>BMAV01013851.1:0-112054 GCA_019973955.1 Trichonephila inaurata madagascariensis
ATTTTAAAAAGGACTTAAAATCTATTAAAATGCATTATGTGACACACACACATTTTTATGTTATATGATGATTGATGTCTATGTAGAAGTTTTAATGTTTCGTAATTCTAGACGTTTTAGAGCGTAGAATTTTTAATATGATATTTGAAAGGTTTCGATCAAGTTGTTTCTAATTTTTGGGAATGAAATTTTTATTTAATACGAACTGAAATATATTAAGTGGAAAAATTCCATTTCTTTTACTCAATGTAATATGAAATAATAAAACCTGCACTTCGTATTTATTCATAAAGCTGCATTTTTTAAAAATGATTATACATTTTATGTTGCAATACAGAATGCTCATTCGTTAATATAAAAGTAATTTTTTAAAAAAACAAATTGAGAAATAAGCTGGATAAATTACGTTTTCAATATGCATTATAATGCTGAAAATTACAGATTTTTTTGGAAAAAACAATTTAGAAATTATTATTGAGCAAAAAATTCTTTAAAAGTTAAGAGGAAATATTTGCACAACTTACGATAACAAATAGTTCGAAAAAAATAAAAATCTCAAGAAATAAATTCTGATTTCTAAAATTTTCTTTAAACTAATATTTAACATTGTAAAAAAAACACTATCTATGAATGTTACTATTTTTTACAATCAGATATTTACTATATATAAAATAATTCACACATAATAAATTAAAAAATAGAACTCAATTAATTATATTGGTTTGTTTTAAAATAAATATTTATTTTTGTAAGAGAGCTTTGTTTCTTTATAAATAATAAAGGAACTGTATATTTACAAATCCTATATAAATTTTTTAAATAAAAAATTCATGTTATTTGCTTTTCTTTTATTTCTAAGATTTGTTGAGTCTATATCTTGTTCAATGCATTTAATCTTCTTTCTTTTCTTTCATTTGTTTCATGAAACTGCATTCTTTATGAAAATTGGTTTGTATATATATATAAGTTTGATCAGTATATTTTTCCTGCTAGCCATATATTTTTTTCTGATATGCTTAGGATGTAGTTCACCATGATTAAATTCCGAAAAATAATTTTTTTTCTCTTGAAATTATATTAATAAAAACAAAAGCAAACATGTAATTTAAATATGATATCATTTGAAATATGACTAAAATGCATTATGGTTAAAAGCATGTTTTACATCCAGTTATGCCATTATTAGATTGATTTTTAATAAATACAAAATATTTAGGTAAAGTTCAAAAATGATGAAACATTGCTCTTGTTAAGATTCAGGATAAAATATTATCCTGAAAGATAGAACTTGTAAGAGTTTAATTCTTTTGAATGCTTTTCCTTTTGTTTGTTAAATTAATATTTACTAAAATGTTCTTGTTTCTTATAAAATATCATTCTATTTATTTTGAAGCAATATATATATATATACATAAAATTACTCTGAAAAATTAGATTATCTTTTAAATTACAGCGCACGCATGATTCAAGCAATATATGATAATTCAAATTTTCACTTTATTTTTTTATTTTAAATTATGTTTTCCATGTATGTTTGTTAACATCTAGTTGAATCTTTGTTGAATTTTAGTTTCAAATGTTGCTTTCAATAATTTTATGTAAAATTAAGATATTAAGTTGCCATGAATGGTCGATTTTAAGATATATACCTGTCTAAATTATTTTTTTCTAGAGTGAGCTATCTATATAAGTACAGTTAAATAATTAATTCTTTTTGAAAATGTATGATTGACACAGCATACCATCCACATATACTTCTGAAACTAATACGTAATTTTAATACTATGTATTGATATGAATATAATGTGGATTGTGTGTGTGTGTGACCAGCCTAATGAAATACTTTGGAGTTTTTCTTTTGGATCCAGTGTGAGTTCCTAATTTCTTACTCAAAAACATATTTATTTTTTAGCATTTGTATTAAGCTTCAACTAAATGTTAAAAAGCAAAGAATAATAATTTTAACAGTATACAACCAGATAGCTATACTTTTACTGATCTCTAATTTTAGAAAAAAGTTTCTTAAAAGTATTTTGTACGTTTTTTCTTATCTTTGAAACAGTATAGCTTTAAAAATTTAAGCCTATGTAGAATCAAATTTACTTTCGAATCCCCTCTTTAAGCACTTTTAAGTATTGTATTCAATCCTGTAAAAAGAATGCAAGAATATTTTCTTCAAGTATTGAACATACGTGGCATATAATCATGAAATATAGTTAGGTATTAGATATAATGTGTATTATTTGCGAGTATGTGAAACTATTATAGATTATATATAGCTATTTTCGACTAAATTCTATTTATTTTTTTTAAAGTTATCATTGATTTTAAGCCGTGACATTCATATTGTATGTATATATCAGTGTGGAATATAGTTGTGTTCAGTATTCATTCCAATTATTGATAAAATATTGATTAAAAAAATAAGTCATAGAATTTTTTTAATATTAATACTTAAGTGTCTCTATTTTAGTTTAAAGCGATGCATCTTTAAGACAAACGATTTAAATATTCATTACAGATCATCATGAACTGAAACTTTTTAGTTGAAAAATATCATTTATATGTTTAAAAAGTTTCAGAGAGATTATTTATGTTATTTATCTAGCAGAGGTTATTTGAAACATAAGGGAGAGAAGGAAAAAAAATTGATGCCATTTATAAATCGTTATTAAATCAAAAACATATCATGTGTTCCATTGTGGAATAAAATGGCCCCTATTACATTATACATACCGACAAGTGCGATGTATTACTAAATTCATTTGATGTAAGAACAAATTTCTTTCTTTTTATCCCACTACTGTTAAGGAATGATGAAATTGCTGTATTTATATAAAGCATATCTTTTATCTAATAACATCAATTACATCATTTCTAATTTTTTTTCATGCTTGTAAGTAATAGAAAATGAATAACGTAACACTTTTTCGGAATGTATGAATTTCCCTACAGTTCTCCTTAAAATCCTCAAAATGTTAACTTTAAAAAAGCATTTTGATGTTGATATGTTTAAAAATAATCGCATCAAATATATTTGAATAGCAGTTATGTGTGGCCAAATATGAGTTTAATTTTTATTTTACACTGTAACGCAAAAACATTTTTTACTTTGTAACAAATATTTGGTAAATATTATCTCTATGTATTACATTTTTGTTAGAATGGTTCATTACTGTCTGGATATATTTGGCTCTAAATACATTTTAAATAATAAATTGAATAAAATTACGAGAAAAGTCCTATTTCATGTCATATTTAATGAAATTCAATCGGTACAAATACAAGGCACGTGCATTGATAACGAAAATAAATTTAATTATATCAGGAAGTTGTATACTTCCTTCCCTCCCACCCCCCTAAAAATACAACCCCCTTTTTTTTAGAGAATAAATCAAACTGTAAAACAAAATATCCATTTTATTCGATGTTTCCGCCATCATATCCAGTTCCTTAAAAAAATGAGTGACTTAAGATAAAAATGTATTTCATCTTATGCTCTTTATTTGGTCCCTGTAGTTGCTTTTATACGTTTAGCGCAGAGAATTCCCTGAACAAATGAAACAATTTGCATTTAAAAAATTCTTACCGCAACCTTTGGGCCTGTTAAGCGCTAACAACTTTTGCCCGAATACAATTGGTTTACAGTTAAGAATAAAAATGGATTACAAACGAAAAAAGGAAAAGGCATTTTTATGCTCATCTTTTGATTTTATTTGTATTATTTTCTCTTGATTTTTTTTTTTTTTTTTCTTGCATATTAACCTTGATAATAAAAGACAGAGAGAAAAGGCTTGTTAAATATATCCAAAGTACTTATATTGAAATTTAAATAATAAGAAATACTTTGAAAAAATTTTTTTAAATACTTTGAGACTTAAACACATTTGTTTTATTTTAGCATTGTATTTTTAAAGAGTTTAATATTTTTAATCTTTTGTAAAAAAAAAAATTTTTAGAAAATTTAAAAAAACAAAGATCTATTTATTATTCAGAGAATTTAGTTCCTTTTAAAGATGTTTAAATGATACATTTAGATCATATGTATTTAAAAATATTAGATTCAAACTTGCTAAAAGCTTTAAAATTAGTATCTAATATTTAATATCTCGCTTGAGAATACCATTAACAGTAGATAACATATTTAAATTAAGAAATATACAGATCCGTGAAAAATAATTTTATTAACTTAAATGTAGATTTGTTGGCTTTTTCTTTTTGTTTTCCTATCTTCTTTCTCCCCTTTTCTTTCTCTTTTTTTGATTTTTAAGACTTTTTATCTTGACATTATCTAAAATTTTTTAAATTCATAGTGAATAGAAAGATATCTACTCCAAATTTTGTATTTCTGTTGAAAATAACTTCTGATCATATTACACGCATATATATTTATTATGTTTTTAAAATACAGTTTGATTCTTGCATTATTTGACATTCGTATCAAAACATTTATGGATGATAATAAATTCATTAGAAAAAGAACACCTAATGCATTTACATTTGCTCTTTTACGTTTTTTGTACAATTATTAATTTCAAAATGCAATGAGTTACAATATAAATGAATTAATCGAATTGTTAAGTTCTCTATATATTCTTTGAATTTTTCCATTTCTTATTCTAATTGAAGAACAAAAATCAAATGTTAACAGTAAGTGGAGAATTACTTTATCACAAGAAATTTAAATCGAATAATGTTTCTTAAAGCGTCGTTTAGTGTTGCTACATGAATGGTAGAAACGCCTCAATAAATTTTGCTGTTACGTTCATTTTTCTTTCTTTTTATAAAGACAAACTGTGTGATGGATGAACCTTTTTGGGAATGGTCTAGAAAAAAAGGATGAAAAAATTTGGGAGGGTCAATATAATTTATTAAAAAACGAAATAAAATTAAAGAAAGTGGTATAATTTAATACTGATTCGATGAAGACCTCCCCTTGTGACTCTATATTTCACTCTTTTTAAAAACTAAAATAATATATAAAATAAACTAAACATTTCTTAATTAAATATAAGCAAATAAATTTTCAAATATATATATATATATATATATATATATATATATATATATATATATATATATATATATATATATATATTTGTGTGTGTGTGTGTGTGTGTGTGTGTGAATAACACTGAAATTGAAATTTTCTTTACTATTGTTTTAATACCTGTTGAAAGATGATTGGACATTTATGAATACTGCAGTCCCCCTCCTTTGTTAGGATTTTTTTTAGTAAAATTATATTCATATTCAAGTTTTTTACATTTAAAATTAATATTTCATCTTAAGGAAATAAATATTTTTGAAATCATTTTATTTTAAATAATTTTCAAGCTGTAAATATTTTAAAATGTTTAATAGGTAAAAAGGAATATTCTCCTACTAGATAAATTTATCCTTATACATTTTATATCACACTTCGTAAATAAACACAAATTTATTTTTTAATTCTCAAGTTACTTGTGCAATTCTTCTTTTAAATAATAAATGTTATTTTAAGTTTACATAAGAAATGATGTTTAAAAAAACAGAAGTCTCATTAAACTTTTTTTAATACAAGAAGTATTGGGATTCTAGGGTATATTTTTTATTAAAGAGATTAGATACAAGGAATGAAACTAATGAATATTAAGTTTAAAAATTTCCTTAAGACACCACATTTTTACTTTTCTCATGCTTATATTTTTGTAAGATTAATCAAGTTTTCCGTGTATGTGATACACGAAGCTATACTTTTTCACTTTCGGGTAAACCAGATATAAAAAAAGAAATTAATTTTCTCTCCTTCTATAATTTCTATATATGTTCAAGTTTAGCTGATTTAAAACAATATCATGATAGTAATGTCAATAATTATTAATGAAAAATTACACTTATTTCATTTCGAAAATATTTAAAAATTCTATGCATGGAACTGACCTTGACTCTTAAGGAATTTTTTCATTATTAAAATTTATAGATATCAGAGGTTGTATTAGTTTTATATATACTATTTTCAGTGCACTCTGCTTCAAAAATAATTAAAAAAATCTTACGCTAATTCTATGACTGCAATTGCATAATCACAGCAAATGGAATTTTAATCTCCTTATATTTTCTTTGACTAATGCATTCCAGGTTTTGCAATAGTTAAATGTATAAACTACCTTAATGCATTTGCGACATTGTTTTTACTATTACATTAGGAGATATCAGAAATCCATTGTTATTTTTGTACATTTTGCATTATAAATATTATATTACATTATACAGTCTCTCTCTCTTTTTGAAACAAATTCAGAAAACTAAAAAAGTTCATAATCATATAACAAAATTCTTTTTTAGATGAAAAGAGTGATTTCTAATACTTGAACCATACAAAATGTAACAACATATTTTTAAATTATTCGTGAATAACTAAAACTGCACTTTTGCCACTTCAAAAATGTCTTTAAATTTTACAGATTTGGGAAGTAATATGGCTTGTCAATTGACCGTGGCTCAAAATTGTGGCTTGGCTTGGTGTGGCTTGTGGCTTGGTGACCGTGGCTTGTCAATTGACCGTCCATCGCTATTAGCTGCCATGCAGGGACTTCTTGAGGTCCTAGGCGCCTCCCTACACAAGAGAAGGTCCCACTTGTGTACCTTAAAAGAAGACATTATATAATATCCGTTGTCAAATACTTGTACAAAACGGCAACCCGAAGCACAAATAAATGTTCATGACCTTAGAATTTCGCAAACCTAGACACAAACCACATCGACTGACCTCCGCATTTAGACTAAAAGAGAAATGATGTTTGTATAGTGATAAGCCATGCCTAAACATGAGCGCGACGATCATCACATATTAAGGTATCCGACTACGTTCGGAACCGTGATTTTAAAAAGGCGCATAAATGGATAATTTTCATGATATTTAGTGTCTCTTAGATTGGGAAATATGTATAAAAATTATTTTAAGTGGAGCATTATGGACAAAAAAAAAATTATTTAAATACAATAGTTTGGCAAAAAATTAACTTAGCATTACCTTTATTCAAAATGTTCTCCTTTTATAAAAAATGCTTCTTTTATAATATTTTTCCTGTATATAGCTCAAACGTCTATACATAGGCTCAGCTAAGGATTTTTAAAAATTCAGTTACTATTTCCTTTTAGAGTTACAGCCATTTGAAATAAATTATCGGCGTTTTTTCAAATTTCTCCCTAATTGCTAATGTAAAAATATGGATAAATCCACTTCTAAGTTATATATTTGCAAAATCTTCTAGTTGAGCCTCTGCACAGATCTGAGCTATATACAGCCAAAAATATTATTATTATAATAGAAGCATTTTTCACAAAAGGAGAGACATTTTGAAATGAGTTTATTCTATGCCGTAATATTTTGTCAAAATATTGTACTTAATTAATTTTTTATTGTAATACTATTCTTAAAACAATTTCATGTGCATTTTCTAATCTAAGTGACACAAAATATCATAAATATTATCCATTTATACGATTTTGCAGAATCCCGGTTCCGAACGTAGTCGGATACCTTAACGCAGTCCTGCCAGTCAATTGGTATATAATTCAAAAATCCCACTTTTTCGAAGAATATGTTCAGGAATAACATTTAGAGACTAAAAATGTTTGGATCATGATTTAAGAACAAGGCGAGGCATATCACCAGGGATGTTTTAAGACTTCTTGAGGCTCTGGGCCCCTACACAAATATAGGCCCTACCTATGACACATAAATGCAGACAGTACATAGCATACGTTGTCAAATACTCGCACAAACAATAATCTGAAGCAAATAGATGAGTATAACTTACAATTGCGCAAACCGGCTCGACCGACTACCGTCTTTAGACTGAATGTGTTATGAGGGTGTATGGTGGTAGACCCCTGGTATTATACAAGGACCACGGTCATCACATGTAGCCAGTTGACATATCGTCCAAAATTCTGCCTTTCGATAATACAAACTGAAAATAATACTTGAATCGTTGAAATTATTCGAATCATGATCTTGTTAAGGATAAATCGAGAATGGTACGAGGCCCCCATTGTGACGAGGCCCTGGGCCTAGTTCGCCAATGCCTTAAGAGTCCCTGCTCATCACCGAAGTCGAGGCCCTGGGCATGGGTGCAGTTGGCCAATGTCTTCTCCCGTGAAGTTTCAAAAGGCGACAAATTTATAAATCAATTAAACTTTACATAATAAAAATATCTATTTTTGAAAATGTATCTTCGTTATTTCATCACTATATCCGTTTGCTTGATTCTTATAAAAGACACCCGTAAAATTTCTTTCCTTTTATTAGCGTAAGATCTTGTAAAACGAATTTATTAATCATCCAAAACATTTTATTCTTTTATGCTCCATAAGTGACTTGTTAACGTCGCTTTATTAAAATAACGAGATACCTAAGTTGATGTGGATTTTTCTTAAGGTATCCGATCATGTCTGGAACTGCGGATTTTGGTAAAGCGTATAAAACGGATAATATTTATGATATTTAGCGTCACTTAGATTAGAAAATATATATAAAATTGTTTTAAGAATAGCATTGGCAATAAAAAAATTATTTAAGTACAATACATTTGACAAAATGAATATAGAATGACTCCATTCTCGTAAAATATTCTCCTTTTGTGAAAAACTTCTATTATAACAATATTTCTGTCTGTGTATAACCTGGCCCTCTGTACAGAGTCTCCAAATCTAGAATTTTTGGATATATATAACTTCTAGGAATGGGGTTTATTCCATGCTCTTTACGACACAGAGGTCAGAAATTTTAAGAAAACGCCGATATAATTTATTTTGCACTGGTTATAACTCTGAAAATAATGTGATTTTTTTCAAAAATAATAGTTGAGCCCCTCTGTACAGAGGTCTGAGCTATATACATGCAAAAACATATTATAATAGGAAAGCTTACTTGTGTAATGAAAAGAATATTTGAAAAAGATTAGTTTGGGTTAATTTTTGCTGAAATATTACAAATACAACGTTATGTAATTTAAATAATTTTTTTTACCAAAATGTTCTTGAAAAAACAATTTTATACATGTATTCTATTCAAGTGGACACTAGTCATCATGAAAATTCATCCATTTTACAGTGTCTTTAATATTTAGCCGGGTGTCTGAACGTAGCCAGATACCTAATAAGAAATTGATTGCTGAATTCTCAAGCAAAATAAAAATCCTTAGATTTACTTGTGAATATTAAAGTATATGTTTGTTTCTTGGAGCAGAATCTCTATATGTTTCTGCAATTATATCTTGCCTGCAAGTCAGACAAGTTTTGTACTTTCCATGTTTATGTGGCAACTCTGCACAAATAATAGGAAATACTATTTATTAACTTTTGCGCTGGAGTTACACAGTTTAAAATTACTTATGCAGGGCCGTATTAATGTTTATATACTGAACTATAGATATTTTAAGATTTGTATAGTAAAATAAAATGATATTAGAGAGCACTCAATGCTAACCAGATTTTTTTCTTTTATCTCTGCAGCAATCAACCTTTTAGCTACGTTATTTTTACAATTTATTCAGCTCTCGGTTAAGGTATCCGACTAAGTTCGGAACTGTGATTTTGAAAGGGAGTATAAATGAATAATTTTTTTGATTTTCAGAGTCACCTGAATTAAAACATACATATAACATTGTGTTAAGAATAGTATTATAATAAAAAATTATTTAAAGGCCCCACATTTTTTGGCAAAAAATGAAGAAAGAATTATATATTTACAAAATATTCTCCTTTTATGAAAAATGCTTCTGTAATAATATTTTCCTTGTATATAGCTAAGACCTCTTGAACTAGGATTTTTGAAAATTTCACATTATTTTCAGAGTTACGATCAATTGAAGTAATATAACCAGGTTTTTATTGTTAAAATATCTCTAATATGATGTAATAAAACCGGAATAAACTCATTTCTGAATTATATATTTCAAAAATCCTAATTCAGGCTGTGTACAAAAATCTTAACTATATATAAGCAAAATATTACAAAATTTTTCAAAAAAGGAGAACTTTTTGAAAGTATGTCATTCTATTCTAATTAGACCAAAACTAAATATATCAAACATGTTATCCATTTTCAAAATCCCGCTTCTAACTATAGTCAGTCACTTAAAATAAATGCTGTCTTCGGTTAATATTAAAGAATAGGACCAAAATTTAGAGCATTTTTTCAGATATAAAAGAAATGAAACATTAAATATTCGGGTTCATACCCTTTTAGGCAAAATTTTTTTATAAAATTTCCCCGTTTTAACGAGTTTATTCTTTTTTTCTGATAAAAATGGTTTTGCTTTTTTTTCCCCTATATTAATGTTAAATGGGCTATCCCTTTCAGTTTTAAAAAAACAAAAGGGTTTTCATGCAAATTTTGGATTTTTAAAAACACTATATTGTTAACAGAGGTATGAGTTATATATTCAAATTTCCATAGAAATTGAGGCTTTTTTTCTGTCAAAAATGTGCTTCGGTTAGTTTAAGCTCTCTTTTTTTTTACCGACAATTAATGGTTGAAAGCAATACTTTTAAAAAAATGCTAAAAGGTATCATTAATTTTAGTGTCACTACGTATGTTTTCACTAGATTACATTTAAAATTTAAATTTAAATTCTGTTTAAGCTATTAGTTTATTATATAATTATCTTACAAAAAAATTAACTCGATGAAAACTGACCTAAAGAATCCATTTAACGGGAAGATTATTACGAACACATTTTTTAACGAACCGTTTTCTTACTAACTTCTTTGAAGAAATTATTTTTATTTGCTTATTAAACAAAAAACACAAAATGTGATGATACTTATTAAGTAATAAAGTTCTATATCATTTATAGGCAATTTATTCTCTAAATTAAGAGGAAAAAAAATTATCTATTCTGACTGAAAAATTGGAAAAATTTTAGATTACAAAAAAATTCCTTCTGAATTCTGAGGTATAAGAGAATTTTACTCCACGTGCGTATATATTTTAGATTTTAAATTATGTATTTGGTCATATATTTACATATGTGACATTTTAATAATTTTTAAATAGCTTATATGTTAAGTATTATTCTAAATTATGTTGTAAAAATATATCGGTTGTTTAACTCTAATCTTCGAGAGGTTTAAAGATTATGATTCTTTTATGTATTCAAAATTATGGCACTTGTCTATTTTTAAACTCAACCTCAAACTTAATTATTCATCAGTTTTACAGGCCTCTAGATTTGTATATTTTAAAGGTAAACGCTCATGAACAGCTCTTTGCTGGTTATTTTTATAAATAACTAATCTATATGGGTTTGAAAGATCAAGTACCTGAAAGCATAATGTTCCTTTTATCCTTGTTAAACATTTATGCTATTTAAGAAAAATGGGAAAATTTGCATTGAATATTTGTTACGCATATGAAATTAAATTTTAAAAATTAATGACAGAATGCATTTTTTATCTGAAAAAAATATTAAAAACGGGATTTTTTAAGAAACAAAATTGTTTGCTCAATTGATTCTTTAATTGATTTTTTTAAAACTTAATTTTTCACTACTTTTGTTTTTTATTTGGTGTGGTAGTTAAGAGTGAGGGAGGGGGGGGGGTGCCAGCTCAGGTGTCGTCCACGTCACTTGACCATGGTTCAAAATTATGTGGTCCGTCGCTGAAAGCACTCGTGTAGAGCTGAACATTGCGACGTTAATATTCACTCACTTTCGTTTTTTTTAAAGTTAATATTGTAATATTTTAATTTTAATGGCAACATAAAATGGAATTGACTGAGTATTAATAATATGTGAATGTCTCAAAAGAAATGGGAGATTATCAGATAAAATCTATTATCTGAAATATTAATTTTTTATAAAATTGACCCAGAATAATTTTATTTCGTTAATTGATTTATCGTACAGTAAAACAAAACTTAAGCTAAATATTTTAGTAGTGCGAATATTACATTATTGCTTTTAATAGCTCGTAGAAGTTTTTTTTTAATCTCATTTCAAGCGTAATGGTCTGAGTTTAAATTATACTGCACAAAATTTTAATAAGTGTAATTACTTTCAGTTCAGGGTCGCATTTACACATTTCTGCGCTCTAGGCCAGAAAAAGAACTTTGCGCCTTTTTTATAATGTTCGGTTAATATTTACTTACTTAGTTTTTTAGAAATGATGCAACACAAAATTGAAAACTTTGTAACTGTTCTAATTCCATTGATTATTTGACCTAGGTTGTGTGGCCGTATGGGAAATTTGACCCTGGTCACTTCTTCAAATAAGAGAATTCTACTTGAAATAAGTATCTGATAGTTGATATATAAGTTAAAACTTTATATATTTTAAGTGTTACTAACCCACAGATTTGAATTTTTAATTTTTTGAACAAAACGGAAGCGTATCTAATAAGCATACTTTTTGTTTTGTTGCGTTTTAAAAGTATTATATCCAAGAATTCAATACCATCAGAACATTTTTCTAATAAATCTTTTTACTGAAATTTTTAAGTAATTAAAAATAAGAATCTAAGAGTAAAAAAGCTTAAAAACAGCTTAATAATAAACTAAAATCAAAGAATTTTTTTTAAAAAAATCGATCTAATTACTTTTACCATTGATGAAGAACTGAAATTTTAAGCATTGGTATGAGATTATTAGAGTAATTTTTTTCATACTGCCCCTTATTTAAAACATTTCTAAATTCGCATGTAAAATGCGTATATAGAAAAGGAATTTTTTCATGTTTTTTGAGTTAAATTATTGCATGACATCTGAGGTTTTATATACGTGTGCTGTAATCTTATTCTAAAGGACGTGAATTTCTGTACAAGCTTAAATGTCGATAGAAGCAAAATTGGTTATGGAATAATTCCTAAAGCGCAAGATTTATTTCAATTTTAACGAAATGTAACTATGTACTTAAGTTGAAAAAGACTTATTGTGTTATAAAAGTGCTGATTTATTGAACAAAATAAAACAGCTGATGATTTATTTTTAAGTGGACTTAATATCAACTCACTATCTGTGCTTTAAGAATGAATTAAGTATGTGACAGTTTAGCATGTAAGTGAAACATTTAATTGAAATTACTGATATTAAGAAAAAAAAATCACATCGAAAATTTGTTGAAATTTAAATTAAACCAGAAAGTTAATTATTATTATAAGTTTTGGATGTTTTCAACCCTTAGTAACTTTAGAAAGAGCATCAGGTACTATCTAATCCTTGAAAATATGCTAATTACAATGCTGAATGATTACAACCGTTTGTCCTAACATATACAGATGACAATAATAGTAATATAATAAAAGTAGTTATGTTAACTGCATACTCTCTCTTAATATTCGCTATAAGGATTTTTATTTAGAATTTCCGATATTTTTTCCGATGAAGAAATGAAACTACTTGTTCTGTAAACTTTAATTTCTTTTTGTAAAAAAAAAATGAGAATATTCTTTCCGGCGGCCTCTTGCATTTTTTACATTTTTGGCTTAGCTCAATCAGTCGTTCGATATGTTTGAAATCCTGGAGTGTCTTTTCCATATTCGGCTGAAGTATATTCGATAAGGTTGTCCGTTACTCCATGTCTGAGCCAAACGACAGTAAGTGACAAAATGAAAAAAAAAATTCTATTTAAAGTGCTATAATCTGAGGACGTCATTCCCAGAAATTCTGAGTACCATTTCTATCCAATCGGAATTGCTCAGACTCCAGAAATAAGTCTCTCACACATATCTTGGGGCGTTGCCATTTGAGTTTGACTAATCTAGGATTGACTGATGGATTCTTGCTCAAATCAACTTATACAGATTAGTCGAGCCGTATGCAATGAATACACGTAGAGCTAAAATTCGAATTCTTACAATGTTGTAGTAGCTCGTAGTGTTTTGTGCGATGTACAATTCCCGGGCTGAGTATTTGGTGTTTAATAACGCATGGAGTTCGGAAGTTCTAGAAGAGGTATGAATAGCCTATAACAATTAGAATTTTGCATAAAGCTATTTTTTCCCTGCCGAAAAAATTTTCCTAAGCGAAAATATCGTTTCACATCATTATTCATTACGATGAATTTCCATATTTTTTAAAAACTTATTGTTTAAAGTATAGCCACACGTGATCAGTTTGTAGTAAAATAATTTAGAATCCAAGACATAAAGTTAAAAAAAAATCACTTTAACAATTTGCTACAAATAATTACAAAGAAAAAATTACTTAAATTACAAAAAGTAGCTTAAGGTATCCGACTACGTTCGGAACCGTGATTTTGCAAAAGCGTATAAATGGATAATATTTATGATATTTAGTGTCACTTAGATTAGAAAAATGTACATAAAATTGTTTTAAGAATAGTATTACAATAAAATTATTTAAGTGCCACAATATTTTGAGAAAATTGAACATAGAATGACCCATTTTCTAAAAATATTCTCCCTTTTGTAAAAAATGCTACTATTATAATAATATTCTCGCCTGTATATAGACCAGACCCTCTCCAATATGAAGTTCAACTAGAATTTTTTGAAATACATAATTTAGAAGTGGGTTTTTATCCATGTTTTACGACAACAGAGGGGAGAAATTTTAAGAAAAAAACGCCGATAATTATTTCTATAATGGGTGGTAACTCTGAAAGTGTAAATAATACATGAATTTCTTTTCAAAAATCATAGTTGGAGCTTCTGTACAGAGGTCTTGAGCTATATATAGGCAAAATATTATTATAATAGAAGCATTTTTTCACAAAGGAGTATCCATTTAAATAGCGTTGTTATTCTAAGTTAATTTTTTGCCAAAATATTGTATTTAAATAATTTGTTTTTGTCAAAATGTCCTTAAAACAATTTTATACATGTATTTTAATCTAAGTGACACTAAATATCTCGAAAATTATCCATTTATGCGCTTTTTAAAATCATGGTTGCGAACGTAGTCGGATACCTTAACGGTACAAATAAATTCAATTCTGAATTTATCTTATTTTAGGAAATTGATAAAAACCTTTTCCGAATACTCGTCGTTTAATAACATGAAAGTAAAACTAAAATTTAAGTAAATCGCATGTTCAGTATTATGTGCCATTAAATCTCTCTTCTACACACTTTATGTGCAATTAAGTTTCTCTTTTCCTGGTCTTTCTAAACTTTATTTTACAATTCATATTTTTTTTAAAAAAGTCATATTTTAGTGGCATTTTACACATATCTTATATCAAAGCATATAGTCATATTGCATAAAGTCATAATTAATATAAATTATTGTAGAAATATTTATCTGTATGAGTACAAAATATTAAACAAATTATTAGAAGGTATTTCATGGTTGAAGCTTAAGACTACGGCACGAAAGAGTAACTTTCAAGCGAAATCAATATTTTAACAAGCATTGGTCTCTCCAAGAAAAAGATTTTGTTGCTTTATGTATAAACATTTACAATGATTCGATTTTCATTGACTTGAGGGATATTTTAATATTAAGATGGGGTAAAGGTAATTTTTTACTGACGCTGTTCATGTCTAGTTAAAGAGCCAAATTAAAATTAAATGTATGTTAACACATATTAGGACATACAATAAATCTTAAAAAATATTTTACAAATCCTGATAAGTTTGAAATTTTTTTTATCCGTGTAGAACATCATGTCAGGATAGGAAAGGATTAAGATAATTTAATGAATTATATTGAAATAAATTGCCCCCGGTTCAATTCAATTATGTACTTAAAAAGAAAAAAAATTCTTCAAATAGTTGTATAACTAGGATAAAAAGAAACAAATTTAGAAATTTTCAACAATTGAATGTATTATTTATATAAATTAAACACACTAAATTTTTCTCTAAAGCTCTTTTTACGTTTTGCAATTTATTAATTTTGTCTAAATAAAATGCTCTTGAATTGTTAAACATTAAAATATATGAAATATTTTTAATAGATCATTTTGAATATTTTATTTGAGAAATTTATAATATCTAAGAAATTTGTTATTATTTCGGCGCGTGTATATTTATACTTCGTTATCTTTCAAAAAGTCTCTGATTTTTCTTAATTAACACGTGTATTAAAATGTTAATTTGAAAAAATTTATCATTATTGCTAAGCAATTTTGAGTGTCTTTAAATCATTAGTTTTCTCTAAATTAGCTTGATATAATTTTTTGTTCTGTTCAACGTCGTATTTTAATATTCAATAAAATTTTGCAATAATGGCTTAGAAAATACAGTTGCATACTTCCTCTGCTTTTCAAATTTTGATATGAAATGAAATTCTTCATAACAAAAAATAAAACAACCATTTGTAGTTTTTGAATGTTACATTTGAAATGTGATATTACACATGTACATAAAAAGTTATTTAAAATTAAATTTCGAAAAATGTTATTGTGCAGCTTTAATGATTTATTAAATTTTTCGACAAAACTATTTACTTGGTTGTCAAAAATATTCTTTCTGTATTTTAATATCTTTATAAGTGACTCGATATTAATAGTTTTAAATCATACATCGGGAGAGTGCCTAATCGGGGGAGTGGATCACTTGTTTTGACTCGAGGACCACATTGTGGAAGCGGAGGACACCGGCGGGCTGCACCTTTTTAAAATGAGATTGCATTCATTACTTTGCATCTCAGGAAAGACACAAGTTGTACTATTAAAATAACTATACTTTAAATAAAATAATGGCTGTTTTATCCAATTTATTGTGCTAATTTCGTATCTATAGCTACAAGCGCATTTAATTTTAGAAAACGCTTAAGGTATCCGATAACGTTCGGAACCGTGATTTTAAAAAAAGAGCATAAATGGATAATATTCATGATATTTAGTGTTACTTATATTAGAATACATGTATAAAATTGTTCTAAGGACATTATGATAAAAAAATGATTTAAATACAGTATTTTTTGGGAAAAATTCTTAGATAACATTTTTTCAAAACCTTCTCCTTTTATAAAAAATGCTTCTATAATAATAATATTTTGTGTGTGTGTGTGCTTATATAAAGTAAAAACTTCTCCAGAGAGTCTCAACTAGGATTTTTGAAAAATTCACATTATTTTCAGAGTTACCACCAATTAAAATAATTATCGGCGTTCTTTCCTTAAAATTTATCTCCTCTTTGCAGTAAAATATGGATAAACACTTCTAAGTTATATATTTCAAAAATACTAGTTCAGCCTCTGTACAAATGTCTGAGCTATATACAGGCAAAATATTATTGTAATAGAAGCATTTTTCATAAAAGGATAATGTTTTTTGAAAACTGGTCAATCTATGTTCAGTTTTTGTCAAAATATTGTACTTAAATAATTTTTTATTGTAATAATATTCTTAAAACCATTTTATATACATTTTCTAATCTAAGTGATACTAAATATCGTAAATATTATCCATTTATACGCTTTTGCAAAATCACGGTTGCGAACGTAGTCGGATACTTTATTATTCTTTAATTATTCTTTATATACTTTTCTATAACCTCATAAAATTTGATAGCTCTAAACTTAAAAAACGCAGAATTATGATAGCTTTTACGTTCGTTTTTATTCACATCCCTATGACTCAAATCGAAACTTTTAATTTACTTATCTCAATTAAGATAAAATAACAAATTTGTGTTCATTCAAAATACTAAGGCCTTTTTTCTATTGTGCCTAATGCTTTGAATTTTTTTTTTACCTATTGCAAATAGTACATGTAACAAAAGTTGATATGCATTTTCGAATGAAAGCAATACTTATTTTTTTAAAATAATTAAACTCAGAATTTATACATTTTTTAAGAAATTTTCAATAAACATTCATAAAAGGAAGTATTGTACAAATACCAATCATGTTATCGCAGAACTCATAGCAACTTTTGTTATATAGTTTGACGTACTTGTAAATCAAATTTCATGCTTGTAAAATTTTTGTAGGAGGAGTAACATTTTAAAATCACTTCACAAATTTCAAGTATTTCCCTTAAAAAATTAAATGGCTAGCTTTTTAAGAAATTTTGAGCACAAAATCTGTTTTACGTAGTATACACACATTGAAGGCAACCAAAAAAAATTTTTGAAAATCCTTAAATTAAAAACTTTTGAGTAAAACGGACCATGTCCCCTTAAATTATCATTATACGTTCTTTTGTTTTAGGGCTGATTTTTCCAGGCAATTTTTATTGGCCACAGATAAACACTTCCGTTATTTAAATTGCACTCATTCTATTGGATAATGCTTTTGAAGTGCCTAGTATCACATAATTGGATGTTTTTGGCGCTTGTTATCGTTTCTGAAATCCTCGTTATTTGATAATAGGCGATATCAAGGAACTTATTGATCAGTTTAGTACTTAATCGAATGTTGAGAGATTGATTTATATCAGCTATAGACAGGAATTTTGATTAAGTCATTGATCTAAAAGTTATTAAGAGTTGTTATTAGCTTACTTCATATTTATACATTTGAGTATTGTATGCGAAAAACCAATTTATTAGTGAACAATTGGTTAATGTGACATGATCATCAAAATATATTTATTCTCAAAACTGAATTATATTCCTTTATTATTAATATTTTTACAAAAATCGAAGGAAGAAATGAAAAAAAATTTCGTTTTTTATATACATACATACACAGAGAGAAATTTTTAACCTTGCGAGAAGATTTAGTTCCAAAGAATAAGAATTTTTTATTGTATTACTATGGATGTTCTACACTTTTCTCTATAATGTTTTATCCTTTTCTTACCTATTGCTTAGCAATGTTAGAATCAGAGAAATGCAATATATTATTGTTATATATATATATATTAACTGAATAGTTTAAGGTCCTATAAGTTATAGTTTAATATATGTTGCTTTAACGTTTATTAAATTATGCAATAATATTAACGTACATATTTTAATAAATCTAGCTTCCATAACAAGTATACAGTTAAAAAATACTTGATCACCCGTTTGATGGCACATGATAATGAGCACTTGTTTAGCAATTGTTGAAAGATAATTAAGTGTTAATTACGATGAGTGATTAAGTTTCGGATTTAAAGTCAAATGCAATTCGATTATGCCAATTAATGTGTGTATATCAGCTAAAACTCAATATCAAGATTAATAGGAGTAATAATCTATAATGAAACCTGTAGGTGGCTTCAAATTATAATGAAATTTTATTACTAATTTTTAATTACCATAGAACTTTAAATATAAATTTCTCCTTAGTAAATATTATTTAATCATAAATAACTTTCAGTTCGTTTTGATACATTTTAAGCGCATACTAGATAAATTTGTTCTTTTTATAAATGCATGCTTAAAAGATTCTTTTCTTTAAATTTCGTTTATGCACCATGCATAAAGTACAGGATATTCTCCACTTACGGCCGAGTAATAGTTAAGTTGAACTGGCTACAGGGCGGATTTATAAAAATTATACATAAAATACAAAAATTCTATCTGTGTATACTTATTACTAAATATGCAATTTCTACATATTATTCTACATATGCAATATGCCTATTTTCAGTAGAGCACACAAATTTTTTAGAAAGGGGGTGGGGGATCAGGGTCGAAGTCATCATTTTGGTATTTTCAATACCAACATATTCTTTTGATTTTTGATTTTGGGAACAAAACAATACAAATTAAAGATTAATAAATATAGCTTAAAATTTCAAATTTATTATTAATAACAAATACATAATTACAATTTAAAGTAATATATGCATAGGATTATAACCAATCGGAAAAAATCCCAAAGGCTATAGGAGTTCCCGGACTCTAGGACACCCCACTTGTGTGCGCCACTGCCTATTTTTCATATTATTATATTGAGTATTGAAGGTGCAAATTTTCATCATAAGACCAAGAAGGAATTTTCAAGCTATCTTTCTTCTATCAATTTATTAAATACTATCTTATTTACTGTCTTAAATACTTAAATAAGGCTTGTAGGATCCTCACACCCACCCACACATATATATCCATAAAATACCGTCTCTCTTATTTCCATTGATATAAAAAGTAATCATCCGATTGTAATTTTGGCTGCTTTACCTATGCTTAGTTTATATATTAACCTATCGCATTAGCATCCATTCTCTTTTATGCTTAAAGAATGAAATCATAAGATTTAACGCCGTGTCTCAGGTATCTAGACCATAAATTATCACAAAGTTACGTCTGACATGTTCGGTATGACATATTGTCGTCCGTCGTAAATCTTGCGCCTGCCTTGCGAAGTGCCCTTTTTCTCTCTCTCTCTCTTCTTTTTACGAGGTAGCTGATTAAAAAAATCATTTACGACTGATTCTATCATCATTACATCAGAATTATTCCATATATAAATTGCCCAAAAGGGTCTTCTTGCTGATGGACAGCGACGAGTGAGAAAAGATTACCACTTTTTTTTTAACTCTACGTAAATAATATCACAAACATCAAAGGATTTCGTTGTCAGCACCACAAAGGAAGCACGAGCACCAATGATAGCAGATTAAAACATTAAATATTTACTCAGAGGGAAGATTATGTTGGACATTGAGACAACAGTCTTTTGTGGCTATAGTGGTAAAATGCTGAATGTCACTCCTTATCATTGATTATCGCTTATGTCATCATAATTTGTCTTGGCTGTATTAATCGAAATTTGACAGTTCCAGCGATTGTAAATGAAAAAAATATACCTCAGCAAATCTGTGTTTGTAATCTTATTAAATAATGCTATTGCATTATAATTTTTTTTGCTATGCGAGCATCAGTCATTTTTTGTAATCAAATTTCAGCTGTATATTATGATAATGTATGGATTAAAAATATTTTCAGTTATATATTGATGCATATGTTAATATAATATAACGATCTTTCAACTTTTAAAGTTGTCTAATGTAGAATAGCTTATCCAAGGGTAAGCAATTGTTTTGGCTCGAGGTCATATTGTGGAAGCGAAGTATAGCGGAGGGCTTCACCTTATGTATTAGGGTTGCATTCATTAGTTAACATTGCATCTCAGAAACGGAATAAATTGCATCATACCCAGTGGCACACATAAGGTCCCTGGGGTCCGGACCCCTTCCCTAAAGTCCTTGATTTTGTTTCCGATTGACTATAATTCTAAGTTTATAGTACGTAAAATTTAATTAAGTATTTCATATTAATGATTAATTTTATTAATTAATGCTAATTATTTATTCAATAATTAGTTTTTTATTGTGTTTTGTTACCGAATATCGACAAAATTAAAAGGAGCCTGATACAAGAATGGTGAACTTCCGACCTCGGACCCCCATCCCCCTTGAAAAATTCCTGTGTGCGCTACTGATCATACCCATACATTTTATTTGCCCTAGATCAATAAAAAATGTTAAAAAAATAGTCACAGTTTTACTCAACTTATTTATTACGCTAATCTCATATCTACAGCTACAAGTACATTTATTTTGGAATTAGTTTCTTGAGGCAAATGGAACCTAACACACTTTTTTACACTTTTTTTGAAATCTGGAATGAGATTTTGCTTGTTGAAATTCTCATCATAACCTGCAAGTTAAAGTCAGCCAACTTGCATTTATATTTACTCTTGCTGATTTTCCTGCAAGAAAACCTATGCTCACAGTCATATGTCGAACGTACACCCCCGCATACCGGGGCAGGAGTCTAGGGGGCCCAAAACTTATGGTTTTGCTATATTGAAAGATCCTTGGGGCCCAAACTTAGACTTTGCAGGGGGGCCCTAATATTCTCCGTTACGCCACTGCCTGGCAGAGATCAATCCTTTCAGCTGGATAATGCTCTCTATTATACAGCTGACATCGGTGGCGTAACTTAGAGGGCACATCGTAGAGAGCCTCAGGATTCTAGGGTGCTCAAGGCCTGACTGACGTCAAGTACGCAATCCTTTTTAAGATTTGGTTTGGGGCCCAAAATCTGACTTTACAAGGGGTCCTTAATATTCTCCGTTACGCCACTGATGTCGACCAAAACATAGAGAACACTTTCTGTCTATTTAGTTTTCTGACAGTATTGGAGCTCCTCAAACTTTTGCTATATGCCCACACTTAGCATAATCCAAAATAGGAATACATTTTCGGGCATAAAAAAGTGCCTCAGTTTTCATGAAAATTCGCAACGTTGTTATTCATACATTTGTATATAATAAGGTATTTTTAAGAATTGGAAAACTTTCCATAAATAAGCAATTTTTTTGGTTTGACACGTAAAGCGAAAATTCATTTAGTGTTATAGTATAGAGCAGTGGTCGCCAACCTGTAGAACTACATGGATCACTAAAAGTATAATTTGGTGGACCTCTATTAGACGGATTACTAATGGGATTGACCACTATACGGCGGTCCACTAATATGATTGATTCCCTTATGGTGGACCACTACAGCTATTTTGTCACTTATTTGTGTTTCTATTTACATTTTCATATCACTGAAAAGGAACTTCACGAAAAGCAAAAACAAACCGGCAACGCAAGGCAATATCAACAAATTAAAGCTTTATGCCACCAATATATCATGGTTGCCAACTCTCCCTTTCAAATGTTGCTAAAAAAACACTGTCAAAAGGGGCTAAAATTTTGCTAAAATCAGAAGTTTCACTAAAAATATTTGTTAAAGTTTTTAAAAAATGTATAATCCATATTCTATAATACGTCTGATTTCTTGTCATTTTGAAACTGAATTTATAAAAATATAAATAATGTCCCAGTTTTTCTGTGGGACATCAAAACTTTTTTACGTACCACAAGCTGGTATAGAAAACAAAGCACGGAATATATTTTACATACAAAACTGGGAACAACTGAGAGAAAAAATGAGATGTAGAATAAAATATGATGCTTTCTAAGGAAAAAAGAAGTTAGAATATAATATGTTGGCTCGGTGGCATTGAGATAGCGTGCCCTTTTTGTAAGCCCAAGATTGCGGTTTCGATCCCGGTTGGAGTCGATAGATTTTCTGGATGAGAAAGTCGTAGGCACACATGCCATATGATTATATGTATTCCTAAGAGTATGTTTGGTTCAGGTACTCACGGCAATATTTAGCCTCCAACGAGAACTTGAATTTAAAATTAATTCAAGCGTCGAAATTTGGTAGCGAGAGCTGCCACTAGATGGTGCCATCATGAAATAATTTTCTCCTTTGGGGACTTGTCGTGTCTGAAAAGTCTCAGTTGCCAAAATGCAGCCCATTAGATATATATATATATATATATTACGACAAAAAATCAAATTTCCTATTCTTTAACAATAACCAGGACAGACTAATGGGCTTTCGAACTTATGGGCGGCATTGCATTTATTGAGCCCTGATGCCACTAAGAATGAAGAATTAAGGTTTGAGGAATTGCCGCAATAAAATCTCAAGTGTCTTCCTCATTTCTTGGTCGTGGTCATAATTACGAAGTCCGTTTCCAATAGCCCCTTCCCCAAACTGTGACGTTAATAATCAATCAATCAGTTTCTGATGTTTAGAATTAAAAACTAAGAATTTTTTCTAATAATTTGCTTTGGAAGGTGCCAGCGCGTATGTACCTTACAATCATAGTGCAGCAAGTCATTTTCGTATTTTACTCGCAAAATGTCTTGTAGTTTAAATATAAAAACGTAAACATTTTTATTTCGAATGTATCAGAGACAATTGTAAGCAAAAATACGTAATTTTGAAATGTCGTTTATATTGCTAAGTATGGTACAAAATTCATAATATTTTGTCATTTTAACTATTTTTTTTTGTTGTTGTTGTTGCCCTGGAACTGACATTTTAATTTCCTTCTTCTGTATTACAATATAGTCTCCTAATCAAAAATACCAAAGTACAGTCATCCAACTGAAAATAATTTACATTCGAATAACAATCATGTGCAACCTTCATCTATAAACCACTAAACTGCAAAGATTTCTTATTATTTTAAAGTTTTTAGTGATCGATAAAAATATAAAGATAAGTATTTGGCACAAACAATATCCAAAATTTTTTAAATAAAAAACGTATAAATAGTTGATTCAATCATTATTAAAAACTATAATTTTTATAGAAACTTTAAATGTACTTTTATTTAGAAACGGAGCACACTCGTTTGTTTTTCTTAACTTTATTCTTCTGATTGTTCTTTTCACTCACACCAAATGTGTTACAAAGAAAATTTTAACTACTTTTTGCAAGGAACTATAAGTCAGATCGAATCATAAAGAGCGTTGGACTACTGAATACGGTATAATAAGCATTAAATTTTAGACTATCTCTGAATGAAGCTTTTTTATGTACTTTATAATTGATTGATTCGAATCATGTTTTTGGTATCATTATTACTTTTTGCAATCAGTTACTACCGCCGGTATATTTACATGTCTCACTCATTTGGTATGTTAACTACTCCTGGCGTATATATACGCCTTTCTGAAGTACGATCCATTTTTTGTGCTGCTATCAGTAAAGCTATTCCGAAGGCTTTGGAATGCAATAAAATACCCTGGACAGTGGTTATGAAGGTGCTGCTTATTTCAGAGAAAATTTGCTCTTACTTATGCCTATCCTCCTCCCCCCAATACATCGCATACGTGCGCCTATGTAAAAATTGCGTAACTTTAAATCGACAGTTTAGGGGTTAATTATGAAATTTGAGTAGATAAGAGTACTTTTTATTGTTTAGGGACAAAATTGAAAATATGCTTAGCTCCAACTTTAAGGCTGTAAGCATATTTTCTTAAGACTTTCAGTGGTAACGCGGTATTTAAATTGAATTCGACAAACATATTCAACGGTTAAATAACCAGGGAATGTTAACAAACTACCATGATGGTTGCTTCAAGTCTGAATAAAAAATCACTCAAACTTATAAATCCCCAAAATTCCCCAACGAGGGGTGGTAGACGAACAATCGTCAACACGAATTCGTGGCTGTCATAGTATCCTATGACTGTCAAAACGTGTATTCAAATCCTGTTACCACTAAAATCCACCGCGTGGAGATGGAAATGCTTGTTAAATCTATTAAAGTTCAAGGCACTCTTGTGTTGGCGTGGTGTGAAAGTTTGAAGAGTAACGCCAGCACAGGTATCATGATTAATATAATCAAACAGTAGAAAATTCCTGGACTAATTAAATCCATTTTAATTTAAAACGATCATTATCCGAGTCTACAAGTGCCGCCTGTATAAAAATAAAAACAAATTTAAAAGTTTTGTATAATATTTTTTCTCTTAAAGTTGCAGCGATTATCTATAAGATGCATTGTAATCTATGCCCGCGCGCGCGCGGTGTGTGAAAGGCATTTGCCTTATTCTTGTATATTATAACACTCTGATTCCTTCTTGGCATCCTCCTATGAGTTTTAATGTTGCTTATTCATCAGAGAATAATGGAAAGTATTCTTTGCTCCAAGACAGAATTCACTTCGGATGCGATTTGTTATAAATTAACGTCGCATTTTGTATTAGTTATTTTTCCAATTCCTTCCTTCCTCAATGACACAACAGCCCATAGGAAGGCCTTGGCCTTTCTAAGAATCCTACTCCAGGCTGATTTGTTCTTGGCTTGACTTTTCCAGTTTCTGCTATTATTGTTTCAGATTTTTTTCTAGGCAATCGATCTACCTGAGGGCTTTTATATTCCCCTTTTCGAGGTCATATGATCAGACCCAAAAAATCTTTTTTTTGACCGGTTTCCACCCCAAACTTATCAGGGGCCTGCCCTTTTAAACTTTGTATTGCAATGAATTTAACAATATCTGGTTCTTTAAAAAGTTTATAAATTTCCCAAATTGGGTTTATTTTTTTTCCCAAAAAATTTTCTTATTTAAAAACCCCTAAAAAAAACCCGGGGGTATTTTTTTTTTTTGCTACGAAAATTTCCGGAAAACCCTTTTTGATGATAAAAATATTTTAACGAAACAAGACCCTTTTAATGATATTTTTTGATAATATAAACCAAAAAATCATTGTAAGTTGTAATGAAAAGAGGTCAATGTAAATTAAATAATTTATAATTAGTACAGTAACTAAACTGATGTAGTGCATATTGACTCTGGCATATATTTTTCTCACAATCTTCTTAGACAATAGACAAAATTTATATTTCGATGGCATTACTGCTTAATAAGTTAGAAATGGGCTTAGTTTTGATGTAATCTATTATGTTTTCGTGTATTTAGAACTCTCTAATTTTATTTGCAAATTAAAAAAAGAATTCATTTTCCAATAAACCTAATGAATGAGCGAGTGAGTGAGTGTTAATTAACGTCACACTACAAAACAACACAAGAGCTATTGGCGACGGACCTCGTAATTTTGAACCTCTGTCAAGTGACGAGGATAATACCTGAGCTGGAACCTCTGTCTACAAACTACTACACCAAGTATCAGCCCTTCTACAAGGCGGGTCTTTAGTGGTACTAGATCTCGAACTCATGACACATGTTGGCAACTACACAGAATGAAAATTACAGCTGTAGATTTTTAAAGAACTGCTAGCGAATGGTTTATTGGTTGCGTATTAAAGTCGCATTCTGAACCACACAAGGACTTCATGATTTTGAATTGTGGTCAATAACACCTGAGTTGCGCCACACTCTTCAAACTTCTACACTACGCCAATGCCAGCGAAGGGATTCCCCATTAAGGACACATTATTACACAGACAAAAAGTTCTGTAATATGACTTATGTAATATAAGATCGATCTTGTTTTCTCCCATATTTTAAACGTCATATTTAAGTCATTCAAATGTCCTTCACACATTAAAGGGAAAATGTAAAGTTTGTAGGAGCTAAGTTTTGAAAATCTAAGTCTGTCTGGTATAAAATGTGTTTTATATTTCACGTCTGTTATATCGTAATACTAAGTGAGCTTTCACTTCAAACGTTGAAGGAAAAATTATTTATCTATAGTAGGGTTTTTGCTTTAAAAATCTGTGATATTTTATAAATAAAATGTAGGAAGTACGACATCCCAAATTTTCATGCGAAAAAATTGAGATACTGTTCTATCCGGAAACATGTCCACGTTTTTATTAGACCTATTTCCCAACTGGCGAAGACAACCTTAAGCTTTTAAAAACACACAGGATAAAATTTTTTTTAGCAAAAAAAGAAGAAAAAAAAAATTAATGGCGAGCATATATTTTTAGATAAATATGTAATATCATACTAAGAGATTTCATAGCCATAATAACTGTTATGTAAAATCAGAATAGTTACAGTTAGTATGATTGCTTACTATGAAAAAAATGTAAATTTTTAAACAACTCCTATTTTTTTCTTATATATAAATTGAACATTTTATTAATCAAAAACCAAAGATCATTTTACAGACCTTATTTTAACTAGACTAAATAAGTAATTTTTTTATGAAACTTTCATAAAATATGGACGAAACCAATAGGTTATCAGATATTCAATTTTTTAAAAAAATATTTTCCTTCAATTTTTTGAAAATAAATTGCTTTTTAGTTTAAATATTCACCTCAGCTTTTATTTTGTACCAACAGTTTAATTACCTATATCTATCTCTTTCTATTACGTTATTCGGTATTTATGTTGAAATAAATCTTGATTATTTAAATTTATATTAACATTTTTTTTTTTTAAAGAAAGACCTTTCTAATATTTGTAATATTTTTCATTGAATAGTTTAATTTCAAAAGTTTAAGGATTTCAATCTATCTCATAAATAAAATCATCAGAAAAAGTTTAGTTTTAAAAAGAATTTATAAAAAATTATCCTAATCAATAAAATGTATTATCACAACCTATTGGCGACCTTATATGAAACGAAGTACCTGGTTGCCAATTCAGTGCGTACGACACATAGGAAATCGGAGTTGCCAACTTGGCGAGTTATTAATAGAGTTGGTGATTGTTGCTATAATACGTCAGTACCTAATTTTATATTAGGGAAATGAATGTCAAAATATTTTATGACATTTATTTTAAAAAACACTATTTTTCAGAAAAGGGAAAAAAAAAAATGAAAAACTCTGCAAAAAATTCTAAAAATTTAAATATTAGGATTTTGTGAGCGGATATAATCTATACATTTCATGCTACTTTTTTTAAAATCCAGTATTTGGTGCATCGTTTTTTACATTGTTTATAAATGTTAATGACTAAATAACTAATTTAACTCGATGAAAATGTTTGATTTCTCGTATACTTTGTGTTAAATAATTATATTAATTAATTAACGTTTTAATCATTTATAAATAAATAAATAGGAAGACTTGAATAACAGGAGACAAGACATTGTAACTATGAAAATAGAGCTAATACTTAAATAAAAAAAACTTTCGTTACAATTAAATGGAAAGAGTAACATAGAAGCATAGCTATGCATTTTTGTAAAATATTTGTTTGATTGGATTTTTAAAAATTCTTCTTTATATAAAACACTTTAAATTGGGAGCTTTTTATTGGCTCTTGTAAAATTTGCATGTATCGTATATCTGCAAAAATATAAGCTCAATCCATGTACAAGCCGAAAGAGCATTTTGTCTTCAAAAATTTATCCAAAATTCAAAACCTATATATAAGACGAATGACAAAAATTTTCTGTAATTTTTGAACACGTCACAATGAGGACGAAAACATTGCTAATTGGTAAAAGGATTAAAATATTTTCTAATGGAATTGCTGTGAAGTAAAATACTAATGACAATAGTTTTATTTCTGGTAACCCTGTCTCTAAAACTAACGCATTTTTTTTCATTCATTTGTTCTCTTGTGCAATATCATGCTAAACATTCTTTCCCCTCCATTTTTTTGGTTTGAAAAATGAGTGTGAAGAGAAATTCGTATACGGGACGTGATCGTCGACATATGCTTTACGCCCTGTAGGCAAACTCGCTGCATGGTAATTACCGCAGTTACACATTCCAACGAGGATTTTAGGAGCTTTTCTGTAACTCGGATTTGTGATACTGATTTCGAAGGATTTTTGTTACTGGTATAGCTAACATGGGAAGGGGGTCGCTTTCCTCCCCCAGATTCGTTGATTTGTATATAAGCCGATCTATATTTCCGAAAACTTTCGTCTAAAAAACATTCAGAAATTCTCGACTTATACGCGGAAATGCACGGTAGTTGGTGTTGGTTTCATAGTATATATATGTAATCATTGATATAATATTAAACTACACTATATATACCGTAAAATAAGTAGCAAGACAATAAAGAACAAAGTAATGCATTAGAAAACTCGTTGGCCTGATATTGAAAGGCGCGTCAACCTTTCTAATATATTATTATTTTATTTTATTTTTCTATACATACAGAGAATTTCACCTTGTAAAGAATAATTTCTTACTGAAAGTTTTGTAAAAATAAATTATTTTAGAAAACGCATTTATCGGTACAAGAAATTCATTAAAAAGAAATGAGATTCATAAATTTAATATTTTTATGTTTGAATATTCAATTTGAATGTATGTTACATGATCCCTTAGATTCCAAGAAAGTTGTTTGAATAGATACACAGAGCAGCGACTAAAAAAACCATCAACATACTTTTATAATTTTATTTATTTAGTTTTAAAACACATATATAAAAACCAAAATCGGCTCAATTATTCCCCATAGATCCGTTCTTTTAAATTTCGTAACGCAATACAAAAGAAGGTGAATGTAGAAAAATTTTGCCTTCTCTGACTATTTGAAGATTAGATTGGAAATAAAATATTATATGTATATATATAGAAAGAACTGAGAGAGAAAATATGCATTTTTTCTTTAAACGTATTATATTTCGATTATAAGTGATAAAGGAATATGATCTTGTAGATAAAATAATTTTGCTAACGTTTATCTTTTTCCCACACGGTTTTGAAAGAGAATTAAAGAAAAAATGGGGAAAAAAGTAGCTAT
Organism: Trichonephila inaurata madagascariensis; assembly: GCA_019973955.1. NCBI lineage: Eukaryota > Metazoa > Arthropoda > Arachnida > Araneae > Nephilidae > Trichonephila > Trichonephila inaurata. The sequence goes on from BMAV01013851.1 coordinate 29,819, forward strand.
ACTGCAAACAGATCAGTGAATTTTACCTCGACAGAATATATTGTTTAATAAATGTATTTATAAATATTTTTAAAAAGTTTATTTAACTTTCTGAGCATTTTTTTTTCATATTATTAATAAAAATAAAAGACAACGTTTTCTTCATGCAATTAAATGAAAAATGTTTGGAAAAAACGTTAACAATTTACAATTTAAAAGAAAATGATGTGGACAAGTACGTTATTTATTACTTACTAGGGGTAATTATTATTATTTACCTACTCCAACCTCCATTGTAAGAATTATACAACTGTTCATATTCTTTGCTCAGATTGGAAAACAGTAATTTACCTGGGAGTTTTATTTTTTCTCAATATAATGTAAGCAGGAAAAAATAAATTTTTCAAGTCCTCATCTCCGCATTTTAAGTTGGTATCATTTTTGGTGACCAAATTTGATGATTTGGCGTCCATTTTTGGGGACTTGGTGACCATATGGATACTTTTGGAAATAACTGCAGAAATCCATAACATCACGATCTATGACGTAAGCTGATTTTTCGAGAAAGTGCTGGAAGGTGGGGGAACCCTTAGGCAAATCGTTCTTAGTGCTCCTCTTTGGTTAAATTCAACTTTTTATATGACCCATTTTTACTAACTGTACCTAATGTATAAAGAAATTGGTAACAGCATCATGAAAAACTTTTTATATATTGAGAAAGAAAAGTGTTATGTTATTTCCTTTATTAGATTCGTTCTATAAAGAATTCATTTTAAATCTAAAAATGAAAGAAATATAGATTGAAAAAAAAAGGATCTGTTATACCGCAAAAAGCCTGAATAAAACATTTTTTTAAAAAAAATTGTTTTGCTTAGAGGAGACATATTTTTAAATATTGAATTAGAAATATTTTAAAACCATTTCGTAATTAATATTTAATATATAATCAATTAAAACTAATAAATCGAATACTATTTACAAATCCAAAAACTAGGCAACAATTTGCCCTTCGCAAAAACTTCATTAGGGAGGATAAAAAAAAATTTTTTTTTTCTCAGAATTTACAAACTACTTATGTGGAAAAGAGGTTCTATGATATATAGAAGAAGGGGAACAAAAAAAAAATTTTTTGAGAAGTATCCAAAAAAGGAGTAAGTTGGTATTTATTTTTTAGAAAAGTCAAAAAAATTTTTTTAAAGGTATCCGACTACGTTCGGAACCGTGTTTTTAAAAAAGCACATAAATGGGAATTTTAGATATTTAGTGTCCTTGGGGTAAGAATACATGTATAAATTGGTTTAAGGACATTTTTCAAAAAAAAATTATTTAAAAGAAAAATTTTCGGGAAAAATTAACTTAGAATAACATTTTTCAAAATGTTCCCCCTTTGTAAAAAAATGCTTCTATTATAAAATATTTTGCCTGTATAAGCTCAGTTTCCTCTGACAGAGGCTCAATTTATGATTTAAAAATTCACTTTTATTTTTCAGAATTAACACCAATTTAAAAAAATAACTATCGGCTTTTTTTCTAAAAATTTCTCCCCTCTTGTCGTATAACATGGAAAAATCCCCCTTCTTAGGCATAAATTTCAAAAATTTAGCTGAGCTTCTGTACAGAGGTCTGAGCTATATACAGGGAAATATTATTTAATAGAAGCATTTTCAAAAAGGAATATTTTGAAAATGGGTCATTTTTATTTTCATTTTTGTCAAAATATTGTACTTAAATAATTTTTTATTGTAATACTATTCTTAAAACAATTTTATATACATTTTCTAATCTAAGTGACACTAAATCACGGTTCCGAACGTAGTCGAAAACCTTAAATAAAAACAAGTGTTTTAGTACTTTTTAACATTTATTGCGAAGACAGTTGCTAAATAGAAGAGAAAAACGCACCAAGTACGTTCAACAGCTTCTCCAGTATTAAATTTTTAAGAAAACCTACTGTCAAAATTACAGTGTGCGCAAAGTGAAAAACGGAAAAAAGTTTGGATTAGACTGATAAAACTTGGGAGTGAGAGCTTTGGTTACGAAATGTTGCAATGTGCATTTTACTATTCTCTCTCTCATTAACACTTATCAATAATCGTCGTTTTTGGTTACTTATATTGTAGACAAATAACTGTATTTTGACTGCAAAATCTACTAACCAAAATTAAGTCTTTTTCTTTCTTCTTTTTCCTGAAAATTCAACCCATTTTTGGCAAATATTAAATATTGAAATTATTATTTTTAATTAATTTTTTTCCTAGTCTCCATAACACAGAAAACATCTTTTCAGCTTGGGTAGGTTCCGATTATTAATAATTTTTTCCCTTCCATGCGACCACAATCCACCCTTAGTGTGCATAATGGGCTTAATTCATGACATCACATGATAAAGACAAACACTTTTTCTCCATTGAATTCAAAACAGACATGGAACTAAATGTATTGTTGTTCAGTTTGTAAGACTTAGATAAATTTTCATAATTTCATGAAATTTCATTTCTTAACATTTTATTTCATCAAATGATATGAAAAAAAAAAAAATAATAATCTTATTTTATGAATGTACTTTTAAATAAAATGCATTTTGTCGATCTATGTACGTAATATTGGAGAAAAGTGTGTACCTTTTAAGAGAAAGTTTCTGAAAAGATCAAAGGTTGGTAATAACGAAGTGCATGAACTGTTTAAGGTATCCGACCACGTTCGGAACCGTGATTTTAAAAGGGCGCCTAAATGGATAATTTTCGTGATATTCAGTGTCACTTAGATTAGAATACCAGTATAAAATTGTTTTAAGGACATTATGACAAAAAAAAATTATTTAAATACAATACTTTTGCGAAAAAGGAACTTAGAATAACCATTTTTCAAAACGTTTTCCTTTTATAAAAAATGCTTCTATAATAATAATATTTTGCTTATATAAAGTAGACTTCCCCAGAGAGTCTGAACCAGAGTTTTTGAAAAATTTAGTTTTTGTTTTTGAAAGTTCAGTTTTTGAGCTGATTGGCTAAAAAAACACGTGTTTATCTTTATCGCTTGACTATGACGTTGCATGAATTGAGCTCATTAACATTAAATATCACACACTATACATTTTTTAAAAAATTTTGCTTGATAAAACTGAAAAATCAAAACGAATTGAGTCTTGTGTGTGCGTCTTACACCTTAATGCTATCTTTGAAATATACCGTAAAATCCGGCGTATAACGTGCACTTTTAACACAAAAAAGAAGATCGAAATTTACGGTACGTGTTATACGCCGGGTATAAAAAGGAGAGCTTTAAAAAAATAATAATAATAACAAAAATATGAGCATTGAGAAAAATTAGTCTTCTATATGTATCGAAATACTGTTTATTTAAAAGAAATGAGACATTCCTTACGAAGTTAAAATGTTGTAATTCTAGTAGAATATAATATTTTTCTAGAGCTTGGAATCAGTAGCGCACAACACAAGGGGGTTCTGGACCTCCCCCAAAACCTCATGATTTTTCTTTCGACTGATTATAGTCATATGTAAAGAGTACGTAAAATTTAATTAACTATTGGTTATTAATAATTAATTTTATAAATTAATGCTAATTATTTATTTGATAATTAATTTTTTGCTGTCTTTTGTTCCCGAAAATCGACAAAAAAGAATATGTTGGGTAGTGTATTGGAACATGATACGAAAATAATGGGTTTCCTACCCCCTTAAAAAATCCTGTGGTCGTCACTGCATAGAATACTACCTGAAATAAATGACTTCAAAACATAAGAGCATTGCATACGTACGTTTCAGGTTTCTTCGTAAAAAAAAAAAGGAGGTGCCCGTTATACGGCGAAAATACCTAAAAATTAAAAATTACAACTTGAAGGTCTAGGTGCGCGGCAATAGTTACATCTTTTCAAAAACTGAATCCATTCAATCAAAACGCTTAGAAGTCAAAGCACCTTCGAGAATCGCTTCATTGTTGTCCAATACAAAATAAGGTTAAAAGAGCCACGATCCAAATCTTTCACCACCTCACATATTCCCCCATTTGACAACTATTCCATTTGTCTCAATAAAAACCAAGGTGGAGGGGAAAATAGACTTTTTTCTTTGGCTGGTCTATTATTAGTCCGTCAACGCATGTCTCAAAGACGTGAACGCCAGTTCTCACACCCAATCCGTCACCCAATAACATAAATCCAACGCCGCACGCGGAAGAACGAAAACCCCCAAGGAATACAATAAAAAAAAAAGACGCGGAGAAAAATAGTTCCCTTACCAGCTATTCGATCCCTTTGTTTACCAAGACTCCATAAACGAATCCTATGATTACAGCTGGACACAGAGTCAACAAATCAAGCTCGGCACATACCGCTGACGGTTCTTCAACAAATAACGCGTGCTTTTTCGCCCTCCCCCCACCCCAGATGCTTCAATGCAGGCGCTGCTCTGCCGACAGGCTGGCACCATCAGCGATTGGAATGAAGTCCTCTTTTGTGTGGAATATTGGCTGCCTTATCAACCGCAGAACTTGGGTGGGGAAGTGATCGAATGTAAAGAAGAAAAAAAAGAACAAGAAATAAACAAATAGAGGGCTGAAGATGTATTGCTTTATCTCTTTTGCGGGAAAAAAAAAGAAAAATGGAGAAAATTATATTTCGTCAAGTCAAGTGGTGAAAATTGCAGATTAGAAAATTATTTTTCTAACCGTAGATTCTGGAGATGGACGTTTATTATTCAGCTTATATGTTCTGGCGTGTGGACTTTTGTTGGCGTTCTCATCTTAGAATAAGACGTAAACGTAGACGTTCTTTTTCGAAACTTCAGAAATAAGATCAAAAGAACAGGCGAGAAAACAATTTTCATTAATTTAAAAGTTAATATTGTTCTTAACTAGGGATTGCAATACCGAAATACCGAATACCGGTATTTTGAGCCATTTGTACAATTTTGTAATACCGGTATTCACAAGCTTAAATACTGGTTTTTCAGTATTTTCTAGAATTTTTTTTTAAAATTGTCTCTACTATATGTTCAGTGATTGTCAACCTAGCAAAATAGTATACGTTTTTGTTTTTATGTCTCCCTAACGGCGAATTTAGATAGACTGTGAATATAAAGTTGCATCGTGCAATCAAGAGAAGGGATAAAATATGTGAATTATCCAAGGAGGAGGGGGGTAAAACTATCCTGTTACAGCTCAGAGCAATGCTGCACAAGCGCAGGATTCGTAGTCTGATATCTGTATCTGTGAAAACAAGGTTGTCGTTGTGAAGAAAATGCGTAATATTTCAATATTTTTTTTAATTGGGGAGTTTGTTATTCACATTGTATTTGGATATCATACTCGTGTATTTACATATCATCAGGATTTTATAAATGAAAATGAAAAAGAAGAAAAGAGACTAATTCAAATTTGATCAAGTTTATAGTAAATTTTCTTAAAATTTGTTACCCACAAACCTTATGCATATTCAGAAGAATTCGGTACTGAAAAGGAATTATCTTTGGAACAAAAATTAGAGAATTAGCGATTACTAAAAAATTTCAACAAATCAAAATACAATAAAGAAATCAGCTATACCCAAAACCATCCGACGAGAAATCGATTTATTTGAAGATGAGAGATTTAGAAGTAAATATATGGGAAAAGTATATAGCGTATTGCTAAAAGTACCACTAATTAGCGTAGATACCGAAAGAGCGTTTTCATCAACTGATAATTATTGCACATAATTGCGTTCTAGGCTTAATGACAGTACAATTGATGCATTGTTTTTAAAACTCATTTCAAAAATATTTGTATGAAAATTAAATAGTGGAGATGTAAGGGAATTTTGTGAATTTCAATAAGTAAGATAATCCGTGACTTCTTTGTGGTTCTTTATGCATTGTTATGTTTTATAAGTTACAAATTATTTTTTGTGATATTTACACTGGCAAATAAAACAAAGAAAAGCCTGTATTTTCTTTCCTTTTCTAAAATTTCTACTACCGGTATTAAAACCGGTATCCCGGTATTAAGATTTAAAAATACCAACACCGCACAACTTTAAATATCCTGATATTGCAATCCCTATCCTTTAACCTGTAAGATTTCTAAAGCAGGTGTTCATTTTCTATCAATTAGACAGACGCCGAAATAAATTTTTCGAAGAAAATACGGTTTAGTTATTTAGTTGATTTTATTGAGGCCATATTTGGCAAAATTGCTCCAAACAGTCGTAAATGCACTAGTATCCAATGCAATTTTTCAATACATGTGAGTGAGTTTATATTAACGTCGCGCTATTCAGCTACACGAGGACTTTTTCGATGGGCTTCGTAATCTTGAACCATGGTCAAATGACGAGGACGACACCTGAGCTGACACTGTACCATGGCAACCCGTTTGAGCTTGCGACAGGATTCGGACGCGCATCGCCTCCTGCTAATTTACGGTCTTCAGCGTAACTGAGGCTCAAACTCGCGACCGGCTTGATTCCGGTACCTTGACTACTAGGCTACCACGGCCTAAAATGTATATGTTAGTTAGTTATTAAAATATATAGTTATGTGATCTAGGGGTAAAATAAAAAAGGAAGAAAACGTGTTTGTTATCAAGCATGATCGAAAGTAAAAAAAGATTGCTAAGACACCTGATAGCTCGTTACCCAAGTTTACTAAAGACAGAAAAATCTATGAAAAGGAGGAAACATTAGTTGAATTACTGACCGGAAACAAATAGGGTATAAAAATACAATTCAGTGGCGCACAGAGGAATTTTTCAAGGGTAGGGTCCAGGGTCTTAAGTCCACTATTCTCGTACCATGCTCCAGTATGCCAACAACCAGTGGCAAAACAAGTAAGTCCCTAGGGTCCGGGACACCCTCTATAGCCCTTTTTATTTGTTTTTTGATTGGTTATAATCCTATGTATATATATTACGTAAAATTTAATTATGTACTTGTTATTAATAAATAATTTTATTTATTAATGCTAATTATTTATTTAATAATATCTTCTGAAAATCGACAAAAATCAAAAGAATAAGTGTTGCATGTATTGGAGCACGATACCAAAATGGTGGACTTTCGACTGGTCCCTCCCCTTGAAAAGTTTTGTGTTTATTAAAATTCAAACTATACTTTTGATTTTGTCGATTTTAGGGAACAAAAAACAGTAAAAATAATAATTATCGAATAAATTAATTAGCATTTATTAATAAAATTAATTATTAATTACAAACACTTAATTCAGTTTTACGTACTATATACATAGGATTATAATCAATAGAAAAAAATCAGGAGCCTTAGGGGTCAGGACTCGACGACCTCCCCCCCTTGTGCGCGCCACTGATATAATCTACATTTTTCAAAACTAAGGAGACAGTATAAATATCAAGAAAAGATGTGCGATAATATTCTTGGCCGTTGTAGCCGAATGGTCATGGTCGCGAACACTTGGTCGGCATTGTGATATCGTTGTTTCGAAAAAGTGTCGAAACCTAGTGCCACTGAAGATCCGACATGTAGAGGGGCTTGATGCAAGTTAAATCTGTCGAGGCTCTAAATCAGAGGTTCCCAAACTTTTTGTCTCAAAGACCCCTTGCCAAGTTTTTCGATTTCTGGTAGACCCCTGTTTAACTAATAATGAATTTTTCCAAATTTATCAACTCAAATACAGTCGGACACCTCTATATAATGAAGTCGCTAAATGCCGGAAAAAAGTTCGTTATATGGAAAATTGAGTTATATAGAGGTTCATCTCTTTTAATGTACTTTATAAACCACATAAAACAAATTTTAAATTCATAAACACTATATATTAAAAAAAGTAATTATCCACACCTTTTTTTAAAATTATAAAAAAAAATAAATAAAAAACTGCAAGTTTAACAAGGAAAAACAATTTCGAATGTGTCACTGTATTTTCAATATTAAGACAATAATTTTAAATTAAAATTATTGAATTTTAATGACATTTTCTAATTTAAAGCATACACAAGCAATATAATATTTTATAACTAGAACAGTGGGATACAAAACACCTAATTGAGTGTGCAAGGGATATTTTCCTAAAGGATAAGCCAAAGTGAACCGACGGGGAGTAAAGGTTACACTTTGGATGAATGTCCAGAACTCTAATGCTCTCGGTGAGTTAGGATCTAACAAAACCAGTTCAAGATTTATGACCACCGTAAAATGTGCTAAAGAGAGAATAACTTGAAATGTTCAGAAATACTTTGAAAATAGGTAGGGAAAAAAATTGAATCAATCGGAGGCAAGAATTCATTTGGAAATATTACAGATGGTCGCCACATAAGTTAAGTGGGAAGAACTTGAATCATCGTGTGTCATATATTATTTCTGCTTAAAATGGAACTGAATCAAACCCTTCTTGACGATAAAGGCTAAGCAATTATCGAAAAGAAAGGGCATATTGTGAACCTGAAAAATCTATCCCCACCCCCACCATCTCCACCTTTAAGCATAAGTTGAGCCCAATTAAAAGAAGGCTACGTATTATATGATGGCACATTTGAAGGTCAATACATTTAGAACTGTTGAAGTCGCATGAAAAACTAAATTCGAAGAGGTAGTGCATGCAACCGGATAATTTTAAGACGGCACTCAAAGAGAAGAGGCCAGCGATGTTCATTAGGATGTATATCAGAGCTTCGAACCGTAATTTTTTTTTTGTTCCGGTTTTCGTTCCGATTCAACTAAAAATATATCGGTTCAGTTCCAATTTTTGTTCCGCCAAAAATAACGATTTTCAGTTCAGTTCCGAATGAATAATTTTATTTTATGTATATTATTATTTGTACTAAAAATAAAATTCTATTATAAACAAAACAAAAAAAAAAATGTAATTACGAGGGGGAATCGGAAAATAAGTTTCCCTTGTTGACTTTGGTCAAAGTTTTGTATGAAAGTCAGAACATAGAATGAGACGTTAAAGATAAGACATTACTGTTGCACATAATTACCAAGTACATTGAGATATTTGCCATACCGCTTGGTAAGCTTCAAAAGGCCCTACAGGAAAAGCCCAGAGCTTTATATACGGAAGAAGTGTTTAACGGCTATCGGTGAGACCTATACACCATTAGATAGAGGTTGACCGCAATCAAGCAGATGAGTTCGAAAAAGGTGGCCTAGACTTCTCAGATCTGGCATTCTGTTGTTGGATGACAAAGCGCGACCACACTCGGCAACGACAATGCAAAACCATATTGCAACGCTTGGTTGGAAGTGCCTGCACTATCCACCATACAGTCCTGATCTGGCACCAAGTGACTTTTATCTGTCCCCGGCTTTGAAGAAGAATCTCGCCGGAAGGTGATTTGAAAGCAACGCTGAAGTCAAACAATCTGGTAAACGATTCTTTCTTTTTAAAGCCCCGAGTTTTTTCTGGATGGCTTTTTAAAGCTTATCAAGCGGTATGACGAATGTCTCAATGCACTTGGTACATATGTTGGAAAATAAAGTTTGTCTTGTCTTTAATGTCTCATTCTATGTTTTGACTTTCATACACAGCTCTGACCACAGTCGACAAGGGGAACTTATTTTCCGACTCCCCCTCGTATTTGGTTGACGTTAAATTAGAAAATATTGGTAAGTTGGTAACAGTAACAAAATGACTGAAGATATATTGAACCGAAACAAACCGATATTTTTTTTCGGTTCTTTTCCGATCTTTGTTCCGACCAAAATAACGGTTTTTTCCGGTTTTCGGTTCAATTCCGGTTCGAAGCCCTGATGGATATCACATTAATTCATGATAATGCAAGAGCACATTCTACTTTGGGTACTCGTCAGAAAGTTGCAGAGCTAAGCTGGGAACTTCTGTCGCATCCACCATAGTTCCCAGGCCTAGCACCCTTTGATTATAACTTGCTTTTGTAGTTTTAAAATTTTTTGCAGAGATAAGCATTGGTTAAGATTTTCGCTTCTTTGGATAAAGCATTTTTTATGAACGGATATGCAGATTTCCATCACATGGCAAGAAGGCATAAATGGGATGCTGGCAATTATATTATTCAATAAGGTTTGTTCAGGGCATGGAAAATTTATTGTTTTGTTTTATTTTGAAACGGACAGACGGAAAAAGTGGATTAAATATCAAGAATAAGATAAGCTTTGATCTTATAGAATTTACCGAAATTGGGCAGAAAATGTATGATGGGATCCTGTTATCGTATGTGGACGTAATTGTGTCTATGAGAATTTAATCCAATTGTTTCAAATTAATCTCCACCTGTTAATGCTTTTCAGCACCTGAAGAAATGCTTGACGCTCTAATTTGCTAATGAAGTTTCCCAGGATCCTTCACTGTATTCTGCATTAAAATTATTTTGATACCAATAATCCCTAAAAGGAGCAGATTACTTCGTTATTATTCATTGGCTTTGAAAAAATTCTTTTAATTACTGATCAGAAGTGCATTTCAAATTGTTATATGTGTTAATAAAATGTTTTGAAGATGAAAATATATTGTTAGCGTTGAGTAAAAAGAAATTGAAACTGTTATATCAAGGTCGAATTCAATAAACACGAACTATTAATATCAGTGGCGCCCACAAGGAGGATGTCCTAGGGGCCGGACCCCCAAAGACCTTGATTTTTTTCTCGATTGATCATAATTTTAAGTATATAATACGTAAAATTTAATTAAATATTTGTTTTTAACGATTAATTTTATTAATTAACACTAATTATTTATTCAATAATAGGTTTTTTTACTTTCCCCCAAATCGACAAAATCAAAAGCAGCAGGGGACACAAAAATGGTGGACTTTCGACCCTGGACCCCCTTTCCCTTGGAAAACTTCTGTGTGCGCTACTGATTAATACTATCGTCTTTGTCACTTGTTCATGGATCAAAATCAAGAGGTCCGTCGCCAATAGCCCTTGTGTTAATCGTATAAATTTGATTTTAATAAATAATACAAAGTAAATACAAATGATGGACCCAATTTTAAGAAATTATATTTTCGAAACTATTGCATATATTACAATATATGATACATGAATGTAAAAAGAAATATCCCAAGTTTTTTAGTTTTTTTTTTATCAATGATCAACAGTTATTGGTGTTGATTGAAATCCAAGACGGTGATAATGACAGAGAAGTGTTTTTGTGTATTAGAGTATGCATCGTTTTTTACCCCTTCAATTATTTCAATGCAACGTGCATTTAGAAATCACTAATAACCAACAAGAGCAGTGGCGCACACAAGGGGAGGGTCCTGGGGTCCGGATCCCCCACAAAGCCCTCGATTTTTTTTCCGATTGATTATAATTCTAAGTATATAGTACGTAAAATTTAATTAAATATTTGTTATTAATGATTAATTTTATTAATTATTGGTAATTATTTATTCAATAATTAGTTTTTTACTGTATTTTGTTCCCGAAATTCGACAAAATCAAAAGGAGCATGATACAAGAATGGTGAACTTTCGACCTCCGAAAAATTCCTGTGTGCGCTACTGAACAAGAGTATTCTGCGATGGCATCAACAATTCAAAAAACAAAACAAAACAGGTTGCTTGTGTAAAAGGAAAGCAGCGACCGGCCAACCGTCTCGGAAGAAGCAATGGAGAGGGTGAGGCAGGGTTTCGTTCGAAGTCCATGGAAGTTTACGAGAGTTGCCAACTGTGAAATTGGAATGCCCCAGAAAATAGTATGGAATTTATTACACAACAAATAACAGAGGACGACAAATAAGTATTTGTGCGGTATTACAAACCTTTGATAGAGTGATACTACACAAATAGTGGGGAACGAGCATTTGTAACAGAAAAAAAAAAAACTTGATATATTTCTCTTTACATTTATGTATCTCTTTTGCAATATGTACAGTAGTTTCGATAATATGATTTTTTAAATCGAGTCCATCATTTGTGTTCACTCTGTATATCAATTAAAATCACATTTACGTTAAACTATTAAAATATTTGCAATTTTTATGTGTTCTGTGAAGAATTGAACTACAAATCGACGTTTTCAAATACGTGTTTTGAAAACGTGTACGAAATATGTGTCTATATCGATTAATTTTCACACATGTTCAGTTTTTAATACAGTAAGACCCCGCTTAACGTTGTTTCGCTTAGCGCTGTTTTAGAATAGTAAGATTCCCTGAAATTTTGTACACAGCGTTAGGCTTTCCAATATCCGAAGTAGTTTATTTGTGTTTCTTCTTTCCTGCGGTATTATACGAACGTATTTTTATCGTTACCAAACATTTGTTGACGTTTTTGTAAGTATAAATTTATATAATATAACGATTGCTATAGTGACAAATATGATGATTTTTAGTTTTTATCATGAGTGATAATAAAAAGCACGAAAATAAAGACACAAGAAAAAGCATTTCACTAGAAACTAAAATGCAAGTGATTAAAAGATTAGATGCTGATGAACGTCAATCTCAAATGGGTGCTGCATTGAATTTGACAACTTCAAAATAAGTACCATTCTCAAGCAAAAAGAAAAAATATTGTCATAGGCAACTGCAACTACGACAAGCTCAGCAACTAGAATTATCCGTTCTAGAAATAATACAATAAATTAAATAGAAAAACGTTTTCCTATATGGATTGACGACAAAATTGAACGCAATATGCTATTAAGCCAATTTACATTCTCGATAAAAAGACAGAAAATTGAAAATACAGAAGAGACTGAATGATCGGAAATGTAAACATACTGACTTAGAATTTTATTTATTTTTATATGTATAGTCGTTTATAATGTTTCTATATTTGTAAGACATATATTTTTGTTTTATTATAAAAACACACGGTTATTAAATTTAATGGTAAAATACTTGACCAATTTTCTACCTATCTTCTCATAACCCCCTCATATATATGATGCGATAACCTCGTTTAACGCTGTTTCATATTACGCTCTACTTTGATGGAACGTATACCCCGCGTTAAGCGGGGTCTCACTGTATTAATATGGAGGTAACCAATCATTAGAATTATTTGAAGTATAATAGTTTAAAAGAAACGGAGCAAAAAATAAATCTACAACTGTTTAATCTCTGAATGGAGAGATGAACTATGGATTTTTCATTTAATAATGCAAAAGAACAATGGTACAATTTCCTATTATTTTATAGCTAATACTTAAACGCAGCTAATCCTTTCTACTTGCCAAAATAAATCAATTCGTATATCCTTTTAACCAATGATGCCGTTTAAGTAGTAGTAATTATGAAATATTAACAATTCGTAGATAATTTATTATTAAATTTCTATTACGGAATTGTGTTGAGGGTATCACAATTATAAGGTAAAACCAATGTAATGAGGAAGTTAACATTGATTTTAGTATAGTTATGTAGTATAAAAATATCCTTAATATATATATGTATATATATTTTACATCTTATACAATATGTTTTGAATTAACTTCGCATGAAGGTATTACTGTTGATTATTGACTGACATCTTTTCGTAGAATTTCTATCAAATGATGTGGACGAGGTTTTATATTGTATCTCCTTCGTTAAACTTCCACACTCCATCACGTAAGGTTTTTCTTGTTTAATTCAATTTGTGACGGGCTTTCATCACGATTTCCATTAATGTCCTCTTGGGGTTCCTTGGGGGCCAGAATGGAAATTCTTTCCAACCAACTCGAGAAGAACGTGAGAAAATGCAAATTAGGAATCTTATATATAGTAGAAGTTTAGCGTTCGCGGAGTGGCTATGTGAAGTTGCTACATGAGGTCTATGTTTATGATTAGAAATGATAAAATTAAAGTTAGAGGAAATTCCAAGTTCAAGAATTAACCTACCCGTACTTGTGTATTCAAGATAAAGGTAAATACCATTTTACAAGGAGTAAAGCCACGTAAGTTAGGACCTAGAGAAAAGCTGTTACCTAGGATATAGCGGTAAGCGTCTTAAATTAAGATATAAGGAAACGGCGTGTATTAATGAGAATAGAGGTAATCAGTAAAGTTGGATATAGTGGTCAATTAAGCGATTATTTGGTAATACAAATTTTGTCTTCTCACTCCAGATTTACTTAATTGGATTATTATTATTATTGTATATAGTGTTTTATAAGTTAAGATCTTAATAAATATTAAGATGACAGATTTTATTGATTCTTCATTCTTTCCTACAGATACAGGCTACGTAGATAATGTAGAAATGGGGCACCCAAGGGTAGGTGCCTCACAAATTTAACGCAAATAGTTCCTACTATTCGCACAGCGGAGTGTCAGGTAGTGACAGATCTTGGAACTCACGAGCTAGCATTATCCAGTTCAGAGCGGGAGTGAGTGCAGGTTTTTTAATGTCACATTATAAAGCAACATGAAAGCTAATCGCAACCGACCTCATAATTTTGAACCACGGTCAAGTGACGAGGTCAACACCTGAGCTGGCACTCTCTCCAAACTACCATACAGTGCTAATAGGAGGAAGTTTGAGCCCCTACAGATTTAATGTCCATCATCCCCTGTACACGGTGGAACTTCATTGGCAGTAGAGATAGAGCTCATACCACTCTGACCACGAGTTCGTGTGTGTGTTTGTGAACACGGTCCCTTCATAGTTTCGGAAATCAGAATTTAATATGAGTTCTTTTTTTTCTATTTTTTTAAAATGAAATTTTAGAGATGAAATGTGAAATATTTTTACACAGTATTTAAAAAGCAAAGCGATTTCTTCTTTCTTTTTTTAAAAAAAATTAACAACATGACTACTCGTATTCAAAAGTGGGCTTAAAAAGAAGAGTGACCGGTACAATCTGTACTAAACTTTGGAGACTTCAGCAAAGCTATATGGAGACACATATTCATATGAAAAGTTATTAATACAACTTTACATAAACACACAATGTACTGTATTTAGATAATCCCAGATTTTTTTCTTCTTTTTATTTTTATAAAGAGATTCCACTTTCCTTCAAAATTTTTTTAAAAAAAATAGAAAATAGAAAAACGAATTTTAAACTAATATTCGTCAAGTTAGCTGTAGTTGATTTTCAGTAATTACTGCAACATCAAGAGCAGGAAAAAAATCCTCTTTTTCCCTCAAAAATACTTTTAACTCTCTATGTAGTTCTCAAATGAAATCATTTACGGCTGTTTTTGGTTAATGTTAAAAAATAGGACCCGAATTTGGAACATTTTTTCAGGTATAAAAGAAATGAAAAATTAATATGATATTCTAGCTTCACTATCCTTTAGAGAGCAACATTACTTATCACACATCCCATTTTTAACCGAGTTGATCCCTTTTTTCTGGTATAAAATGTGTTTCACGTTTTTTCTCTTAAACCGTAATGTTATATGATCTATCACTTCACGTATTCAAAAGAAAAAAAATATTCATGAAATATTTTGAAATTTTTAAAAACACTATATTGTTAATAGATGTATGACGAGTAATTTGAACGAGTAATGTTGCAAATTTCTTTGAAAATTGACGCATTTCTCTGTCTGAAAATGCGCTTCGAGTTTAGTTTAAGCTCTCGTAATTTTGTCGAAGACAGACTTAAGGCGTTCATAGGGCTTTTAAGTACATCTGTATATATGGATACAGTTCATTTTTAATAATTCCATATACTGATTAATTAAAAACATTAATACATTTCTCCATTAAGAAATTTGTTTTGATCGAGTAACGCAATTAACAAGTTCTTGCCAAAATGTAACATTATTCAAAGTGAAAAATAGTATTTCAAATCAGAATTATTATAAAAAAAAAGCGTTATAAAATCCAAAATTTTATAGCGATCATATGCGATGCTTAAAAGATTCAATGCATGGTGATTTACATCTAGAAAGAGAAATTGATTAAGATATATAAGTAGAGGTTTTCTTATTCATGTAATCATCATATATGAAAAAGAATACTACTCATGAATATGCGTGTATGTTTGGTATGGCATATGCAATTGCAATACATTCAATTTATAATATATGTAGTTTAAACAAAAGTAGGTCAATATCCTTTGTTGCAGAATTCATATCTTTCGTTTAACATTGAAATAAAATAAAATATACTTTTGTAAAAATCATTTTTTTTTTTTTTTTGCATAAAACTGCATTCTTTTTCAAATGCAAATTTTTTTTGAGTAAATTTCAGATAAGAGAATGAATTATCAATTCATTTCCATTAAATTTGAGGCAGTTTAAGTACTCGACTAAGAACTAGAACAATGATTTAAATGCACTTTTTGGGTGAAAAATGAAGAAAAAAATGACATATTTTTTAAAAACATTCCTCTGTCATAGAAAAGACTTCTTTTATATTATTTTGCCTACATAATAGTATAGTAAAGAGTTTTGTACAGGTCCTGAATTGGCTTTTTTGAAGCACATAATTTAGAAGTGGATTTATTCCCATTTTAATACATATATAATTATTTAACACACACACACACTTAATACAAATATAATACATATTAATTATTTTGTATAAGTAAATTCTTTGCAGAAAACACGAGTTATTTTGATTGATAGTAACTTAAAAAATAAAGAGAATACTTCAAATATCTTATTTCAGGCTCTGCAGTTTTAGCTATAAATGTAGACAAAACATTATAAAAGCACTTTTCCATAAAAGAAAAATATTTTGAAAACATGTCTTTTTTACATCCAAAAAAGTATTTAATTTTTTTTTGTTATAATAATCTTAAAACAATTTTATTTGTATTCTCTCATTCTAGTCATCCTAACTATTAGAAATTAGAAGCTTTATCAAAGTAACAATTCCGAACGTAATTGGATACTAAATCATACCAAATCATATATATATATATATATGGAAATTTTTTTTTCCTAAAATGTTATTCAATTATCTGTGAAATTCCTAAATTAAATAATTTAAGGCTATCTTCGGCTAATGTTAAAGAATAAGACCCAAATTTGGAACATTTTTTTAGATATAAAAAAGTAATTAAACATTAATATTATACTTTGGCTTCACTATCCTGTAGACAGTTACTTATTTTATAGTACTATTCATTTTATCCGAGCTGATACTTTTTGTTTCTTTTATAAAATGTGTTTCGCATTTTTTTCCTAAAAAGAAGTAAAGGACTATCCTTTTACATGTTAAAAAAAAAAACTGATTATTTATGAAATATTTTGAAATTTTAAAAAACACTGCGTTATAAACAAATCCATGAGTTACAATGTCACAAATTTTTATAAAAATTGAGGCATCTTTTCTGTCCAAAAATGTGCTCCGCGTTAAGTCCACACTATCGTACATATGGCGAAAACAGTCTTAGAAACATTCATATAATTTTGAAGTAAAAGAGTAAAGTTTATTTCTAAAAACACCATATTTAATCGTTGAAAGTGTTACCATAAAATCTTCACTGAAAAATTAAAAAAAAAAAAAAGATAAAAGAGTGAGAAAAGGAAGAATACTTTTAATGCGAGTAATGACTAGCCAATATATCATTAATATCATTGCGATGTTAGTAAAGTATCTGAGACAAATAATGCCATTTCAGAATAGCGAATTCAACGTAAAGGAAGCATCTTATATCATAGTGTTTTGGCAATGCGTGATGTTTTCCACCTAGAAAGACAATGTGTGAGTAGGATGAGAGGTCTTTCTTATTTATAGGATCGTGACACAACAAAATAAATATTGCTCATGTGTCCAGTGCCTTCACTCATCCATGGAGCCTTGCGTGCCCCTAACGAAAGGGGTGGAGCTAGAACAGAACACTGTTAATTTTGAACCTTGTATCTCATGTAAATAGGTGAAGAACATAAACGAACATGCTCGTTAAAATCAGTTAACCCTGACTCGCACGATAGAGTGTAGAGGTATAATTATTTCGTTTAAGAGGACAGATGAGCAAATATCGACAGAAACAGCACATGTTGGTCGTATATTGGGCATGAATAAATCAACCAAATTGATTTAAAAGCTCAGGGGGGTAACGTAAAAAAAGTGAAAAAACCCTATGTTACCAGATGTGGGGTTTTTTAGTTGTGGTTTTCCCCATAAATGTGAAGAATAATAGTCATTTATATTTTTGGCACAATTTGTTTAATGAGGAAATTTTCAGACACGTCGTTTTTACAATGTTGTTAGTGTATCTTATAAAACTTTTCATAGCATAATGTTTTATTTAAAATCTTAGATTATTTGATGTAAATAGAATAAAATAGTTAAACTTATTTCTTTCTTTTTTTTTTTAAAAAAAGAAAATTGTGAGAAGAAGCATCTTTACGAGTAAAGTTATAGCGAAGTGCAAGTTGTCAGATGGGGCCGCCTATTACATTTTGCCCGTTGCAGTTTTCAAAACAATTATGGAGGAATTTTCAACTTCAATATATAAAAATAATAAGGACAGTAGACAGTAATAATAATCCTATGTATGCAAAAATGTTGATGGAAGTTTGAATATGCTTTGCATATGTAAAAAATAGCTGTGAGAATTTATACAGAAACTTACTTAAAAAAAACTTTTTAGTGTAGCAAAAAAATGCAACGTAATCAATATGGACAAAATTATTAAAAATACATTTATTTGCTTTATATTTTAAGTTGGAAAAAGATGGATTTTCACCTTATTGAAAAATATATATTATTTTCTTCTCAATGAGGTGGGAAAATATGGCATGAGTATTTAGTAATTTTTTCTAATTATATGTTTTAATATTAATTGCTGTTGCAAAAAATTAATATTTGAGCACAAAAACTTTTCCTTTCTTGCGGGGAGGGTATAGGAGGGGATCACTCCTAAAAATGTTGCCATTTGCTGAACTGGATAACGTTTCTCTAATAAAAATGGATCTTTCGTACTTCGCATCTTATTTATAAACTGACCATAACTTCATTTTTTTAATATTTGATTATCGAACCACGAGTAAAAGCAGATTATTATGAAACACACCGGATAAAAATATGACTCACAGATGCTCGGAACAGTCTACCCCAGATATGTTTGGACTTAAATTTCAAATATAACTTTGTAATATCAAGGCATTAAATGGTCACTCTTAGTTTTTTGAATAAGTATTTTGAAGTGCTATATATAGATAAGTCACTCAAAAATAAAATAATAGTCACAATAGATTAATCGAACAATGTAATTGCTTATAAAATAATGTATACGAGTTTTTTTCAAAGACTCTTTTCCGTACAAATAAAGAGTACTTTTGAAATATATGAAAGAGTATTGGTACATCTTACATTCCCCCATTATTAATTTGATAAGTTATCTTTAATGTGTAATTGATGTCATATATTTAGTATTCTAAATATTTAACAACTTGGAGTATAAAAATTAATGGAGAATAAATTTGTATAAACATTCTATAGAAGCCAAAACTCTTTGATTTCGCTTTTTTACCCCATAAAAATATCCTTAAATTTTTTCTAACTGAATGTTACTTATATTTTCTAGTATTTTCATCAAAAGCTATATATATATGTATTTCATTTTATTTCATAATAATTTATTTAATTAAAACATACCTATTTTTTCCCTTTAAGATTATTTCTCTACTAATTTGTTATCTAATGCGTTCAAAAACAGTGCATTGTGCATAAATCGTATTTTTTCGGAAATAAATTTTACAGTGATTCCCATACCTCTTAGTAGCGGCGATTGCTGAATGATTACAGTTGCGATTTCGTGGTCAGAGCTGCTTCTGCCGAGTCGTGGTTCTGAGTCCTGGTACCACTGAAGTTCTGAAGCGGAAGGGGTGAAAAATTTGTTGAGTTGCAAATACCTCACGTTGGTGTGGTGTGGAATTATGCAAAGCTTCAAAGTGCGATGTTAACAAACGTGCTACTAACCCGTATTTCTAAAGGATTTTTCTCAATCAGATTTTATTAAAATGGATTGTTTTTTAATTACTGTGAAAATCGCTTAACACGAAACTGAAAGAACTGAAACATTTTTTTCTTTTTAAAAGAATTTCGTACTAAAAATTAAGTTTATAAGAGTTTATTTTATTTACATAGATATGTATGTATCCCTGCATTTAATAAAAATCAATAAAACAAAACATTCACAAAAACTTAGAGAAATTTAAAACAAAATTTCAAAATTTTTTGAAAAACAAACAATTATTGATTTAGAAAAAAAAAAATAATAATAATCTGATATTTTTTGTGCATTGTCTTTTTCTAAATTGTCAAAAATGGATTGCATTTTTTTCTTTAAGTCGTACAAAAAGGGTTAAAGTTTATTTTTTTTTCGTTTGGGTTATCACTTTAATAAAACATAAAACAAAAATTTTTAAAAAATTAATTTTTAAAAATCAATTTTTTAAACAATTTTGATTTTTTTTGGAAAAAAAAATAAAAAGAATTTTGGGCCCGGGCTTAGTATGTCAAAAATTTTCAAATCCCCCCCCCAAAATTTTGTTTAATTTCACCATTTCAATGTGTGTCTAAATAACTGCGCATACTTTTCATAATGTTTCTCATTTCGGATGACTTAGGAACAGAAGCTGCAATATTCATTTCATTTTCGTCGTCAGAATCTGCATCAATGATATTTTTGATTTTTAAAAACTCCAAAATGTTTTTCATGCATATGGAAAATGACAAACATTGTCATCATTTTGCAGCAAATTTTTTTCCGAGATTTCCCCATTCGGGGGCCCATACTTTGTTCATTCTAGAAGATAAATCTTTTCATGTTAAGCCAGTGCTTCTCAAACTTTCAATGTTTGCGACCCAATATTAAACCAAAAAATTTTCCCATGCGCCCCTTTTCTATAAAAAACAATTTTTGAATTCATTAATATATACGTTGACGTAAAGTTTAAATCGTTTTTAAATCATTAAGTGTCATGACGTTATATACGTCCCCTCAGCCAAACGTTATTTCCCCGGGACGTATATTAGTCTTCGAAGTATGATTTTTCGTGCACTGCAACCCCTAAAATTATTTCGAAGGATTTGGAATGCAATAAAGGATTTTGACGATTTACGAAGGATTTTTCTTATTTATTCCTTTCCCCTTCCAATACATTCATGTGCCAATGGGGCGCATGTGGAAAACTTTTCTGGGGGCAATTTCGTAACTTTTAAACGCAGTTAAAAGGGTTTAAATTTTAAACATATAAATTATTGATAATTGTTTTTTGTATATAGTTTTATATATGAAAAGCCCATGGGGTCACTGGTAATTATGAACTTGTTCTTAACTTAGTATGTTTAAATTTAAATTTTTACAGGCGTACTGATCATTTAAAGTGTTTTATCAGTGTAAATGCGTATTTTATTTTTATTATTCAGAATTTTCTTTTTTTTGTTTACTTTCAGTAAATTAATATATTTTTTAAAATAATCTTTGGCTTTCGACTTTTCAATATGCTCGCGCCCCCCTCGTCGAGTTATCATGCCTCCCTGGGGGGCCCCCATTTTAAAACGCTTTTTAAGCGATTTTTGTTTCGTGTTTTGGAAAAAAAGTTATTTCTTATCGATATTATTTCGTGTTAACAGATATTTCGTCTTAAAAGTTTTCACGTTAAACGTTTTTCGCTGTATTTTAATAAATAGTAATAATACTAGTTAACTTCTTAGAGCATCATATGAAACGGAATTTAATGTGCTCTTTCCTTTCCCAGGAATGCGAGTTTCTAATATGGTTAGGAACGGGGGTAGGGAAGGAAAAACTGAGCTTCCGAAACAAAACAGAAACGACGCACGATACTTGGCAAAGACAGTCCTTGACGTCTCGAAGACGTAAGTCTACAATTGCATATAAAATAAATGTTGTATCTTAGACATCATTATATGTCAAGAAAAAATATTTCAACAGATGTCATGGATATTTTTGTTCATTACTTATTAAGTGTTGATAAAATTTAATTTGGGCATCACAAATATATATATAACATTTATGTACCGTAAAATATGGCGTATAACGCGCACTTTAACACAAAAAATAAAATCGAAATTTACAGGTGCGTGTTATACGCCGAGAATAAAAATCATAACATTAAAAATAAAAAATAAAGAATAAAAAAAATGAGAATAAGAAAAATTAAACTTCTCTATATAATATCGAAATACTGTTTATTTAAAAGGAATGACATACCTTAATGAACTTAAAGGTTTGTAGTTCTAGAAGTATACCATTTTTTTAAAAACCTGGAATAAATCTCGAATAAAGCACTTGAAAACATAGGAGGATTGCACACGTACATTTCAAGTTTCTTCGTAAAAAAGGGGGTGGCATCATACGGCGAATATACTTTAAAATTAAAAATGCGGCTTTTGAAAGTATAGGTGCGTTATACTCCAGATTTTACGGTAGTTTTTAATTATATTTATAAAACTTAGTTATTTTATTTACAAAACAATTTTTTTTCATGGTCAAAAATAAATAAACTCGTTTGAAATAGACGAGAAGAGAGAATTATCTAGAAACCTTCCATGTTGAAATTTATGCTTCGCCACTGTATTTCAATTTTTTTGGAGGGGGAGGGGGAGGGTGCTCAATTTTTAAGATTTAAATTCAGTGTTTTTCTCCATCACTTAATTGTTTTTCGCCCACGCAAAGCATTCATCGGGAGGAACAACATTTCGAGACTGAAGAAAAACTAAACGTACTTCACTGATATTAAGGCATATTTTAGACTCTGAGGCAATAATCCCTAAAAGAAAACAACGAATTTTTTAGAAATGAGACACTGAATTTCCTTTCGCTTATTTCTATTTTCGGGCGAATCAAGCGTATAATTTTTAACGAATCTTAAAGAATTTTACTGAAAGGTGATACTTTACTGTTTAAAGGATTATTCCGTTCAAATTTATTTTTCTGAATTTCATTTTTGCTAGTTACTCCTTAAAATAATCCTCTTACGTATTTTAAGAGGATTCGTTCGGCTAATAACATGAAAGAAAAAGAAAAGGGCCCGAGAGAAGGATTCCCTTTCTTAAGACTCGTTGTTAAAAGGTAAACTGTGAAAGGTGTATATTTTTATAAAAATGTTCAATATTTCTGGATTTTTTTTTCTTTTCACTCTTGACATTAAACTTTCAAGCAAATCGGTTTTCTCACATCAATAGACGTCACCAAATGCCGCAATAAACAGCTAGTAATGGAAACAGTTCTCGCTTTCTTTCGTTCACAATAATGTTAACAATGGCAGCATTTGACGACATATTTTGAATAGGCGATGTTTTTTCGCTGGGCAAAATTGGTCAACGGTATAGTACGTAAGTACAGGAAAATCTTACTTTAAGAAGAAAGATTTTCAATCTGGAATTGTTTTGACATTATTAACGAATGGAGCTTTATAAGTGAATAAAATTCATTTATATTTTAGGGAAACAAAACATCTTAGATCAGGGCTTCCTCAAACTTTCAATATTTGTGACCCAATTTTGAACATATAGTTTTCATCGCCCCTTCCATACAATAAGAATGTATTGAATTCAATAATAATACTTAAAACTACAATACGACTTTAATTCTAAACCATACAAATTATCAAGATAAGTATTAAATTTCGTATATAATTTTATGTAAGACAAGCCAATGGGATCAGTGATAGTTACGAAAATACATTGTGCAGTACTGATACATTTACAAGCGTATTATATCAGTGTAAATGTGTATCTTATTATTATTTTTTTATTATGTAAGAATGTATTTTATTTTCCTTCCTTTAAATAAATTAATACTTTTTTTTCAAATAATGTTTTGCTTTAGACTTTTCGTTATGCTCGCGCCCCCCACATAGGTTTATTACGGCCCTATGAGGGGGGCACACCCTCATAGGGCCGTAATAAACCTGTGGCCTATAAACCAAAACCCCACATTTTGAGAAACGCTGTCTTAGAGGTTTTGTAAGTAATAATATAATCATCATACTTAGCATAACGAATATATACAACAAAGGTATAACGAACAATCTCTACATGGATATATATGATATTTTCATTCATATGTGTACTTAATTTTTTTTCAAACTTTTTATTACGCCGAGGTAGATAACATGTATTTATAATGCTACGTTTTTATGCCCCTTTAGAAATTCATATTGAAGAATGTTATTGAACCTGAAGGTTAGTAATAAATAAACGGGAGAATCTATAAATAACAAAACTATTCATATAAGGTACATCAAAACACGAAAAAAGATTATTTATCATGTAGTAAAAATCTTACTTGTAGACAGTGGCTGTTTGATTTTGTTCCCAATGATGTGATGTGACAATTTGGAGAAGGAAAAGCTTCCTGGTTGATCTTTATCTCAAAAATTCAGTTCATTGGTTTACTTATATTATTTATGAGAGATATACTGCATATGGTTTGGTGTGCCGTCCTGGAGAAAGAATAATACATTAAGGAAAATGTGTGTCTTTATAAACCATACGAATAATTTAAGAGTTAAACTATTTTAGGTAATATCTGAAAATTCAATAAATATTTGCGCTAATTTATTATATATAATCAATTTTTCGAATTTTTAGGAAAAGTAGGAAAAGATTAATTTTTTTGTAGCAATCTTAATACCATTTAAGAATGTTTTAACCTATTAGTAAATAATATGACTCAAATTCTGAGAATTATTTTTCTTTTTCATACAGAAAAGTTTTATGTATTTCTTTCTGTAACCTAACACCAGTAGTTTATACAAAGTTTTGCATTTCATTAAATTTTTCCTTTCTTCATTTTATCTACTTTTATCTATATAAAATATATTCCATACTTGGGTCTCTTATAACTGAATAACCAAACAGATTGCATATTTAGATAACAAAATGTCTATTTAACGGATACTTCTTGTGAAAAACAAATTACAATAAATTCGTGGTTCAGTCAAAAAGTTAGTAGTACTCCTTTGTGAATATTTTGAACGAAAGGCTACTTTGATTTAACTTGGTGGCAACACTTCAGACATTTATCTCTGTTACGTGACGCAGCGGCTTTCACGCGGTTGTTTAATTTTGATAACCAGCCACAATCATGTCTGCTAGTACCTTTTAGATTGGAAATCGTATAGTGATTCCTTTTTTGTAGACTTAAAGGTGTGACTGTATTGAAATTTATTGGAAGATGCATTGGAAGTGTATGGTGAAAATGCCATGCTGTGTCAAGTGGAATGGTGCTACAATTTTGAGTAAAGTCATACAGGAAAAAACAAAAACAATGGGCAAACTTCTTCGAATGTTCAGGTTAGAAGTATCAGATTACTGCCCTTGTAGCCCGGATATGTCACTCTGTGGCTTTCATATTTTTAGTTCTATGAATAAGGAATGTTCAAAGTGATGATACCTCTCGACTGCAACCTAAGAACAGTTATCGGCATTGGGTGTGAATTTTTTTGCTGAAAGCTTTAAAACCCTTCGTCGCGCTTAGAAGAATGTTTAAATGACGGAGGTAATTACTTGAAAAAGATTTTTGTATTGAATTTTAAAATGCAAATAAAAGTATTGCGAAGTTTCTTATCCTGTTTCGTTTTCTTGAGCAGCTAACTTTTTGACTGATCCTCGTTTGTAGGTACTTTATCACTCTTTATATATGTTTGTAAAACTACTTTATAAGTTTAAATTAATATATAAATTTTAATTTTTTATGTAATACAATGTACTTATATGCATGATGTTGCCCTTTATTTGAAATTTTTTTTTATAAGAGCTTCGTACGGAAAACAGCATTTCTTAGATTAATACTATAAATCTTGTGGTGTATCTTACTCGCACTTTACAACATGCTTTTAGTAAAACAACGTCAGTATCTTTTTCTGTATCTTTTATATTTTTTCATGAATACTGATTTTGAACTGAACAGTGGTTCTAAACTTACTGTTGAAAATATGATTGCCCATAAACCCGAAGAAAAAAATCTGTTTTATAAAGGAAAATGACACTTGCTCAATGAGAACAAGGAAACCTTTGTATGTATAATATCATTAAATATTTTTTTTTCGTACGTTGCTCAGTGGTGTATTAAAATTTCAATCTTTGTACTTTAGATTCTAAAAGCTTGCCAAAAGAAATTCTGTTGTCTGCTATAAAACAGCCTTAGCCATTTACGACGCAAATTTTAAACTAGGGTTTATTGGCAAAAGTATTTTGCTTCAGATTTTAGTCACTTTGTCCCCATGATTATAATTAAAAGAAGGAGAAATATCCATTTAATCAGGGTAATGGGAGCAGTTAGTATTTGAGGAATTATACTTGTTTAAACTAAAATATATTTTGAATGTCGAGTTTTCTTTTGCTTATTGTCACATTGAGACAGATATAAATGTTTTTCACATTTTCTTGTCAGATCCATGGATTTCCCATTCCATATTGTTGCATATTTGTTTTAAATCAATTACACTCTCCCTCAACGAATTTTTTCAATTGTTCATGCTGTTCTGGAACCAATATCCTGTGAGGTATATTAGCCACTGTTCTAAATACTCTGTGTGTGAACTTCTTTACAAATAAAAGTCACAACAATCATTTTATCTCGCGCATTCACTTCACCAGGGGTCGACAAACCGTTGCTCATTATATAGATGGTTGCGGTTCTTCAGATTTCTAGCTACATCAATTATTAAAAAATAATTATATCCACTAAAAATTGATTTCCTTACACTTTTTCTTTTATAACTATATATTGAAAATATTTACCTTATTTGTGTATTTTACTGGCTTAAGATTTATGTATTAAATTTTCATTGTTGACAACATGCATTGAGAATCAATGACAACCTTAAAATTAGTTCTAAAGCAGAAAAAGTCTTAATTTATTGGTAGAAATACCACCATAAGTGATTTTCAGAAACGTTTGCTTCTTTGGATACATGTGTTAGGGTAACTCTTGGATATGAGCAACAAATATACATAACTCCCTTCTCAAAGTTTCAATACGTGCGATCCAATATTCAATCATAATTTTTTTCGCGTCCCCCTCCACATAAATATAATATATTGAATGCAGAAATTCTTTTCTTAGACGCTAAAGCTGCAATACAACTTTAACCTCTAGTGCCACCGTATATAAACGCCTCGCTCAGCCAAAGCATTAATTGCCCCGGACGTATATATACGTATTTCCGAAGTACGATCTTTTCTCTGTGCTGCTATCCATAAAATTATTCCGAAAGCTTTGGAATGAAATAAAAGGACATTGTAATTGTGTTTGCGAAGGATTTACTTATTTCAGAGGATTTGATTATTGATTACTTTTCTCTCCCTCAAATACATCACATATGTGCGCCTACGTGGAAAACGGTGACATTAGGAAGCGAATCGCGTAGCTTTAAATCGGCAGTTAAAGGATTAATTATAAACCATACAAATTATCAAGATAGGTGTTATTTTTTTATAATATTTTATATATGACAAGCCCATAGGGTCACTGGTAATTTTTAAAATTGTTCTTAATTTAATATTGTTATAAATTAGTTATAATTGTATCAGTACTGCACAATGTATTTTTATAAGTGTATTTTATCAGTATAAATGTGTATTTCATTTTTAATTATGTCAGAATGTATTTCGTTTGTAAACTTCGGTAAATTAAAAATTTTTTTATAAAATAATCTCTTGTTTTGACTTTTCAATATGCTCGTGCCCCCCTAGGGGGCCGCGCCCCACAGTTTTAGAAACGCTGTCCTAAACAGAAGTGCAACAAAACGCATTCCGTATTTTGCGACATATTTAAGAGTAAATGTGACTTTTATATGCAGGAACAATCGAAGTCAATTTTAATTATCAGTGTAAACATGATATTTTAGAACAAAGTTCTAACGGTGTTATTCGTAGGACCATTTTTTTTCACGACGCTTGGGATCTTAATCCCAACATTATGATATTTTGACATTGGCTGTTCTTGTACATTGAGCCTCAGAAATAAAGATATCCTCGAAAGTTCTTAGTTTTGGAAGGAATGAAAAATATTACTTTGTGTAAAAAAAACTTTATTTAAATAATGTACTAGAAAGTGTTAATTGGAGTGATAAAAGTCTTGACCGTGAATGCTACCGGAGGCTCCTCTTCCTCTCCTCCACACGTGTATGTCTGGTTTTATTTACAAAATGGTTCTTCTCTCCAAAAATTTGACGACCTTTGCTCTACACCAGTGATCTTCAAACGTTTTCAATTCACGGAACCCCTAGAGCTTGAAGATGCTTCCGTGGAACCCTTAGAACTTGAAAGTGTTTTCGTGGAACCCCATTCCATACACATATTTTGCAAAATGTATCTCAAAATAATATTTAAAATAGATCAATATGTTCTAGGTTCATTATGTAAAGGAAATTTTTAAAAAAGTGTTGCATTTATTAAAAAATTCTCTAATTTTTTTTAATATAATTTACTTATTAAGGTATCCGACTACGTTCGGAACCATGATTTTGCAAAAGCGTATAACTGGATAATATTTAGGATATTGAGTGTCACTGAGATTAGAAAATGTATATAGAATTGTTTTAAGAATAGTATTACAATAAAAAATTATTTAAGTACAATATTTTGACAAAAAATGAACCTAGAATGACCCAATTTCAAAATATTCTCCTTTTGTGAAAAATGCTTCTATTATAATATTTTGCCTGTATATAGCTCAGACTTCTGTAAAAAGGCTCAACTAGAATTTTTGAAATATATAACTTAGAAGTGGGTTTATCCATGTTTTACGACAACAGAGGGAAGAAATTTTAAGAAAAAAAACGCCGATAATTATTTCAATTGGTTGTAACTCTAAAAATGATGGGAATTTTCAAAAAAAAATAGTTCACTCTCTGGAGAATTCTTTACTTTATATAAGCACACACACAAAATATTATTATTTTAGAAGCATTTTTTATAAAAGGAGAACATTTTGAAGAAAGGTTATTCTAAGTTACTTTTTTGAAAATATACTGTATTTAAATAATTTTTTTGTCAAAATGTCCTTAAAACAATTTTATGCATGTATTCTAATCTAAGTGACACTAAATATCCTGAAAATTATCTATCTATGCGCTTTTTTAAAATCACAGCTACAAACGTAGTCGGATACCCTAATATTAATTTGTGATTCAAGTGCATATGTATGCTATCTATGCATAATATTTAGTAACTGGGATATGTGCTTGCTTTTTTTCACACGAACTGTGGAAGTCTAGGTCTATTGAGAATACCCGTAATCGCATTATACATTCTGAGTTTTAATTTGTTTTTATACTAACGTTGAGAAATATATTTCACTTAAACACAATATTCTTAATTGCATTAGAATGTTTATAGCTGTGTGAGAAATCCAGTGTATATTGCATGAATTTACAACCTAAAATTTAGGAACTGTTCTTGCTTAAATTTAGATTTTAACATCAACTCTGTTGATAAGTTGTTCCATTTCCTTCATTATTGGTGTTGTTTGCCACAAATGTAGGAAGGTACATTTTCCGTTAGAAAACTGTTTAGTTTTGCAAGACATTGTGCTAACTAACGAGTATAAAAAAATCTCGGGTTCCCCAAGATAGTAAACAATAGAATATTCACTATCTAATTGGAAATATATATATAAACGTGCACGTGTAAATAATTTTTTATTGTAATACTATTCTTAAAACAATTTTATGTACATTTTCTAAACTAAGTGACACTAAATATCATAAATATTATCCATTTATACCAGTGCTTTTCAAACTTTCAATACTTGCGACCCAATATTCAATCATAATTTTTATCGCGCCCCCCTCCATGCAACAACCATGTCTTGAATTCAATACTTTGACACTAAAGCTACAACCTCTTAAGTTCCACCGGCATATATAAATGACTCCATGCGTATATATACGTCTTTCCGAAGTATGATTTTCTCTGTGTACAGCTATCCATAAAATTATTCCGAAGGCTTTGGAATGCAATAAAAGGACCATGACGGAGTGTTTGCGAAGAATTTACTTAATTCTGAGAAGGTTTTACTTATTTATTCCTATTCATCCCCCCTCAATACATCACATACGCTCTCCTATGTAGAAAGCGGTGGTCTTGGGGAGAGAATCACGTAACTTTTAATCGGCAGTTAAGAGATTATTTACAAACCGTACAAAAAAATGATCAAAATAAGTGTTAATTTGTGTACGAATTTCATAAATTACAAGCCCATGGGTCACTGGTAACTTAGTATTGTAACTTACTGGTAGTTGTATTAACTTATTTTTGTTAAATTAATTATAAAATACATTGTGTGAAGTACTGATACATTTATAAATGTATTATATTGGTGCAAATATGTATCTTGTATTTTATTTTGAGAGAGTGTATTTTATTTGTTTACTGTCAGTAAATTAATAGTTTTTTAAATAATCTTTAGTCTTCAACTTTTCAATATGATCACACACCTCTAGGGGGGCGCGCCCCACAGTTTGAGAAACGCTGATTTATACGCTTTTGCAAAATCAAGGTTCCGAACGTAGTCGGATACCTTAAGTAAAAAGTATACTTATTTGTTTTATAATATTTTGTAATTATTTCACACCCTAATATTTCGTTTTTAGAGAAGCGGCGTTCCTCTACCTGTGTTGGCTGTGGAGCTGCTATCACAGATCAATACATCCTGAGGGTCTCTCCCGATCTGGAATGGCACGCGGCGTGTCTCAAGTGTGCGGACTGCCACCAGTACCTTGACGAAACGTGCACATGTTTCGTCAGGGATGGGAAGACATACTGTAAAAGAGACTACTTCAGGTAAATTGCTCTCTACTTCCCTCTATTCAGAAAAAAGAATCCTAGCATATTTGTTTGGAAGCAAGTCGTTAACGTTGTCTTTAATGATTATAAGAACATCTGTATAAGAAAGCTGTACGAACAGGTTGATGTATTATATGCCAAAAAATGTCAGCAGTAAGCCTCTTCTACGAAATTGAAAACGGTTATTCAAAATGAAAATGCCGGAAAACAAAATAATTGACTGATTATTTTGAATATCAAATAACAGACCGCAAAGAGGTTCATTCTTTTGTGGCCTACCAAGACAGACAGAAAACTAAATATAAAGAAAATATTCTCTGTATTTTTTTGGGCCACCATATATTCGTGAGCGAAGTTTTTCTTGCATGAACATCAACAAGAGTAAATGTAGACGCAAATTGGCTGACATAAATTTTCAAGCTATGATGAGAATTTTAACACGCCCTCTAACGCCGGATTTCAACAAACTATAGAAAAATGTGTGTGTAATAGGATACATTTGTCTCATAAAACTTATTCTAAAATTAGATGTGCTTACAGCTATAGATGATACGAAATCAGCACACTAAATAAATTGAATAAAACTACCACTATTTTATTAACCTTATATTTAATTACTTTTGTGGTACAATTTATACCTTTTCTGAGATGTAACGTTATCTAACGAATACAACCATTTTTAAAAGGAGTGATCCTCCGTTATATGGACCTCGAGCCCAAAAAATTGCCCACTCCTGATGTACACGTAATTCAAAGAGTAGATACAGTATTTAAAATGTTGTAGCGAGTTATTTCGAGGGATTATTCTCTCTTAACTAACCTCCAGCATGGAACATGACATGCAATTAAGATTAAGTATATAAAGGGAATTAAAGTAATAAGTGATGAAGGGGGGACATAGTTGTTTAGAGCAGAAAGGCTGTGACAGTTAGTCAAGAACTCTTGAGCTTACTACAAGCAAGATAGTGCCCAGAGTTCCATTAGAAGAAGGATTCCAGAGTTAGGTCCCATTAAAGATTTAGAATGATTGCATTAAAGAATTATCTGCAATCCAGTTAGTCTGTAAACCAGTTTGTTGCTAACAGACAATTAATCGTTACATTTTAATCGCGTCAGAAAATCTTCTCACCATAAACTAAGTTATTTGATTACTTAAAGAGAGTAATAAATCGAGTTAAGCTTTTGCCTGTGTATGTGATTTATTACGGCTACCACACCAACAAAGTGCTAAGTGTTATATTGCAAATTTCGCAGAAATGGAATCGAATGGGGCTACTTTTACAAAGTAAGCGCTTTCTAAATGTATTGTTTGAAGTAAGACAAACTCAGTGGCGTAACGAAGAATACTGGGCCCTTCTGCAAAATATGGTTTGGGGCCCCAAGTCCAAGTACGTACTTGACGTCAGTCAGGCTTTGAACCCCCTAGAACAGTGATCCGCAACCCCCGGTCCGCGGATCAAATGGTACCGGGCCGCCTAAAGAACATTAAACTATCGCCATTTTATTTGAAGCAGCGCATTTCTCTCGGATTTGAGCAACTTTCGACGGAAATCACTTTATATTCCACGTCAAATCACTTTTATTCATTTTTGGTGTAACTATATTTTATTCTGAAGGCATATTTATATATATAAATGTAACTAAATTAAAATTGTTAAATCAAAACAATCTAAAATAAAAAAAAATAAACGTCTCCCACCCTCATCGGGCCGCGGTAAAATTATCAAACGTTGACCGGTCCGCAGCGATAAAAAGGTTGCGGAGCACTGCCCTAGAACACATGGGCTCCCCGTACTGCGGGGGTGGTGGGGGTGTATGTTACGCCACTGGACAAACTCATCTGTTTCGTCTTTTTAACAGCATCTAGCCGCTGTGCTACTTATATTTCGGAAGATTGTCGTTTTTTTTCTTTTTGAGCATTTACTGTCTTTTTCGTGAAGAGTTGTGTGTTTATGCAAAGCGTCACATGAGCTCATGTGCTATCACATGAAAACACGTTAACAGTTATCCGAGTTTTAAGTTAACGAGTTGGGCTATGTGTTTGTCTGAATTGCCATTAAGGTTACATTTTACCCTTTTTCAAAAAACATTACTGGAGACAGTAACAATAAAAACAATTTACGTTTTATAGTTAGATTATATTTTATCAAGCTGATTCTGTAAGTAAAGAGACAGCTTTACTAGCCATTATTTTACAATTTAAAAAAAAAAAATTAGGAATTTTCGAAGTTTTTTCAAATTTTTTATAAAATACTCAGTTTTTTTAATTCTTTTTAGTCATTTTAAGTGATTCATGTTTCTTGGATTATTATAAAAAAAGTTAGAATGGATTTGAAAATCTGTTCCCTTGTTGATTTTTAATAATTATTTTTCTAGAAAAAACTGGAGGAATCACGAAAATTTTTAAAATAGTACCTTGAGCATTTTTAAAAAAAATAACTAGAGATCTCAGACCTAAATCCATACTGGCTTTTATAGAGCGCATGATTGGAAGTATCTACAAATAATTTCAAGATTCTACCTTGAACAGAAAAAAATCCTTTGGGTTTAGAAAACACTTACATTTTCAAACTTAAAAGTATGAGAAAAACACAGTTAAAGTTTGTAAAGGCATAAAAGAAAAAAACCTATAATGCCCGTAAATTTCTAACTTTTTTTTAAAAAAAATGTTTTTCCCAATGCATTTTCTACATTTAAAATACTACTTCAACCAAATATGACTGAAAATATTTTCTAATTCTAAATATATTTTTGCATAATATTGATTGCATTTGTTACGACGGCAGATTATTCAGCTTAATCTTAACCTAATAATTTCACAAAAGTTTTGAAACACAAAGCATTTGAGTGCACAGTATAATAATGCTACTAACTTAAGGTATCCGACACGTTGGAAACCCTGTTTTAAAAAAACCCATAAATGGATAATTGTCATGACATTTAGTGTCCTTAATTGACTACATGTAAAAAATTTTTTAAGGACATTTTGAAAAAAAAAAATTAAATACAATATTTTGGCAAAAATGAAAAATTTTTTTTTTTCAAAGTTCTCCTTTTATTAAAATGCTTCTATTATAAAAATTTTTGCCTGTAAAAGCTCGGGCCTCTTTACAAGGGCCCCTTTATGTTTTTTTAAAAAGTTCACATTTTTTTTGGTTACAACCAAATGAAATAATTATCGGCGTTTTTTTTTTAAATTCTCCCCTTTTTTTTTAAAATATGGATAAACTCACTTCTAAGTTATATATTTCAAAAATTCTTACCTCTGTACAGAGGTCCCCGGAAAAAATATAAGGCAAAATTTATTATAAATGAACTTTTTAAAGGAACATTTTGAAAAAATTTAAAATTTTAAATTTTTAAATTTTAAAAATTTTGTCAATGCCCAACAATTTTATGTATTTTTAATCTAAGTGACATAAAAAATCATTTATCCATTTATACCTTTACAAAAACCGGTTCCCGGCAAAACAAAAAACAAAAAACCCAGTTTGTCAAAAACGTAATTTTTTTTAGTTTTTAAAATTGAGGCAGTTTAACTGTTTGAATGTTGAACAAATTAAAATCGAATGTATTTTTTAAAGAATTTTTATAAAAGGGTTTGTTACCTGGAAATATTCAGTTTTTTCTGCAAACGTATTAAAAATACTTGTATTCGGAAATCTAATTCAGTATTTCTGAGGGCATAGAAACCATGGTTACGTTTTGACCATGGGATTTTTAACTGGAAAAAAAATTTATGATTATAAACTATTTTTTTAAAAAAAATTGGCCCTTTAAAACTTTTAATTAATAATTATGATAACTCAAAAAAAATCAAAACATAATCAAGCAGAAATGATTTTTTTAAGAAAATTTAAATTAAAACCCCAAAAAACCCTTAAAAAAGGGTTGATTGTACTCAAAAAATTTTTTTAATTAATTCAATTTGGGGAAAGAAAAATGCTTTAAAATGAAAAGAAACCAAAACTAAGCTCGGAAAACTTCAAATATCTGAAAAACTAATTTTTTATCAGATGTAAATTCGACAACTGCCAAAAGACATGGCCACAAAAAAAATGCAATACAAATTTTTTCGATATATTTGAGATACGTAGGGTACTGTGCAGGCGTAAAACCAGGAATCATTTCAGAGTTATTATACTTATAGATTTATTTTTTTCCTAAAATATATTATATATTAAATCTTCTGGCAATTTTATTTAATTTTGAATATTAAATATAACATGTTCTACAATATCTTGTTTCATGATACATATCTTTTTTAAACCTGAGATATTTATTGTACAAATATCAGGATTTTCATTTCTATTTAGAATTTCGTTTTAAGGTACCTGCCTACATTCGGATAAAAGTTTTCTAAAATGCCATACTATTAATAATTTTATGTTATTTCGTTGGTTGCTTATCATTTAAATTAATGAAAAACAACAATCAGGAAATTATATGGCAATTTAAACTTATTAAAATGAGGTATTTTAGGTAAAATTTGATGAAAATTATACCGAATTTCAGAACACTCTACATGGATTTTAAAGCCATATGCTTAAATTATTTTTTACACAACGTACTTAACACAGTTACAAAGGTAATGAACTAAAATCTAAAATATATTCAAATTTACCAAAAAGTTAAGGCTTATTGCACATTTTTTATAGAAAATTTCATAAAATGCACGATGTTCGTAACAATAAACTCTTAAAAATAAAATTTAAAAAAAAAACTATAAATATTTAATTCATTGCATTTATCATACTTTAAATAACATGAATACAAAATACATACATTAATTAGTTTTTGAGATATAAAATTTTAAATGTAACATAACTTTGTCAAAAAAATAAAATCTTCATAAAAGTTTTGATTCTTATTTTACTTAAAATAATGCTTAATATCGGAAGTTTAAAATTCACCACTTGTATGGCTTAGACCAGCGATACTCAACCTGCGGCCCGCCGAGCCTTTTTAAGTGGCCCGGTCATGACCCATTGCTCTGAGAAATTCACTTATTTAAGAACAACGTATTAAAAATTTGGTGGAAAATTCTTCGACAAGAAATCAAATATATCCATTTTGCTTTTATTGCTGCTGATGTCGTACGGCTGCAAATTGATATTCCTTTTCTATTTGTAACGATTACAATTAGTAATAACAGACAACAGTGGAGTAGCAACAATTTTGTTGGTGGAACTAATTTGTAATAATCTTTCATACCTTGAAAGCGAAAAATATTCGAACAATTCGGAGGTTAACTGTTTTGTATAAAAACAAACATGGATCAGTAAAAAAAAGAAGCAAAATAGGAGTTATAATATTTTGATCAGTTTTTCTCATTTTAAATTTCCAATGTTATCTTGGTCCTAAAGCATTTCTCACTCCCCTTTAATCTCCTGTTGCGGCCCACGTGAAATAGTCAACATATGTATGCGGCCCACTTTAAATGGCTGACACATGTATGCGGCCCAGTAGAAAAAAAGGTTGAATACCCCTGGCTTAGACCTTCCTCTTTCTATATCTTATTAATTTTTTTCTTTCTGGCTGTTCGATTTTTTTCCCTTCACAAAATGGCAAGTATAAAACAATTTTTGAATTTCAGACATTCAGTAATTTTTTACTATGTTTTTCTGATACTCTTAAAAATAATATAATTTATTGATTCACGTAAAAATAAAAATTTAAAAATACAACTTTTTGATTTATGGATAGAGTTTTTGAATCTATACTGTAAAATAGAAAATTTAATTCTTTACTTACTCGTACGTGTACGTGACATAAAACTTAGTAGCTGTCCTTATAATTAACTCTATCTGCTGTTAAAGTAAAACAGTTTTAAAAGATAATTTCAAATGTTTTCATTATTGATTATTTAGTACATTGTAAATTAATAAAAAATTAATGAGCAGTATAATTGTTTATGTATATACATGCATAACTGATGCTTAAGTCGTGTAAACTCTATTTGAAAACACTTCATGTACACAACTTAAAAACATTAGCAGAAACTACTATCGATTTCTGCTTACGAAGATTTGTTGAAAAGTAAATTCAGTTATAAGAGCAAATTTTGCAAGAAAGTTTGAATAAGTAATATAATTTAAGTCATTTCGAAGCTCCTAAACTTAAATCTTTCTGCATAATAAATAAGGCAAACAGAAATGATTAAAGTGATGTTTACTGCTGGAGAGAGAGGGTTCTAAAGTTGAAAATATGTTTCGCCTGTTTAATTGCATATAGATCGCATAATATATTAGCCATAGCTGCTCATTAAATTTTTTTTATAATGATTAAATTTTCGGAAGAATGTGTTTTTAATCTCTTATAATCAAAAAATTCTTTGCTATTTAACTTTTGTTTAAAAAGTAAATTTAGATGATGATTGGAATAGTTGATGTGATAAAACCAGCCATATTTCATAACCGATTCCAGACAATTACCGTGCTTGAAAGCAGTTGTTATTATTATATCTTTAACTATTTGATTTAAAAAAAAAGATTTAATAATTGAAATTGTTAGTGTGATAGCAATGGCTATGCATAAAAGTGTTTATCCTTATCACATATTTTTTTAAAAAAATTCAGATAATAATTGCAATTTTTAGTATAATAAAAATAGCAGCAATAATACACGACAGCAACTTTTCATATCTTTTAACTCTTTGATTTTTTTTAAAAAAAAAGACTTAATTATTGCAATTGTTAGCGTGACAACAATCAATGCAATGATTTATAACGTAGCGAATTTTCATATTTTTATTTATTTGACTTTTTTAAAAAAAAACTTAACTGTAATTGTTAAAGAAAATAATGACTATGGGTTCACGTACTTAAAAGTGTTTATCTAATTATTACATCGTTTTGTTCTTTTTAAAAAATTCAGATAATAATGGAAATTTCTGTTATGATAAAAACAACAGCAATTTTTCATATCTTTAGCTCTTTGATTTTAAAAAGACTTAATTATTGCAAATGTTAGCGTGATAACAATTGCTATGCTAAAAAATGCTTATCATTATCACGCTTT
The DNA here is from genome assembly GCA_019973955.1 of Trichonephila inaurata madagascariensis. Classification (NCBI taxonomy): domain Eukaryota; kingdom Metazoa; phylum Arthropoda; class Arachnida; order Araneae; family Nephilidae; genus Trichonephila; species Trichonephila inaurata. Next base: position 67,430 of record BMAV01013851.1, read on the forward strand.
TTTTGAAAAAAAAATCAGATAATGACTGCAACTTTTAGTATGATAAAAACATTAACAATATTTTATAGATGGACTGAGAATTGATTATCATTATTACATTAAAACTTTTAAAGACAGATAATAATCATGATCCTTAGTGCGACAACAGCAGAAATATTTTATAACTAGGTATATGTAGAGCTTTCATGTTTGTCAAGTAAAATCGCATTACTTCTTTTTTTAAAAATTCTGGTAACAGTTACAGCTTTTAATACGGATAACAGCAGCAATGTTTCATAACCGACTTCAAAATGCTTATCATTATCACATTACATCTATTTTTAAATTTGGACAATAATTATAATTTTTAATATAAGAACAGAAATATCGTATTTAGTATATATCGTATAGTACTTATCATTATACCGTTACATCTATTTTTAAATTTAGACAATAATTAAAATGTTCAGTATAACAGTAACAATAATTCATACTCAGCTTATCATTATCACACATGTCTATTTTTAAAATTAGATAAAAATTATAGTGTTTAGTAGCAGTAGTAATATTTTGTGATCGGAATTAAATTGCTTATCATTATCTCACATTCCGTCTATTTTTAAACTTAGACAATAAATAAAATTTTTAGTATAACAGTAACAATATTTCATAATCAGCTTATCACTATCACATTATGTCTATTTTTAAAATTAGATAAAAATTATAAATTTTAGTAGCAGTAGTAATATTTTGTAATCGGAATTAAAGTGCTTATCATTATCACATTCCGCCTATTTTTAAACTTAGACAATAAATAAAATTTTTAGCATAACAGTAACAATATTTCATAATCAGCTTATCACTATCACATTATGTCTATTTTTAAAATTTGATAAAAATTATAGTTTTTAGTAGCAGCAGTAATATTTTGTAATCGAAATTAAAGTGCTTATCATTATCACATTCCGTCTATTTTTAAACTTAGACAATAAATAAAATTTTTAGTATAACAGTAACAATATTTCATAATCAGTTTATCATTATCCCATTATGACTATTTTGAAAAGTAGATAATAATCGTAATTTTTGGTATGGATAAGAACAGAAAATTTTATTATCGGAGTATGAGACAAGAACTCGCATGTGCTTGGCCAAACTCCTTTCACGTACAAATTCGCAAGGTGGAAAACCCTTGCCATTGTATGGGGAGTCAAAAGCGATCAATACTCTAACAGTCAAATTTCCAGCGTAGTCTAAACGATAGCTTATTCAGGGGCAAAGTGGGGGACTTAAATCACTCTAACGATATGGACTGCTTCTTTTAAGCGGCCTCTCCTCCGATGACGGAGAGAAAAAGGAGAGTCAGCGCATCTCTCTCTTGAAAGTCCCCGAGCTAATTTCGTGATTGGTTGGCCTCTCTCCCTGTCATTTGCTCCCAAACATTATGCTTTTCGCTTTAATAGAAACCTCTGAACTGATGCTCATGCGCCTCTAGAATCAACTGTTGAATAATTCAAAAGGAGGAACCCGGAAAACTCGGAGCTCGTGCGGTGAAAAGAGCGGTGAGCGTACCGGTGTTGAATCCTCTTGGTATGCAGGATCTTGCCACGGCTCACAGCGAGAATGGTCTAAGGGTGGTAGAGTATCAAAGAGGAATTGAATGGGAGAAATCTGAACTGAAATAGGTTCGAGATTTATGATTATAGGGTTCTTGAGCATCAGTAGACTGCGCTTAGATAAATATTAATCGGAGAATTTGATGAAGTGTTTTGATTATTTGAGAAAGGTAACTTTTTTTTCTTTTTTCCAAGCCATCTTATTTTTGTTCAGTAAGTTTTGTACATCGTGAACGTTTTGCTCAAAATTTAGCCGTTAAGAGAAATTTGTTTCAGAATTAAATGAAATGGCAAAACACATTAGCTACTGAATGAATATATAATCTCATTAAAAAAAATTTTTTGTTTGTGTGTGTGTATAAAGCCTGTATGGAAGTAATTTTATAAATTTAAAATTAGAAAACAGTTAAGAATGAGGAAGCAGAAAAGATCTAATTTACTGAATTTTTAAAGTTTTTCAATTTTAATGCTATTGAAAAAGGGCCCGGGGCCCAGAATCGAAGAGGAAAAATTGTTGAGGGAGAGAAATTGAACAATAACAATTTTTTTTAAGCTTTTAAAAGGTTCAAGGGGTTTTAAAAAGTTTCTAAAACAAACCAAGTTTTGAAAAAAAAAAAATCTTAAAAAAATTAATAAAAACCCTTGTAAATAAATTATTTTATGGTATTTACTTATTTTTATTTTTTTATTGTAAAACTTTTTAAATCCTTTTGTTTGTGTATGTATGAATTGCACTTTCTATAAAAAATTTAAGCCATTTTTAATTTTTATATTTTAAGCAAACTGTTTTTGAGGGATTTAAATATTTACTTTTAAAATTTGGGAAATTTTTTTATCAATTTAAGTTTCTTTTTTTTACCCAAATTTTTGTGTAAAGATATTTTTTAAAAATTTTGTTTATATCCTATAAAATTGGGGGGGTTTTTAAAACATTTACTTTTATATTACAATGAATCTAATAAAAATTTTTTTTAAGGTATTTTTTTAAATTTTTCCCCCTTTTTTATTTCAAACCCTTTCAACCCTCAAGATCACAGAAAATATAATGGATGAAAAAGCCTTTAAGCTTTGTATAAAAATTTTGTTTTACAATTTTCCTTAGTAACAAAATTTTGGATTGTGAAATATATTTTAAATTTTTCGGAAAAAACCACCAAAATTAAGAGGAATGCAACAGTTTTAGTTGAACAGAACCCATTTAGAATCATTCATTTCTTCTTCGCAAAGTGTTTTGGGTTAATTTAAAACTTTTTGTTCTTAAAAAGTTTAAAATTTTGAGAACCAAAGGGAAAAAATTTTTTTTAGCCTTTTAAAGGGCCCAAAAAACCACTGGTTTTTATTTATTTTATTTTTTTTATGTGAAATTTTATATCCCCCAAAAAAAGGCATTTTTTTCTTTTACAAAAATTCAATTAAAAAAAAAAATACAAAAATACAAAAAAATGAATTTTTGAAAAAGCGTAATTGCTTTTTTACCAGAAAATGGGTCCCAAAAACTATAATAAAACTACTGAATAAAAAATTTAAAAAACCCCCTTGAAAATTAAAAAAAAAAATTTAATTTAAAAAATTTTTCCCAAAATTTTTATATATCGGAAATTTTTTTTTTATTAAATTATTTTTTTTTTAAATTTAAAAAAATTTTAAAAATAAGGAAAATTTTATAAGTCTAATTTTTCCAATAATTAAAATTTTTCCCCTATAAAAGGACAACTTAAAAAAATTTTCTTTTAACTTCGGATAATAAAGTATGAATACGTACGTAAATAAGTTTTGTTTTTAAAAAAAAAAACAAATTAAAAAAAATAGAACCCAAAAATTTAATTTTAAACCGGGATTTTTGCAAGAATTTAAAGTATGTTATTGGACACTTCAATTTTTTTAAAAGTTTTTAAAAAATGGAAAATTTCATGAAAATTTGTTTTTTAGATTGGGAATAAAAGGTATAAAATTTTTTTTAAGGGAATTATTTTTAAAAAAAAGATTTAAAAACAAATTTTCAAAAAATTAACTTAGAAAAACCCTTTTTAAAATGGTTTTTTTAAAAAATGTTTATTAAAATAATTTTTTTGCCGGTAAGAGCCCAGACCCCCCGCGAGGGCCTCAACTATAAAATTTCAAAAAATTTCACATTATTTTCAAAGGAAAAACCCATTGAAATAAAAATTAGGGGTTTTTTTTTTTAAAATTTCTCCCCCTGTTGTGGTAAAAAGGGATATAAACCCTTCTTTATATATTTCAAAATTCTGGAGCCCCAAAAGGGGTTTTGACCCATATACAGGCAAAATATTTAAAAATCGAAGCTTTTTTTTCAAAAAAGGAGAAATTTTAAAAAGGGGTTCATTCTATTTTCCCTTTTTTGTCAAAAAATTGTTTTAAAAAATTTTTTTATTGTAATACTTTTTAAAAAAATTTTAATAAAAATTTTCCCAATCTAAGTAAACCAAAAATATCATAAGTTTTTTTCCTTTATATTTTAAAATCATACCTGAAACGAGTCGGATCCCTTTAAGAAATTTGAAATTTCGTTTTTTTTTTTGATACGGGTGATATAATATTAAGGTAAACACTTTTTTTGGTTTTAACTAGTAATATATATATATATTTTATATATATAGATGGTTATAAAATTTTTTCAAATTTAAAATTCTTAACCCAATGGGTTTCCGGGCCCTGTGTTAATCGGGGAACATGGTTTCGGGCCTCGGGGTGCTTTTTTGTTTACCCCGGATATTTTTTTTTAAAAATCTTGATTTTGGTTTTGGGAAAAAACCAAGGGTTAAAAAGGGCCCTTTTTTCTAGGTTTTTTTATGTTGATTTTTTTTCCCTAATTTTTTAAATTTGGTAATTTTAAAATTTTAATTTTAAATTTTTTTATTGAAGTTTAAATGTTACCAAAAAAATCCGGGAAAGGGCCCTTTATTTAAATTGGGGTTTATTTAAACAACTTTCCCAAACAAAATACAACGTATCTATTATCGGGTAAACAAAAAAATTTTTAAATTTTTAGTTACTTTTTTTTTAAATAGTTAAAAATAAAAATTTTAAAATTTTAAAAGGAAAAAATTTTTAAAAAATTTTCCATTTTTTTAATATAAAAAGAAATTTTTTTTTTTTCATTTTTCCTTTTAAATTTTTTAAAAAACATTTTTCTTTGTCCACCCCAAAGGGTGATTTTTGGGAAACCACCGCCCTTTATTAAAGTCCGGGTGGCTTTTCCTTTGGGAAGGGGCAAAAAAAATTTTTTCCTTTTTTATATATTTTGGGTTGGACTATTTTTTTGATTGTTACTGCTTTTTTTTTTAATTTAATTAAATAAATTTAATATTTAAAAATTTTTATTAATATTAAGGTTACCCAAATTATAAGTTTAAAAATTTTTATTTGAACCTTAAAATGGATGAAATGGGAAAGTTTTTTAAACAAAAGTTTTTAAAAAATTTGAACTCTTTTTTTTCTCTTTATATATATAAAAGAAAAAGGGGAAACTAATAGAGAATTGAAACATCCCAGTTAATCAGCATCGTAAATAAAAGAATATTTCAAATAACTCATTATAGATTTTATATATATATAATCAACACACTGTTAGTTATATAATTTTGTTTAACTGATTATGTATACTTTTAGTATCGATGAAAAATGGCGTTTGATAGATCAGTGAAAGGATCCCCTTTTCCCAAAAAACCATGGTATATTTTTTTTTTTGTAACATTTCACTCAAACCTTCATTTGTAATTCTTCAAACAATGTATCGATAAGTGTTGAGCAGTTATTTTTGACAAGAACAATCATACTTGTCTGGAATTTTGAGAGCTACATTAACATTTATCTCAAATTTGATAAAACGTTTGATAAAAAAAAATTTTTAAAACCCCTTTTAAAAAAAGGGGGATTTAAAACAAACAAACGAAAATTGGAAAAAAACGATTTCGGGGTTAGTTCCCCCTCTTTCCAAGGGGCTTTTTTTAACCTAGGAATTTTTTTTTGGGACCCTCTCAATACAATTTATTTAGAATTTGCTAAAATGATTTTCTACTAGATTCCTTTACTTAGAGAATTGGTGACAAAAGAAAAATAAATGGTGGAAAGAATAAATATGAATCCTTTGATCGTAGAAAATAATAGTAATTACAAAACAGAAACTCTTGATTTAAAAAAAAATTTTTAAAAAATTTGTTTTTACATTATGGACAAAGATGACGTGCCGATGTCAGAAAGTTAGTAGGAAATATTACAAAATGTGCTATCTCAAGGGGATATTTTAAAAAAAATAAATTTATCAAAATACATATATTTGCAATAAAGTTGATTAAATATACGTTTTACTAATCGGTTAATTGTGGCGTTCCCACTTAAGAGCCGCTACTATGTGTGTCACGGAAATCGAGCGACGTCGAGTTTACTTGTTAATCACAGATTTAGTGTCCTCTTAAAACATCGGATCAAAAAGATGGGATAAATGTGGAAATTCTACTACTGATATTTATTTGTGGTTAACATAAACATACATTACAAACACATTACTTGAAAAACTCAAGAAAAATTAAATACTCATAAAAATAAGAATCTTTGGAAAAAATCGGTAAAAACAACTTTTGCCTTTGCCCCTATTAGGCTAACATCTAAAAACGTTATCCTTGCACATAAATAACGAACTTATACGCTGTTTCAGCCGGTGTATATGGAGACGTCTGAGTTCATCTTAAATTTTTCTATTTTTTATTCATTTGTTTTACTCTGGCTGGTCACAAAATATTCTAAACATCTTGAAATTTGAGAATATCGTCGGTCTAATTATCAGACTGCGTAACTCCATCTGGGATGCTAATTTGTACAGTAGGGCTAGGCACCAAGTTGTTGTTCATGTTCGCCAAGATAGGCGATATTACAATATGGTTTACTTTGATATTTTTATCGTGCGATAATGTGGTTGCCATGGGGATAACGTATATTAGTTTAGTTTCTTTTCTGCGGGATCTCTGCTCAGCAAAAGTAACACATTGTTACAAATTTTGTGTTCTGAACGCTTAAAACGGTATAAATAATTTATATCTGGAAGTGTAATACATTAATATTACTTTCTGTAGTATTTATTTTAAAATCTTGCCACCACCTCTCCCTTCGAAATCTAGTTTTATTATGAAATAAAAAAAAAGTAGTGATTACACTGATCGAGGAATAAATTAAAAGCGGAGTGCGCACTGAGGCATGGCGTAGACAAAACAAAAGGATTAAGGAATCGCGCCAAAAAGCTCTTGGCGCGTTGCACTGCTATATCAAATCAGTTACACAGGTGGAGTTACGCAGTCTGATAACTAGGCCGACCATATGTTTTATTTTTTTTTCAAAAATTACGATTTAAGTAGCCAATGGTTCTATTTTTTACGCATGACGAATGTACTCGTCAATACACAAAATCCTGCAGCTTCTCCATGATGAGTATAACATAGTCGCCAATCACAGTTAACTGATTAATGGCTTAGTAACCAATCACTTATTATCTTTGTTATTAAGTGTAATAAATTTTTTATCCAGAATCTGTTAAGTGAGTGAGTGTTTATTAATGTTACGCTAAAAGCAACATGAGGACTGCTGGCGACGGAACTCGTATTTTGAATTGTGGTCAGGTGACAAGGTCGATACCTGAGCCGGCACCCCACTTCCCTAACTTCTGCACCACACCAACGTGAGGACTTTGAGTCATGGCAGCTTTAACGTGCATCAACCCCTCTATAGTTGAGACTTCAGTGGCATCAAGGACATTCGCGACACGACAACACCTACAAGGAGTCAATGACCATGACTACTAGCTTACCGAGGTTGTTAGATATCTGTCGACATTTTGATTCGTCGACGTAATGCCAATCCTTTGGAAATTTTATTTTCCTCCACATCTTACAGTAATGCACACCTGCGCTTTTTCCTACAATAATGCATAAATTTGAAAACATCAAAGTGCTTCCACAAAAGAACAAAAATAACGATGGTTTCTCTAAACATTATATTTTTCGCTCCTAGTTCTGAAATACTATTAAGTCTTATTTTGAGGATTTATTTTTGAGGTTTATTTTATAAAAATAATTCCAAAGAAATCCTTGCTTTTTTTTTCTTTGGTTCTTGCGTATTATACCGTTGACTAATTTTGCCAAACTAAAATGCATTGCCAATTCAAAAAATATTGCCAAATGCTGCCATCATAATTATTATTATGCTCGAAATGTGAACGGTTTCCACTTTTATGTGTATATCACGGCATTTGGCGACATTTTTAGATTGGATAAAATTGGTCGTCGGGGTAAGTAATCAGTATGTATCGTTTTTCTTTTTTTGCTTTCGGACGCAATTTACAGCATTCAATTCATTGTACTCTCCTTAGTTTGGGAAGTATAATATTATATATAATTAATATAGCGTTCGCGAATTCAAAATGACCTATATAGATGACCACTACATATTTCGTAAGAATTTATTATACCATGCCTAAAGAAGCAAACTGACGCGTATCTGGAAATAGAAAATTCTTTTTGTTTTTCATTAATTCTTTAAGTATTTATTTAAAAATTGCAATTTAGACGCAAAATCTACTCAAGAATTCACACCCAAATTTAAAATGAATAAAGTTAATAGTAAAATAATTTTGTGTCACTTACACAGAATCGCTTTTTAACAAATTCATCTTCATGAAGTCGTAATCACAAATCCTTATTTCTACTTAATTTAGGTTCCTATTCATGTATTACTATTCTAATTCATATGCTTCTATCAACTGTATTATATTTCACTCCTCGCAAACACAGACGGAATTCAATGAAATATTTTTATCACACTCACTAAAAAAATTCCATAGAATTGATGGATTGTTAGTAAACGTTGTGCATTTTGAGTTTACCAGAGTCTTATTGGTCCCTGTGTAGGGGGGCGATGCACGTTTAATCTGTCAATGTTCAAATGTCTTCCCATTGGGGTGGTGTGGAAGTTAGACCCTTGAGTAGCTGCATACGACGTTAATATTCACTCTCTCACTCAAGCTTCAACGAATTTAAACGTGTGTCATCCATCCACATAGCGGAGTTTTGATGGCAGTAGGACTCGACAGTAAGAGCACTGGCTAAAGGTTTGTAATCTGGACCGTTTGGCTAATGTAGTTACGTTATATGTTGGAACCAGTAGCACCCACAGGAATTTTTAAGGGACGGGGTGGGCATAAGTTGAAAGTCCACCTTTCTCGCATCATACCCCAATACGCCACCCAACATATTCTTTTGATTTTATCGATGTCGGGAACAAAAAACAGTAAAAAATGATTTATCGAATAAATAATTAGCATTAATTAATAAAATTAATTATTAATAACAAATATTTAATTAAATGTTACGTACTATATTCATAGAATTTTAATGAATTGAAAAAAAATCAAGGTCTATGGAAGGGCCGGACCCGGGACCCTCCATCCTTGTACTCGTCCCTGTTTGGAACATAATACACAATTTTCTCTTTTCTTTAAAATTTCTATATTTTAAAAATCCCAGACGAAAGTTTAATTTAATACAATTCGTGTATAGTTTTTACCCCTTTCTATTTTTATTTTAAAACTTGGGCACACAAAAAAAAAAATCTAATCAAGAATAAATCGTAACTAAAATCTAAGATAATTGAATCGAGTAATTTAGGTATCCGACGTGATATAAGTTAATTAATTCGATAATGACAGGGATTTAAACTTATCGAAACAGCTTAGTAAAATATTCCATACTTATGACAGTATTTTCCATAAGCTGATTAGACAAAACCCCAAGGATCCGCAATATCTCGTGGGATCTGTCAAGTCTTTTTAATTGCGTCAGAATATTAGCATTATTTGGCTACAAAATGCTCACAGGGAACAGAAGTACTTCAAAACTTCAAAATCCATCAGAGATTCTGCAAGTTCGTATCGAAAGTCTGAAGGCTCTTAGATATGTCACATTTTGCAATAATCGTACTCGTTGTTTATTGCTCCGATCCTACCTTGAACTGTCGAATTTATAAAGGAAAATAATAATAAATTGAAGTTATTGAATAATAATGTTTGTACTGAATAATAAAATGAAATATAAACGTCTCAATAAGGAAAAACTAAAATTAAGGTAAAAGTTTGCTTGGTGTACACTAGGGGGAAACAAAAAAGTTTTTTTTTTCAAAAGTTAAAAAGTTTAGTTTCAAAGTTCAAAAGATATTCTACGGTATATAGATGAATGCTACTAAACGAAATGTTACCGTAAAATATTCAGGGTATAACGCGCACTTTTAACACCAAAAATAATATCGAAATCTAAGGGTGTGCATTATACGTCGCGGGTAAAAACAAGAGTTTAAAAAATAAATATATATATATATATATATATATATATATATATATATATATATATATATATATATATATACATAGAAAAACTAAAATTCTATATACATCGAAATATTGTTTATTTATAAGAAATGTTATTCCTTATGAGCTGTAGTACTAGAAGGTTACTGTTATTATTATTATTTTTTTTTCGTTTTTCCCCAAAGCTTGTGGAGTAATACCTCGAATAAATTATTTCAAAACATAAGAGCTTTGTTCACGTGCATTTCAGGTTATTTCATGAGAAAAGGGGTGCGCGTTACACGAAGAATATATCAAAGCATTAAAAATTGCTTTTTGAAACTATAGGTGCGTGTTATAAGGCGGTGCGCGGTATACGCCGGATTTTACGGCTAGTACTGCAACAAGGGGAATGAGGAGCCTTCCATCCGGCATAGTGGTTAGTAATATTAACTGCTGTGCCGTAGGGCCTGAGTTCAAATCCCAAATCCCGGAGAAGACATTAATGTTTATAAATGTATAGTGCCTGGGTGGCATGGGGACACTCTAAATAGCCGTTGAGCCACAAGTCCTCTCGTCAGGTAGGTGGAAGGGGAAGAGAGTTGCGAGGTTCTGACCCCCTCAAGGGTGAGCTTCTCAAAAATTGGACGGGAACCGAGATAAATCGTATTGTCACTTGTAAGGTGTTCATAGCTACGGCTAGCAGGCAGCTACAAATCCCTTTGCGCTACAATTTCGTGAAACTCGATCTGACACTCAAATACCGTCGTGGCATCGCAAGCTTTAACAACAAGGGGAATGAAGTTTTTATATATAATTGAGCTTCTTAATAGTTGAAAGTCAAAGTAATTTTTTGTAGAGGTGTGGGAAACATAGGCCTTTTGTACATTTTCAAATCTCTACATGTTGCTCACACTCTCTCTATATTTATACATTTATCTTGTTCAAATTTTCAATCGTTCATAAAATACTTTCTATTCATCCAATCAAGTTCAAAAATAAATGTTTTTAAACTTGTACTGATGATACTTGATGTAAATACAGTTTTTTCAAATATTATTTCATTAATTAAATTTAATTAAATTAATTACCGGTTTTCAACCCCAACTTAGATTCGTCTCCATAGTTGTAACAATATAACTGTTAAAACAATGACAAAAGTTGGCGTTAAAAAGTGGTTTTTCAAGCCAAACTAGCATATATATATATATATATATATATATATATATATATATTGTTTAAATTTTCAATCGTTAATAAAATACTTTCTATTCATCCCTTCATAGTAGGAATTGACTTAAATTTTTTTTTATATTACTCGTTAACATTTACTTCGAGAGAAGACACATACTAAATAGTTACTAATGAAAAACACAGCAGGTACACTTAATGACTTTTTAAGTACTAAATTTGTTAAAAAAAAATCTTTTTTTTTTTACTTTACAATGCTCGATAAAGCGAAAAACAGAAAACAAGTTGGATTTAAGAGAGGTGGGAATTATACATTTTACTACACATTACTCAGTACTTATTTATCAATAACCATTACTTTTGCTTATCTACCTCATAGACAAATAATTATCCTGAGTCTAAAATCATCAAACCAAAATTACATTTTCACGAAAAAAAAATGGGAAAATATTTAATCTTTTTCCGGCAATATTAAATATATTAAATATAGAAATTATTTTTTCTCCTAATCTCTAAACCATAGAGCAGTGTTTCTCAAACTTTTGGCATCTGTGTACCCCTTCTATAATTTTCGTAAGGCTAAATACCCCTCGTCAATAAAAAAAGTGGATGTATTTAAATAAAAATTAAAATTTATAATTTTTTTTGAGATATACACAAAATAATCAGAAAAGAGAAATAAAAAATTATTTATATAATAAAATATAAATAAAACTTTCATTACAAATAATATTCATTTGGATTAATGAGAAGGATGAAATTGTTTTAACTTGACTCTCTCTTTAGAACGCAAAATTAGGCACAGCTAAGCACGGTGCAGTGCATATTCCCACCAAGCTCCGGTACAACGCGAACCCCACCAATCTCTTCCCGAACCCTTGGGGGTACGCGTACCACACTTTTCGAAACACTGCTATAGGACATCACTTTCATATGGGTAGATTCTGATTAATAATTTTGTTCTATAAAAAACCGAGATCCATTATAGTGTACATCATATTTTATTTATGAAAGTTTCTTAAGTATATAGTAATACCCCGAACTTACGCGATAGGTGGAACTGAGTGATAACCGCGCAAGTCGGGGTATAATTTCGCAAAAAAATACATATAAATTATTTTTAGTTGAGTCCGGAGACGGAAGAAAGCAATAATTTAGAAACAAAAAAATGTTTAATAAATAAGATAACACAAATACAACATCGCAAATTGAAGTTATTTTAATCCTTTATCTACCGATGGTATTTATAAGTACCACTCACTTTAAAATTACATAGAATAACCATTTTTACGAATATTCTGACGATACTTAGCAGGAATATTCTTTGAAATTCACTCTTCCAAGATACTATATGGAAGCACGGGTTCTATGATGAGATATTTTAGCGGGGAAGGCGAATAGTTTTATAGCAGAAATTACGTTTTCAGCTGACGGCGTTTTCAACGGATTGCGAAGATTATCATTTTCGTCCCGAAAAAATGGTTAATATCAAAATTTAAATGTCTTTTTTTTTAATGTTAATGAAGACCTTAGAAAAAATGATTCGACTATTTATTTTAAATGAACAGTGCATATAATTAATTTTACAGTTGAATATCTTTAATTAATTAATGAGCTCTAACGGATTAAATTTCCCAAAGTTGAGTATTTGCTTATGTATATTCTTTAATTTTCAATGTAGTGATCCAAAAAAAAAACATTGCATGAAAAAAACTGCAGTTAATCATAATGCGGTAGATAAAGGATTAATGTAGATGATTTCATAAAATCTAAAATAAGTAGTCTGCCGGCTCAAAGATTGTTTTTCCCCTCCCCAAAAATTTCCTCGTAGTATTGTTAATAATTTTTTATTCTTTGTTTTGTTGAAAAATACCCTCTCCATTGGAGTCTATATTTTGTAACATTTGTAACCCTTTTTCAATTAAACTGAGGCAATCAGTCAAATTCTCAACAGTCAGTTGATTTTCTGAGGGAACTGGATCTATAGACTCAAGTTATTCAACGTCTTGCTCATGTATTTCTTTCTATGAGCTCACCGATTGACAATTCCTGATTGTGGGAATCCATTAATTTTGTATTGGGTATTACTGTAACACAAAATGAGTTATTATGGCTAAGCATCGATTCCGCGTGATACGGACGTACATATACATTAGCTGAACATGAAGCGGAGAGTGAGTAATCGAGTTGGGTAGCGCTCGAACAAAAGACGATTTCAAAATCGTGTAAGTTCGGGTTTGCTTAAGTTGAGGTATTGCTGTACTTTTCTCTCGCAAAATCTGTAGCTTTCAATTAACTTAACTCAGTGGCGCGACATCCCATGAGGGACAAGGCCTACTGTGCCCAACTTAGTATACGCAACCTTGGACTCTGAGGTACATGAGCAGATGTTCCAGTCAGGTGGTCAGTTTGACGTAAAACTCCAGTGTTAAGTTCCCAAACGAGCTTGGTACTCATTTTATCGACCCATTGAAGGGATGAAAGGCTGAGTCAACCTTGCCTAGCCCGGGGTTTGAATCTCAGACCTGTGGTGTAGAGTAGCTTTCAATTTTTTTTTAATTTTTTAATTTTTTTTATTTTACTGGTTTGAATTTTTGGGAAACTTGAACTATCAAAATTTTACTGTATTTGTGTACTGTTAATGGTTATTTTTCATTAAAACAGCTCTTGGAAACGGAGTTTTCAAACATTTAATGAGTGCGGGGTAGCCTTGTAAATTTCCTTGATTTTAAGAACAGCCCGCACATGTCTCAGACAAGAATCCATTAAATATTTTTCCTCTTCATTATTATCTTTCTGATCAATCCCTCCAAACAATGTTAAGCGAGCCCTTTTAATTATACATGTCTTTGTGACAAATAACTACCTCATCCCGGATCGCATTAATAATAATCGATGTTCCCATCCCTCTAAATAATCGATTTTAATAGGTTTCTAAATCCCAGACGAAAATTAAATTTAAACAGCCGCTGGTCTTTTTAAACAGCTTGCTTTTTGATTTTTTTGAAAAAAGGAATATTTACGGCATCGATATATATTCATAGTATTCTCATCCAACTCCAGAAATTGGAACAAAATTAAATCATCATTAATACCCCTCAACTCCAGCCCACGATAATTAATATTCCCTCTTTCCCCTCTAACAAATTACTCTATCAACGCGTAGAGCCGCAAAATATTAAAAGAACATTTAGCTAACTGCTCTTTTCCTTGTTTTTTCCTTCTCTAAACCTTCGTTCTACATTTCTCTCATAATTGAGTAATGTTTTAATGGTGGTTAATGAACTTTCCTCTTGCAGTTCTCTAATTTTTCCCTCAAAGGGAGCAATTACTTCTGAAAGTATTAGACGTATACATAGTTCTGTTTTCGTAATACATCATCATTTTTTAAATCGAGGAATATTTCCCACAGGATATGGAGGAATATTTTTCATTAGACTAACTCAGAGGAGTACTTGATTCCCAGTATCACAGTAAGAATGAGAAGGAAGAAAAAGAAATCTGTTTGTGAGTAATAGGTTAAATTATGATTAAAGTCATTTAGATGGTTTTGAGTTATTTTTTGGTTGATTCATAGCTTAAGTGGTTTTTCTAAGAGGACATTTTTTTTTTACTCGTTTCAGAAAATATTTTCAATTTAGCTTAATTGTTTTTGTAAGTTTTGTTGCTTTTTTTATTTAAATAAAAACTCTGACGGAGGGTTAAAAATATAAATGAAATTTTGGGATTTGTGTATTTTTATAAGTTAGAACGAAATTGATGTTTTTAATTATTAGAATATATCGTTTTTATGAAATGATAGTAATCTTTAACATATCGTTTCACTCTTAATTAATTAAGAGAAATTGTGCCAATATTTTGTTATTTAAAAGGCACACATTCTTTTTTGTTTTTTCCCCTTTGTTCTGACATGCATAAAAACATTTGCTTCCCCACACATAAAACATTTGAACACACATAAAATACTATATTTCAAATGTAAAACATTTTAAACAAACACTGATTTAAAGTTCAATTAAAAAAATATTTTAGTATTTTAAAATTCCTACTTTAAATTTTTTTATATTTTAAAACAATTTTGCCTCATATTTATCTAAGAGTGTTTTCCAGTCCCTTGCTACTAGTATTATTTATATTTATGTAATTTTTTTCTCTCATATATTATAAAAAATTAGTTATACAAAAACTAGCTATATCGAATTTTGTGGATTTTTTAAAAAAATAACTACTAATTTGAATTTTTATTTCATGCCCTAACATTATTATGTAAAATAATAACAACAACAACAAAAATTTAATATTTTTGTTTAAAACCGTGTAAAACCTTAGCTTTTTAAATATATGATCATCATGAAAAATAAAAAGCAATTAAAAGTTTGGAAGACTACTAAGAGGAGTTTGCTGAATCAATTCAAGGGCTTAAAATAATTGAAACAACCAGTATGGAGAATATATTATTAATTCTTATATAATATAGAGAATATTCATTCTTACCAATGGCACACACAAGGGGGGTCCTAGGGGTCCGGAACCCCCAAAGCCCTTGATTTTTTTTCCCGATTGATTATAACTCTAAGTATATGGCCCGTAAAATTTAATTAAAAGTATTTGTTATTAATAATTAATTCTATTAGTTAATGCTAATTATTTATTCAATAATTAGTTTTTTACTGTGTTTTGTTCCCGAAAATCGACAAAATCAAAAGGTGCATGATACAAGAATGGTGGACTTCCGACCCTGGACCCCTCCCCCCTTGAAAAATTCCTGTGTGCGCTGCTGACTCTTACACATACAATAAAAAATGATAATCGTACTTACATATTCTTATATTCATATTCTTATATTCATATTCTTATATTCATATTCTTACATTCATAGAGAATATTATTCTTACATTCATAGAGAATATTCATTCTTACATTCATAGAAAATATTCATTCTTACGTTCATTGAGAATATTCATTTTTACATTAATAGAAAATATTCATTCTTACGTTCATTGAGAATATTCATTCTTACATTCATAGAAAAGATAATATTCATTCTTACATTCATAGAGAAGATAATATTCATTCTTACATTCATAGAAAAGATAATATTCATTCTCACTTTCATAGAGGATTATATTCATTCTTACAGAGTATAAATTTATATATATTATTACTAGGTTACATTAATTATTTTAAGAGCAAAATCTATCCTAAATTAGCATGTATTAGAAAGTAAATATGCTAAAACTAATTGGAATGAGAGATTACAATACATGTCAAATAGATTATCAGATGGTTTCTGGGCTTATAAAACTTACATTTTGTAGTTTATATTATCATTCCTTCTTATTTTATTTAAAAAAAACTATTATTAAAAAGCGCTAAGGTGTTGTGCGGAGTTTCATCGCTTATTCTCTAATGCAATTTTCTTTCAAGCAGTTGTTCATACTACTCATCTTTTCATTTTTAGATAAATGTTGCGGTATAATCCTAGCATACTTCTTTTATTGTTTATTTTTAAAAAGATCTTTTTCCGTTTCCAAATTTTCCAACGATTTTTTGTTGCAATTTTTAATTTGCAAACTACATTACAAATTTCAAAAGCATATCGACACAGTGTCGCTGACGATAATGTAAAAAAATTAACTTGAATTCTGTTTTTCAGATCTTATGCATCTTAAAAGCTCATTTGTTGCCAATTCTTGATAGATTGACAGGATTTTGGCCAAATGAGCTTTGTTCAATGTATCTACTCAACAAAATAAACATACTTGCAAAATTCCAAGTCTAGTAGCTCTCAAACGGGACTTTTTCTCAAAATGTCCCGTAACCTCTCCCTTAACAGTTGATTTCTGTAAGACCCGTTCTTAGTGGATTTTACTTCAACAAAAGGAACAGGATTGTCAAATCTCAAGTCTGTAGCTCTAACAATCAAAAACGGCAATATTTATATATAACAACCCCTTAACTCCTCGCAAATCTTCTTGGGGTTGATTTTCGTAAAATTCGTTCTTAGCGATTCAGATATCTACTGTCAACAACTGGACCGTTTGAAGCTAGTGATTGACCAGAAACGGCCAGAATTGGCCAACAGAAGAGGTGTTGCGTTCCATCAGGACAATGCCCCATACGTCTGTAGTGACTCACCAGAAGCTCTGGGAGCTTGGTTGGGAAACTTTAATGTATCCGCCATATAGTCCGGACCTGGCACCAAGCGATTGCCACCTTTCTCTCGCATTGCAAAATTTTTCTATATAAAAAATTTGGGGATCAAGAAAAGATTGGGGAAAATCGATTAGATTTTTTCGCCAAAAAAGACCAAGGCTTCATAGAGAGGCATTATGAAGCTACCTTTAAAATGGAAAAAACCAAAAAACGGTGCATATTTGACCCAAATCGGACAACGAAACATGTTAAAAAAAAGTCTTGAATTCATGAAAAAAATAATGGATTTCTTTTTCCCCAACCTAATATATAAAATTAAGTGGCACGCTAAGATTTTTTCTTCCTTTATTCGGGCTCACATTTATATAAGAGTGGCCCATCACTGATTTAAGATATTAACAATTATGCGCTATTCTTGTTAATCTTTATTAAGTTTCGTAATAAATTATGTTTTCAAATTAAAAATTTTTTTTCTTTTTCTCATATCTAAAAACGTCTAACATTATATTATCATCCTAGCGATGATAAAAAATGCAGTTGTACCGCAATTATTCATGCACAAAGAGTAACACTCTCTTCAGATAGCGAAGCATCTTTATTTCATACAGATAATTCTATAACAGATGCTTCCGTTCTAATGTGCCTCAAGACGTTTAGAGTCAGACCCTGCATTTTAATTAGTTCTTTGACAGGTTCCCCAAGTCTGACACATTGAAAAAATTCCCAAAAGGTAATATAAAAAATTAAAATCAAACAAATTTCGACTTAGATCACAAAGAAATTTTTTTTTTAGTTACTTTTACTAAAATTACAATTTTAAATATGTTTTACATGGGATAGAATCAAATATTAAGCGGCAAAATAGAAAGCGATTTTTCCCTGAAATTTTTCCCTTTTCCTTTCTGTATAGGTTGTTGGACTATTATTTTTGTTTGTTACTATTTATTCATTAATTGAGTTTAATTATTCCAATAAAATAGTATAGTAAAAATAAATCACATTTTCAGAAATTAGGCCATCCCATGTGGGATTCGAACCTACGACCTTTGGATTAGAAGTCCAACCTGCTATCCATTGCTCTACAGGGACACAACGAGCAATTTTCTCTTTTATATATGGTGTTGGATTATTATTTTTATTTATTGCTATTTATTCATTTTTTAATTTAATTAATGAATTAATGTTTGAAAAAAACATATTAACATCAAGTGTCATCCACTACAAGTTTTAAAAAATGTATTTGAACTTGGTAAAACCCTAGGAGAGCCCACATCCTTGGCGACAAACCGAAAAAAGCGCCAAACCAGAACAAGATGGCACCAAGCGAACCCGACAATGGCGGCAAATAAATATAGCTGGATAAGGTGGATGCGTGATGAAAAAATATGTAAACAATACAGAAATTAAACATTTAAGATGAAAAATATGAAAAACAGCACTAACTTTCTTACTGCTGATCTTTTCCGAGAGGAGGGTACAGCGTAACAACAAATTTTAAAAAAGCCTTGAAGGACTCATCGCTAAGCGTATGATCGTGTGAGCGCCGCCACATTTATTCTGCGAGGTAATGGTCGAACATGGGCCTATACCTTCGACGTGGCTGGTACGATTTCAGCCCAGCATGCGTATTCAATAACTTTTCACATCTCTATTCAAATCCATCCAAAAACAACACTTTTCGTTCGTATAATCCCATCTGCTCCATACATTTAGGACATTCATAACTTGAAGCAAATTCTAATCCTTCTATCATACACCATTCAGTCAATACCTTTTTACCTTTCGCATTCAACTAAGTAAAAAATTTAAGGTATATTCACTCAGGCGTACTTCCAGCCCGGTACCCAACAACAAATGAAATTCGAAATGTCCAAGTGGATAAAATACGAAAATTCCAGAAATAGCCTGGCTTACTCATATCCATAGTGTAAAATAAAAAGTAGGGTTACCAAGATGGCGCAATTATCGCCTACCAAATTACCTCGCGCTAAGGGTGTGGGGCTCTAGACCAAACTTTGAACTGAGTGGATGAATAAAACATATTTTATTAAGGATTGTGGAAATTTAAACAAGATATGTATACAAAATGCTATATAGAGGAAACCATGCAACCCACGGGTCCATTGATGTGTAAGCGCCCAGAGAATCCTCCTAGGACTCCATATTATCCCCCTACACATCAGTCACCGTGTAAGAGTGAATTGTTACTTCTAAATGGGTCATTTTTCATTTTTTAACTTTTAACTAAATTCTTTCCTAAGGGCATCCTGCCATTGTGTTAGCATTCTAGACCCCTCCTAATTGTTCAGTTCCAAAGCATCAGAGTGCAGCCACAAGTGCCTTACCTTGCAGTGCCATATAGACCAATCAAAAACTTTTCCAATCACACATCAGGACATACCGCCGAAACCCAAGTTACAACTCTCACTGTTTCCTTTAGCCACGCCTCCCGTCACGATCCCACACAACCAATCAGGACACTCTCCCAGCGCCCTTCCACATCAGACCACATCTACAGTTAACTTTTTCAACAATATAGACGAATCTAACAATTCATCTATAACCGATATCCCTCTTATTTTTCCCACTTTTCTATGAGTAGTATTCAAGAGATATCCTGGTCAACCCACTTTTAATTAATTTTTTTTCTATTATTTTTCTTTTCAAAATTTTTTTTTTTCTTTCAAGCACAGCATCTTCAACATCGTTGAAATGTTGGGAGCACCCTGATTGGTTTTTCAGCTACCCACATTCCCAAATCTACTTCTACCCCTACCGAACTCTTGTATCGGCCAATCAGATCAACCCCTTCAACTCTGACTTCGACTCACGTTTCCTACCAACTTCTTCTGCGCTTAAGATCTACAGTTTTGCCGCAATCGGATCAAACTCTTTTCAACTCTCTGACTTCACCTCACGTTTCCTTACCTCAAACTTTCCCCGCGCTTAAGATCTACGCGGCTAGGCTAAATTCCGCCCACTTTTTAAGTCATTTCAATGTTTTTTCTTTTGATTTTAAAGCTCTTTTTAAATTTTTAATTTGTGTTCTAACATCCAAGATAATTAGATATTTATATTCTATGACTATAAATTTATATTATTCTAATAATTTTATTACAATGGGCAAAATGGTAAAACTCTAAAAAGCATATCAAAATTACTTCCTGATAGGAGGTTAGAGACCGACAAGTGTCTAGGTACTCCAAACAGCTTCTCTCCAACGATCATCACCACATCTACACTTTCGATATGAGATGGAGGAACGCTTCGCGTTCCATTTCCCAGAGACGTCAGCGTCATTTCGAGAGTGTGAACTAATAGTAGGAACTGAAAAAGAGTATTTATCTTGCAACTAAGAGTAATATTTTGTGGCAGATAACCAAGTTTGTGTATCTCTTGTCCAGGTTATTTGGCATCAAGTGCGCCCGTTGTAATGTGAGCTTCAGTCGGAACGACTTTGTGATGCGAGCCAGGAGTAAAATCTACCACATCGAGTGCTTCCGGTGCGTCACCTGCACGAGGCAGTTGCTCCCGGGCGACGAGTTCGCCCTCAGAGACGACGGACTCTTCTGCAAGGCGGACAACGATTGCACACCCATAGTCGAGAAGAAGATCACACCCAACGGTCACACGGCCAATGGACAGCACTCGCCCCACAACGGCACAACACCTAACGGAACGTCCCTACAGATGGCAGGTAACTTCTATCCTTAATTATTTCTTTTGAAAACAGATAAATCAAGCCCAGTGGCTGAATGGTAGCGGATTGCGCTCTACGTCACAGGCCCGGGGTTCAAATTCTGGGCTGTTCAAAGTCAACTCGAAACCCCTTCAGTGAGTCAATAAATTAGTACCAAGCTTGCTTGGGAACTAAACAATGGGGGTTTCGCGTCAGACTGACCACTTGACCAGAGCCTCTGCTCATGCACCTCAGGGCCCAAGGCCATGAAAATTGAGATAGATCCAGTGGGCTTTGGTCCTCTGTTCGCTGTCGAGCCATTGTGTTTTGCTCGCGTAGCTTTCTGCTTTCTACAAAAAATAAGGCTGTATTCGCACAAGGGTAGAACCCCACAGAAATAGGAATAATTTTTTTAGAATAGAGCAGTAAAGGACAAAATGCGACCCAACCAGGGGCGCACACAAGGGAGGGGTCCCCCCCAAAGCCCTTGATTTTTTTTTCCGATTGGTTATAATTCTAAGTATATAATATGTAAAATTTAATTAAATATTTTTATTAATGATTAATTTTATTAATTAATGCTAATTATTTATTCGATAATTAGTTTTTTACTATGTTTTATTCCTGAAAATCGACAAAATCAAAAATAGCATGATACAAGACTAGTGAACTTTCGACTACGGACCCCCTCCTTGAAAAATTCCTGTGTGCGCCACTAAACCCAACCATAGACTATCCTGCTCTCCACAGATTTGAAATGGAATAATTTAAAATGTTTGAGTTTTAATGTTTTAAAGAAAATCATTATAAAGGTATAGTCCATTTTTTGCATATGTCCACATTTTTCGTGTATATGTATAGTTTTGAGATTTATAAAATGATTTAAAAGACTTTTGCATTTATTAAAATTACTCCCAAATAAATTTGCTTAAGTAGTTAAAATATATTTCATCATATTATATTTAGATTTTTTAAATTGAAAAATAAACATTGAATGCACTCTCAACTTCAGTCATCATATTGGAAGCAAGGAGTTTTCAAATTATGCCTTTTTTAAAGTTTTTATTAAATTTGCAATTCACTACAAAGGGAGGGACACCATTTTTTAATGAAAATTTTTGTCAATTTCTTAAAAGCATGAATATTACATTTTCACTCCACAGAGTACAGAGAAGTAAACATTCAAAACAATATTTCTCAATTTTTTTCAAACTTTTTTGCTGGTTTTAACCTTCTATATTGCGCTAAATGGGTTTTCCCAATATATACTGAAGAAAAATTATGTAGTTTTGGAATGCTTTTAAATTTTAATGTCACGGTATAATAAACGGCACTATCATCACAAAATTTCATTGAAAATTAGGCAGTTTTTCTGTCTGGAAATTGTTCCGAACTATGTTTGGGTTCAGCAAAACTATTTTGCAGGAGACGGCCTTAAATTAATCAAATCTTGTGATGAATTTCTAAGTTTTATCCTAATTTTACAGCGCCCCCACTTAATTTAATTTTATTTAGTGTTTTTATTTTTTATACCTTGCTTATAACCTTCTAATTACAACAAATACAGTCTTTTATGCGAATCCAAATGCTGTGGTGAGTTTCTAATTTTAATCCTATTTATAATATCCCATTTATTTTAACCTCTTTTTACTAATCTTAATTTTTTAAAAAAACAAATTCCTGCTTTTTTTTTGTTTGCTTGTATAAATTATTAATTTTTTTACCTACCTTAATTTTGGTTCTGTTTTCATGTTGATAATTTTAATCCAATTTTCGCAAATACTCTAATATTAATTGAATTATACTTATTAGTTATTCACACACAAGAGTAGTTTCATGGGACCTTTTACCCTTTCCCTTACATTACTTTATGCTTATTTTTGTTTGTTTGTTTATTTAGCCATTGCTTACATAATTACATTGATTTTAATGTTTGTTTCTTGGTTTTTATCATATTGACATTATTTAAGGAAAAAACTTATATTTTAAAACTAATTTGGAAAAATTAAGTTTTTTCAAAACAATAGACCTTTTTTAAAAACTTTTGCATTCTGTAATTTTTTATATCTGGAATTAATGCCCCTAATTATCGTTTTTTTTTTTTTAGTAATCCTAATTTTAATCTCTTATTCCCACTTTCCTCTCTTTTTTAATTTTAATTTATTTTTCCTAATCCTAATTTTATTTTTAATTTCGATAGACGTTATTTTAATCTCTTTTCCTTTTCTTCTCTCCTCTTTCTTTTCTTTTTCCCTTTTTTTCAAATATATATAATACGTATTCAAATTCCCTTTTTGAAGCCTTATTCTTCTGTTGTTTTTTTTTATCTTTTATTGCTCCTGCTAGCTGTAAAAATAGACGAGGAAGCGGTTTTTTTTGGTACTTTTAAAGTACAATAGGCTAAAAAGAAAATGACTCATGACTCAAATATAAAAGAAGAGTAAAAAAAATAGTATTGCTCGACTAAAATTTAAAAGAACAAAGCCACACTATAAATAACTCTCTACCTGAAAAGAGTGTTTCATTTCTATCCAATATAAAAATATAAACTGAGTTGCTCCATTTGACTTGAAATGTTATAGAATGTCTCCTAAGATGTTGGTTGATTGAAAAGGTTTTTAAATTTAGTTAAATAAACTATTTTAATAAAATAATTGTAACGAAGTAGACTTTAGCATAGATCTCGGAATGTCATTTTTCATCGAGAAATATTTTTCTTTTAGATGTGGAATCATAGAAATAGTAACTTTTTGTATTTAAAACACACCGTACATACTTTTAATTATACCTTACCTTACAATATAACAACATGTACACTTATAACAGCTTAATAGCTATATTTTTCAACGAATACATTTACATACATATAAAAACGAGCTTAGCTTTTAGAAGATTTTATTACTTCACGTCGACTAAAAAAATCGCTTTGACTATATATGTGTGATGATGAATTACGAGTTTTAATAAAGCCAATGATTAGAAATTATTGCATGCTTTATCTGCTCTAGAACAAAATTAAAACCATAATAGGCTATCAAATAACAGGCTTACCTTCAAAGACCTTTACAATAAAAGTTTCAGCTGTAGTTCGCAGTTTGGTAGCGTTACTTATTTGATTGTCGAATGGAATGATTTTGGAAAGTATTAATGGAACTAACCCTTAAATACCGATTAAAAGTCATACGATTCACTCCCCAGTGCCATCGTTTTCACATAGGCGCACTTATACGCTGTATTGACGGGAAAAGAAAAGGCATCAATAAGTTGATTTTTCTCTGAAACAAGTAAATCCTTCGTAAATACTGTCAAGGTCATTTTATTGCAGTCCAAAGGCTTCGAAATAGTTTTACTGTTAGCAGCGCAAACAAAAGGATAGTATTTTGGAAACACGTATATATACGTCAGGGGTATTTAACGCAACGGTTGAACGAGACGTTTATATACGACTGTGGCAGTCAAGGGGTTAAATTATTTTGATTTCCAAAGTTTGGGCAGTCTCTCGTTTTGTTCAAGAGTGAGCAAGCTATCGAGCGGATAATTCGTGGATTTAGTGAAAAGCTGCTGATGAGAAACTTCTGAATTATAACTTTACTTTTAAGTTTAATGGGAATTATTAAAAATCCATTACTGTAATGGTACTAGATTTATGCTCCTGTGCAAATGGATGAATTTTATACTATAACTATTTACATTAAAGAAATACTATTCGGGAAACATAAATATTATTATAGTAATTGTACACAAAAAATATAACAAAAAAAATCGCTTTGCTAATAAAAGAAAAATTATTAAAAAATGTATTAGAAAAAAAGTATAGAAAATCAAAAATTTCCAAGCGATCTAATGATAAGCAAATATAAACCTAAACATAAAATTTTCTCTATATATATCAATATAAAGAAAAATTTTCGTGATGCCGTAATAAATTTATTTATATATAAGTTACAGTTAGTAAAAATGGGTCGTATAAGAAGTTGAATTAAACTGAAGAGGAGCGCCAAGAACCTAGGCCTAGAGAATCCTCCCTGCCTACAAGCGTTTTCTCGAAAAATCCGCTTACGTCATAGATCGTGATGTTATAGATCTCTCCAGTAATTTTCAAAAGCATCCATATGTTCGCCACGTCACCGAAAATGCTCGCTAACATGCCACCAAATTTGGTCACCAAAAATGATGCTAACTTGGCTGGATCGTCTGTATTTCGCAAAGTTTCCATCGAAGCGCAATTATAATGTAAATGATGGCGTTTCTGGAGAATAACAGAGCAACATAATACATTTAAATTACAGTCTTACAATTTAAACAATGAATATGAACAGTTGTATAATTTGTACAAAGAGGATTTTTCACCGTTAGGTGGACAAACGGTACCACCAATATAGTTTTTTCTTTTTTTTTAAACAATAACTTTTAATTTTTTAATTTTGCTGGGGGGGAAAACACACATTTTAAGGGAAGTTGAGTTCATATAGACAACAAATAATTAAAAATTTGTAGAAAAGCATTTGTTCCAAATTTTTAATAGTACAGTGAAAGTAATTCATAACAAAGCATTATAACAATTAAGTATTAATAAAATTTCAATGGTTAATTACTTTTAAATCTGTGTTTGTAAAATTTAGTCATAAATAATTTACCAAACTCAATTATTAAATTGGTTTTAAACTCCCCGAAAATATTTAAAAGATTTTTTTATCAGCAGTTGTACATAAAAACTTTTTGCACACACACAAGCTGTACAACGAAATTTCCCTTCTTTGTTACACAACCAGTACTTTAAAAATATTCTAAGCTCTTGAAATAATAAATTCTGATATACGCTTTGCTTTTTGTGTGTGTGTGTCGAAAACGGAATGATTTTGCTGTAACTGGAGATCTTTATTTTTTTTATTAGACAGTGGTTTATCATGTAATGAAACAAAATTTCTAGTTTTTTTTTCCACATCTGCAATTAGTTTTTCCTCAATACTTATTCTAAAGTCTAAACAAAAAAAATTTAGTGTTCTTTTTTCAGAGAAAACGTTGATCTTCAAATCAGGAATTTTCTGCTGCTAAATGTATCTTGTGAATTATTGCCTTTACTGTCTCTACCCTCTTTTTTTTCTAATCTGTATCAGTTAATTGTTCTATCAAACGTGTTGATATACAGGTCATTATGTACTGTATTTTCTGCTCTTTTTAGACTATCTCTAATACGTGTCTACAAATGATAAATTGAGAACTTCTATATAAAAATCCCAATTTAAAAAAAACAAGTAAAATCAACAAAATAGTAATGTTTTTTCCGAATTTCATTATTAATTTCTTAAGATAAAATTACCATAAATATTTTACAATACAATTAAAAAGTATCTACTAGTTTTTTATTGTAAAATTTTTATTAAACCTTTTGTGTGTGGGTATGAATTGTACGTTCTATAAAATGTTTAAGACAGCTTAAGTTTATATCTTTACACAAACTGAACTGAGGATTTAAGTATTTACTTTCTGTAAAATCGAATTAATGATTTAAATATTTACTTTATAAAGATACACAAGATAGTATCACAAGTAGAGATACTACAAGGGATACTAACTACAAGAGATAAAACTACCATAAATATCTTATAATAATATTAAAAAATTGCAGGCTAGTACATAAAAATAAAAAATTAAAAATACCACAAGTGCGTGAAATTCCCGAATGACTAGACAACGTTGTCTTACTATAATAAACAAATGAACTGTTTTTGCCGTGTTCCAAAAGCTGAAAAATTATTTTTTCCTCCTTCATGATGACGCTCCAGTTTTTGCCTACCACAATAAAATCAATCGCACAATAGGAGTTTAAACTCTAAAATAAACATTCTAATGGACTGCAGGTCTCAGGAGAAGAAAGCATGAAAAATTCCGTTTTTTCGGCCAAAAAAATTATTACTACAGGAAAAATTTTATTTTGTAGTTTTTATTAGCTTTTCTTTAAATTAAAAGAAATTATCTTTTTCAAAAATGATATAAATACTCATAAATTTCCTCCTCCAAAACTCAAAACAAATACGAAAATATAATTTAATTATTAAATTTTTTTATTAGTATTCCTTTTACCATATAAAGTTAAAAAAAATAACCGCATGCAAGTTTGGTGAAATTTCAATTATTGACGTTATCATTCGATTGTGTGCTATAAGTTTTGTTTTAGAAAATATTAGAATTTCTTGTATATAAAGAAGGGTACTAAACATTGACAAAGTTAACTGATACCGTCAATTCCTGGTAGTGGTTAATCTTGATTGAAAAAATTTCATTTTCTTCAAAGCTGCAAAAATTCGAATTATTTTAATTTCATATATCTTTTTTTTTCGTTTCGGAAACCGGCTGCTACATTGAACTGAATTTGAAAATCCACATTCTAATTTCCTTGATTTTATTATCATAGACAAGCAATTACATGTGAAAAGAGAGATTAGATTTACAACAAAATACACACGCAATAATAAACCAAGTTTTGTTTTCCAACTTATTTGACAATGGACTAAGCTCATGTGATGTCATAGTCACATGATAATTGCAATTATGTAGTCCCAGCCAATCACAGTTCATAAATTTCTGGGACGTCATAGTTGCATGCAATCATGCTTTACCAACCAATCAACTCATATGCTTCGCTGTTGCCAGCTTTATTTTTACAGAAACTTTCTTTTAAAAATCACATGTTTGTCAATAATAATAGGTAATGCACGAATGTAAAATATAACTTTTTTTAATTTAAAAATTTTTTGAGGAATCTTATACTTGAACATCTGTGGCAAACGATCAATTTTGAAGATTCATAAATTTTACAAGTAGAACAACAAGTCTAATGTCAGTTTTGAAATCAATTCAGAACACGTGATTGCATTTATTATGTGACAGTCTTCGAATTTGTTGTATTGAGGTTTTTTTGATTTTCAGTTTCTGCCTCACATAAACGTTTGCTGACGTCAATCAGCATGAGTACTTCGTAAATTTTAACTAAAGTTAGAGGACAATGACGACACCTGAATAGGCACTTCCCTTTACGATCCAACGCTACTCCGATATACATGGAGAATTACTGCAAATAAAATGAATGAACTTACAGAACTAAATTATATAAATCGTAATATTGCAATAAAAAACAGAGTTAAATAAAAAACGAAAGTGCGAAATATGCATAAAATTATACAATAAAATAGGCAGTGTTTTCGCACTCAAATATTGCACAGTTACTATTTCCCCGTTTTCTCTATTTTCTTGTGTAGGGTGAATGACAAAAATATTTTACTTTCAGTGAAGTTTTAAGACTAAAAGTGAAGAAAGAACAGTTTTCTTTCCTTTATGTTTGGAATTACATGAATATCAATGAGGTTGATTCATGTGACGTCATAGTCACATGATAGTGAAAGCCACGTGATTCTAGCCAATCAATTCAAAAACTCATGTGACGTCATAGTCACACGATAAAAACTATCTTGTGTTTCTAACTAATCAGTTCACGCTCTTCGGTGTTGCCAAGTTTTGCTCTTTGCAGAAACTTTCTCTTAAAAAGTACATATGTATACAAAATGCATTTTATTTAAAAGTATAAGCATAAAATACGACTTTTTTTTAATTTAAAAAAATCTTTTTGAAGAAATTTTTTTTTCCTTACATTTAAACATCTTTACCCAAATATGAAATTTTATTTGAGTTTTACAAATAGAACAACAAGCACAATTAGTTTAATGTTTGAATTCAATGGAAAACACGTGTTTGTTTTTATCATGTGACTTCGTGAATCAAGCCCATTCAAGTGTAGTAATTGCAAGCTGCAATTCAAATCATTTTTAATAATTAAAAGTTACAAATGAAATCGTTTGCAACAATCAAAAGTTACAAATAAAATTGTTTTTAACAGTCAAACGTTACAAATAAAATCATTTGCAATCAAAAGTTACAAATAAAATCATTTGCAATCAAAAGTTACAAATAAAATTATTTGCAATCAAAAGTTACGAATAAAAGCGTTTCGAATATTTACAAGATACAAATAAAATCATTTATAATCATTACAATCTGTTATTAAATCTTTTTCACACAGCTTACTTAATTTGCTTTAAGAAAATACTAATAGTTTATCTGACATGTGTGATTTCTTTCTCACTGAAGAATTTCTTTTAAAAATAATTCTCAGCAAAGGATGGCATAAATAGTCAAAATCTAATAAAAATTAATAAAAAGTGTGGTATCTTCAGACACATACGTAAGAAGGCGTTTAAAAATTAATCAGACATTTTTTTTATCTATTACAGAAAATTATACGTCTTTGTCATTTTAAAAGAAATTTTCTTTATTTTCATTAAAAGAAGCATGAATAAGCAGGCATTCTTTTTCATAAAGCGTATAAATAGATTTCTTATAGTTGAATTTTTATGTATGAAGTACTTATTAACAGTTTTCACCATACTGACTCGCGAAACAGAGCCGTGTAATGCAATCACAGTGTTATAATATTAAAGGTTAATGAGTAGTGAATTCAAGCCTCGTTTGCGGTAAATATAGTTATGTTTGCGTAATAAAAGGTACTGCATATTAAATATAACTAGTTCCTATATTTAATATTCCGATAATGGTATCACACGATAGTGCAGTGACGGTTTATTCATTGGGCGCTTGGGGCCTGGAGGCGCTCAGAAGAGCCCGGGTGAGTGAGTGAATATTAACGTCACACTGTTCAGCTTCACAAGGGCTTTTGGTGACGGACCTCGTAATTATGAACCATGGCCAAGTGACGAGGATGACATCTGAGCTAGCACCCTCTCTCCTAACTACCACACCACATTGATGGGAGAACGTTTGAGCTCTCCACAGATTTAACCTGCATCGCTTTCTTACACGGCGGGTCATTAGTAGTACTGGACTCGAACTCGTGACATGCCAGTCACGATCCGATACCTTCACCACTAGGCTACTGCGGCCCGGAAGTATATATTTTTTAAAACATTTACATATTTTTTGGTTATAAATTTCGATTCTTCAGTGCCTAGGGAGCCCGTATATCTTTTGCGCCCAGGGCCCGAAAGGAGCCTAAATCGACACTGCGATAGTGGCTCAACTGCTTGCTTTAATAAAATGTGTACTAGATTACATGCAAGAATTTTGGCAATGAACCTTGTGCTTCACAATCTTATGATGGAAACGATGCCTAAGCTTTTGCCTTGCCGTCCCAACCTTCATATTTTGCATCCTGAAGATTTTAGAGACAAAGTTTTGCTTAGCAAATAAGAATATTAGTTATTTCGAATACTAATCTTTAAGGGATTGGTGATTCGAACCCACGAATCACTGACCAAGCAATTTAACTCCATGTAAATCTAACAACCAAGTTAGAACAGTAGCCCTATTGCAAATTTACAGGATGACCATAGAAGATGAAATGAAGCCCATTGCCGTAATGCATTGATTAGTTCTAGTTTAATACGTCTCACTATTCCATTGGTTAGTCCTAGTTTAATAATTATTAAATAATAAACACTAAAGGAAACATTTAACAATCAAGTAACCTTATTGCATAACAAAATGGTCATCGAAGATGAAAGTAATGAGCCCGTTACACTAATCCATTGGTTAGTGCTGGTTTAATGTCAATTAAACAATTAATAAATAATAAAGGAAACGTCAAACAGCCAAGTTAGGGTTGCAAATCTACTGGATATAATCGAAAATGAAAGTAATGAAGCCCGTCGCAATAATCTTTTGAGTAATTCTAGTTTAATGTTAATTAAACAATTAATAAATGCTAAAGAAAACATTATGTCATCAAGTATTCGGGTTTATAAATGTTCTTATAGAATTAAATCACGAAAATCTTTTAATCAAAGAGTCAATACATAGTAGGCTTCCTTTTATTTCAAAAGAAACCGATGGTCTGCCCCAAAAGATCACGGGAATGTGTCACAGGAGGATGGGGCGAGGGGGAGCACGCGTGAAAGAGCGTGCCACGCCTGTGCCGGGGCGCGTGAGAATCCAGCCCGCCCACTACAAACGCTGCCTGTCAAAAGACGCCCCCTCGCCCTCAAGTGCGAAAGGATAATAATTGTCCGTTAATAATCGATGATGTCCTTTAAAGGTAGTGTTTTTTCCCGTTCCTCTTTCCCAACCCCCGTGTCAAATGAGGGGCTATTGAGGGAACCGTCACTAATTTGGGGCTTCAGGAGTGAAAACCAAAGTGCCGCTCTCTTCTGAAAGAAGAAAGATTAAATAGGTTTTCATGAACTGTGGTGGGAAAAGGTTGGTGCCACGCTCCGCTTGCTTTCTCACGTTTGCCCTTTGTATCTTTGGCTCGATATTGATAACATTTTTACATATGTCTTATTTTTTCTTTCATGACACATGTGTCAAAAGCTTATATAATCATAGGGAATATGAATAATAGAACTGATTAGGCCTTTTTTGTTAATAAATATGCGTATTAGGATGGATCAACGTTATATGCAGGAAAAATTATTATTAAACAGAACCTATATATGCGGAAAAGATATTTTATGTTATGGAGAGTAGGAGGAAAATAATTTGAAACTTTTTAATATCGCGTTTAAATTTTGGATTTAATTTTGATTGAATGATTTTAGACTCTAAATAAAATTATTTTTCTACATTGTAAATGAACAAAAATGATGATTGTTGTACAGTATACATGGCAGCATTTCATAACCCTGCACCGTCGAATCAGTCCTATCCAAGCTTTTTTCTGTCTTCCGCTTTTTCGTGCACTATAATTTCGACAGTAGGTTTTAATTTGAATTTAATACTTATGACAATTATGCAGGTATCTACTCGTGACAAAAAATGTTAAAAAGGACTAAAATCCTGTTTTTCTGTAACAAAAATTACTTTGACTTTTTACCATATAGTAAATTATAGTTTACAAAAAAACTAAAAACACCCTTTTATAGTTAATCGAACTGTTAGTCATCAAATCTGGAATTAGTCGCCAGATGTGGGATGGGATCTGAAAGTGGGAAATTGTTAATCCTGATGATTCTGATCAGGACAATGGAACAAAATTATTAAATTATTGTATTGTCACCGGTCCAGGACAAATGAGCAAAATTTCAAATTAACTTGACCTTATAAAGTGGGTAAAAATTAAATTTAAAGATTCCGTTACATTTAAGTAAAACTCATAAAATGGTGTTAAAAAAGCTCAAATTCCTAAACTTCATAACACTTGTTGGAGTACTTGACATAAAATTAATTTATTTTATTCTTCCCTCGATCTATGTATAAGAAATACTTTTTTTCCGCATGAGTAGGTTTCGAAATTCTGAAATTTTTTTTACGATCCCCTATTGGGTATTTATTATATGTGTTTATCCTGTTTCATAAAGAAATTTCCTTAGTGGGAATAATTTTTGCTCTTTTTGCATCTATTTCAGAACTTTTATTTTGTAATGAGCTTTACTTTTTCTGTTAACATCTTAACTGGTTTGCCCGTACACCGTACGGGATACCGAAAGCTAGTCACAACCGGTTTGCCCGTACAGCGTACGGGCACTGATATTTTCTTTCTGTCTTTGATTAGCGCGTATTTTTAAATTATTATAGTGAGATTATAAATGCTAGTGTTTTTAAGAGATGTAGTTTGCCCTTGACACTCAAATACTTCTCATTCGGAATTTTTCGTTGTGGTGAAGGCGGGAATTTTTAATTGATGTAGAATTTCGATTCTTGAAAATATTCGATAAAAAATAGGGATTGGCAAGGTAATGTGCAATTTGTTTCTTAGAAGAAATAAAAATGGAAAGATGATCTAAAAAAGCCAATACTATATCTGTCCCAATTGCAATGTAAGACTGAGCATTATACCATGCTTCAAATTGTGTCTGCATATATGTACACATATATGTCTGCATATGTATGTGTCTGCATATATGATATGCACACACAATCTTCAACAATTTGAAAAAGAGGCACGAATATGAATTTTTTTTGTAAGTGTGAGAGAAATTCTTTTAAGATATATGAAACTTCTTCATGGTCATATAGAGTGTACTTATAGTCAACCATATTATATATGATGCTTAAAGAAAACATTTAAGGGCTTATGTGTCCTTAATTATAAAATAAAAATAGTGTAAAAACTTTAAAATTGAAATAAAATTCTCTCATTTTCGCATGCTGTTAAGTATTTTGCTTAGTTATATGAACTAAAAAATGTGCTTTTTTTGGAACATTATTGTCAAAAAATCGACCACTTAATGGGTTAATGAAATATTCTAATTTTTCTTTACTACTAAGTAAAAATATATTTATAAATATGCAAAATTAATTTTAATTAATTTTTTCAAAAAGAAAATCAAAATTGTCTGTACAACTGACAGAAACGAAGCAAGTTAAAATAATTTTACTGCAAACGTTTCACAAGTCATTTTATAAGATATCTCTTTAAATTTTTCACTCCCATTATTTTAAAAAAAATCTTATGTAATACGTGAACTCCAAGTCACGCTTGACTTTAAGTAATTAGTATCAGTCATTTCTCTTCCCAAATCCTGTTTAAAATGAATTCTTTTATATATATTCACCTAAAAATTTTAAATAGTTTGTTTTCCAAAACTTTTACCTTAAAATGTTCGCATTTTTTTTAGTCCGTTATCAAATTCGTTCTAAAAATCTGTAAGCACCTTCCTGTATTTGTTATCAAATTATGCGCATTTTATAAGTGATTTTGCCAAGTTTTGACCAAATTTTAATTGAGTTTTAAATTCAGTTGTTTTTAGCAAAACTCTTCTGGAAACAGTTCTACTGGCGTTTGAAATTTGTGCATATTTATTTACATTTTTGCTTTCCTTCATGTGTGTGTCCAATAGTGTGATCTCTTTAAAATACTTGACAATAATTTCTAATTAGCGTATGTATTCGAATCTAAGCCACGTGATTTTTTTCAATGTGGATGCTGCAGAAAATAGAGTGCTTCATACAGTGTGTGAGCGAGAGTTACATTAACGCTGCACTACAAAGCAGCAAGATGGTTATTGGTGACGGATCTCGTAATTGTGAACCATGGCCAAGTGACGAGAACGACACCCGAGCTTATTTGTTCACAATAACGTGTTGAGAATTTTCTGCGCGGCTTGACATTGATGACGACTTAGATTCGAATAAATACAGTAATTCAGAAACGTATAAATCTTAAAATTCTAAAGTATATTTGGATTTAATTTCTTAAAAAAGACGACACACTCACACAAATTGTGGTACTCTTTTATAATTCTTACACATAGAAAAAATAATGGTAAGGTAAATTACTTATCAAAAGAAATTCCAGAAAAGATTTGCAACATTTGTATTAGTGAAAAATTTATACTCAATTTAAAGCGTGGAATTTACAAACAAAAGAAAAACAAAAACTAACATAAAAAGTGGGTAAAAGTAATTTTAAAAATTGGTAACTTATAATAATTCATAAAATTGAATTCATGTCGAATATTTGAATGTGCATTAAAGTGTCTGTGGATAAATCATAAATTAATTCTTTTAAGGTTAATTTTTTTATGAAATTCATCACGATTTAATGCGACATTCTCAAAATCGATTACATCTCCCTCATTCGATTATTTTATTAATGTTACTTTTAACCAGGGGCGTATCTACCACCATATTAATGATGCGGGGCCTCCAAGCTACAGGGTCCCAACATATGTTAGCAAAATATCGGGAATTTTACAGGGGTCACATGTTACGTCATAGTCACATGAAAGATGCAATCATGTGTGTCCAGCCATCGGCTTCCTCATCCAACCATTGCTTCATTGTTGCTAATTTCATCTTCTTAGATAAACTTTCTTTTAAAAAATGCATATTTTTTAACAATGGTAAACGAAATGCACTTGATTTAATAGTACCCATGTAATGCAATTTTTTTTTTTTTTTTTGAAATTTTGAAAAACTTTTTGTAGAATCTTAATACCTTATAAGGATGTATATCTTTATCCAATTATTCACTTTGAAATTTAATCTGGATTTTACAAGTACAGCCCAAGTAGAAGAGCCTAATAACAGTTTTGGATTCAATGAACTGCATTTATCACGTAACCGTGACGAATTAAGCCCGCTGAAAGCTAACTTTAGCTTAGTACTTTACCCGTAAAATCTAGATATGGTTTTTAATTTAATAATTATAAACAATAATAAAATTCCTTCCGAAACAAAAATAAAAAGTTCTTATGATGTATGGTTTTTTTTTTAAACAAGTGCATTTTGTTTAGAATATTTGACTGATTATTAACTAATAAGAACTTTTTGAAAGAAGTTTTTTTTCTATAAATCAAAAGTTCGCAACAGTGAGGCGATATAACTTATTAGCTGGAAAGCATTTCATTTATCATGAGACTATGATATCACATCAGTGGCGCACACAAGGGGGTGTTATAGGGGTCCGGATCCCTCGTAGCCCTTGATTTTTTTCCCTTGGTTATAATCCTATGTATATATTGCGTAAAATTTAATCATGTATTTGTTATTAATAATTAGTTTTATTAATTAATGCTAATTATTTATTCAATAATTTTGTATTGTTTTTGTTCCCGAAAATTGACAAAATCAAAAGAACATGTTGGGTGCCGGTTTGGAGCACGATACCAAAATGGTGGACTTTCGACCCTGGACCCCCCTTGAAAAATGTTTGTGTGCGCTACCGTGTCACATGAATTATAAACTAATTGGTTGGGAACACGTGATTACACTTATGTGATTATGACGTCATACGTATTTAGCCCATTGTACCTGCCCACTTTTCAATTGTTTGTTTTCACCAATAATAAACTTTATTTTAAGAAATATGTTTATAACAGTGATACATTTCTCAGTACTTTCCTTCTCGCCGGCGCAAATCTCACCAAGCTGGCTTTATTGGCGACAACACACAAGTGCACCTAAAAAAATGTTAATAAATGTTAGTTCTCAATGGTTTTGCGTTAATTTTTGGCGTATAATGAAAAAGACTCTACTGATAGAGAAAAGACCACGGCTTGTTTTGAAAATGTGGTGGTAAAGGTTTCAAGGGCATATTCCGTTTAGCGTCGGTTGTATCATGTTTGACGACTTTATCGCCTGAGCCGGCATAACGGAAAAGTACCCATTTCTCTTTTAACACGTATTGAAGTAATGTAAAACTGCAAAAATTAAGAAATACATTATAAGTCGATCTATGAATTACAATAGCTTAAGGATTTTACTATAGTCATAAGGCTGCCATTTTATTTGGAAAATTATTTCGTAACATTTTTTTCGTTCCTCCTGGCATATTTTTAGGTCAAACTATTTTTCTATTTAAAATTTTTGCGTAACATAGTGAACTTGAGGTGCATTACTATTCGAGGTCACCAATACAGTAATTTTACAACAGGAGCATAATCATTAAAGATTGTCATGTATAATCAAAACAAGAAAAATAAGTTTGATCTGTTTAGTATACGAAGTGTATTGTTTTACTTTTAGTTAAAATTTAAATTCACTTCCTTTCAAAATTTTATATTTACACTTTCACGCATACACTTTTAAAAACTAGAAAGAATTCCACTATTAGAAGACGAGGTATAGTGACATTACAGAAAATGCAGGTTTCTATCAGAAAGTGAATAAGTTCCTGATTAAATTTTCATTTTACTTTCCTTATTTCCCTGTTCTTGAATTAATATTTTTTCCCCTTTCAGATGAAATTTAATTAATATAACTACACAAATTATTTTAATTGCATATGTAATCTTTATAAATTGAAACTAATAGAACGAAAATCATGATGTGCTAACACAAACTTTCATATAGTTTATTGTATTAACTTAGGCAGTAGCGCACACAAAAAATTTTCAATTGGAAAATTTTTCAATTCGGAATTCCACCATTCTGGTATCATGCTCCAATACGCCGCCTGACATATTCTTTTGATTTTGTCGATTTTCGGGAACAAAAACAATACAAAATTAATTATTGAATAAATAATTAGCATTAATAAATAAAATGTATTATTAATAACAAATACATAATTAAATTTTACGTAATATACACATAGGATTATAACCAATCGAAAAAATCAAGGGCTATGAGGGTGTCCGAACCCCAAGGACACCCCCTTGTGTGCGCCTCTGAACTTAGGTGATTTTTAAAAGGAGTCAACATCTTTTTTCTTTTTGCATACAAACACAAAACGTACACGATTTTTTATTTTCGCATAAATTCTTTGATGACGTTTTTATCACAAGGAAACAGGAACAGGCATGTTCTCAAAGAAATTATCGTATGGTTGGACAACTAAACAGAAAACATTTAAAATCGATAACAAAATTTTTATGCGAAAACGGCAACATTTTTTTAGTTTATTTTCAAGGTCAATAAAACCCATCTCCTTTGTAGAAAGGTATTTCTTCGTTTTTTCCCGCAAGAAACTACGCTTTATTTAATTCAGGTAAAAGCTTTTATCCTCTCAAATAATGTAGAGGCTTCTATATTTCCTCAAGAACATATAGGAGTCTTATGAACCTCAAAATATATAAGTTCAAAAGCTTTCAGACACAATTCGCGCGAATGAGGATTAATATGCAAGTATTCTCCAGACCACAATTTTTCGCGATTGAACAAAAAAAAAAAAAACATCATAAGTATGCAAGATTTTTTAAATGTTGCTTAGGAACTTCATGGATAGAGTCTTTTAGATCTACTAATAGGTGTTGCAGGGGTCAAGTATCGGAAAAATTTAACCGCAAATGTGTTTTCCATTAACTTTAAAGCGTGCCGATTGCCCTGACACTTTAAAAATCATACCACATCTCTCTTCTTTATTTCTTCTAAAATAGGGAATATAAAAAAAGAATCTGCCAGCAAAGAATCGAAATGGAAAAATCACGTTCCCCTACTAAGGCAATCTCTCGTGCATGATTGAATACTCCAGATCTTGACTTGAAGTAGAACCTTTCAGACCACCTCTCTATTGAAAATGCATCCTCCGCGCTCAAAGCGTGCTAACTGCCTTCCTCTGAAAGAAAGTGAACGATACCAGGAGCCACATTTTGCAAAAGCAAGGGTCATTATTTCGTTCCAAAATGGGGAAAAGAGGGGTTCGATTCCACTTTTGAATGGTGAAGAATATTCCTGGATGCAAAGAGCAAAAAGAAGCACATGCACGTGATGAAGACTATTTCGTCAAGGATGCTTAAGTCAAATAGATTGTATCGAATAACCTTTTATATCGATTTTTTTTCTTTCATCTTCATCTTTATTGCTACTTCTGTAAAGGGAATTTTAGAATGGATTTTTTTTTTCTTTATAAATGTTGGAGGATGTCTATTTTTATGACTAACGATTTTTAAGGTACAAAGCTATCAGGGGTTGAATTTGTGTGTGTGTGTATGTGTGCACGATTTGTTTATTCGTCTTCTGTACGAAGTTTTGCACAAAATATTGAAACATAGAAGAATTATTTGTAATGATATAATAAAAATAAAGCATTCTTAAATATACATACATATATATATATATATATATGCATTACACAAAAATTCCTAATATCTGTATATTTATATGAAGATACCAAACGTAATTGGAGGATTTAAGTAACAAAAGAGTATTACTATTTGTTTCAAAATTAAGCCTAATTAGGCATTTTAAGGTATCCGACTACGTTCGGAACCGTGATTTTGCAAAAGCGTGTAAATGGATAATATTTATGATATTTAGTGTCACTTATATTAGAAAATGTATATAAAATTTTTAATATTATTACAATAAAAAATTGTTTAAGTACAATATTTTGACAAAAAATTAGCATAGAATGACCAATTTTCAAAATAATCTCCTTTTGTGAAAATATTATTGAATTATACAGAATTTTTAAGCAACCTGACATCAAGGGCGGCCCTAGGGCGGACAATACGGAACCTTCCCGGGGCGGTAAATTTTAAGGGCGGCATTTG
Source organism: Trichonephila inaurata madagascariensis (assembly GCA_019973955.1). Classification (NCBI taxonomy): domain Eukaryota; kingdom Metazoa; phylum Arthropoda; class Arachnida; order Araneae; family Nephilidae; genus Trichonephila; species Trichonephila inaurata. The sequence goes on from BMAV01013851.1 coordinate 106,343, forward strand.
GATCGAATTTGAAAAATACTTTTTTTTGCTACAAAAAATTTTATACATTTTCTGAAATATTATTGGGTGTGAATTTGGTATTGCATTTAACGTATCTTATTTTTTTATTTGGTACTATGTTTATTTAATGACTGTTTTCTTTTGTGTTTAAACTTGAAGGGTTTGAGGCGGGAGTATATGTTAAAGCATGAAGTTTAATATGTTTACACATCTTTCACTTGTAAATTTCTCCCCATCCCGGAGTGAGGTCACACAGGACATTCCTTTCACCATTTCGATGTCCGGTGTCAGCTATCCAAAAGAGGACAAGGATGATAAGAGGTTCTGATAGATAGAGAGTTACAGGAGGTGTTTTATTTTAGTCCTGAGTGTAGTTACTTAAGTTAAAACATACGCTTGTGATCCCCACCATCAGTAGACTATTTTTGGAAGAAATTGGTCTGCTGAAATCGTTGGTTCATTCTCTTACATTTCACTCGTTTGATATAATAACAAGTAATTATGCCCAAATTTTCGAATTGTTTTGAATCTTTTAAGACTTAAATTAATATATATGTATATATATATTTATATAGAGAGGTGAAGTAAAAGAGAGGCGGCATTTTCCATTTTTGTCCGGGGTGGCAAAACTGCTAGAGCCGGCCCTGCTGACATCATTAAGCACATAAAAATAAATAGAATGAATTGGATGGCCCATATAATTCGAACGCCAGGTGATAATGTTGTCAAAAAGATATTGCAGTTTAAGGTCACTGGGATTCGGAAAAGTAAAAGACCAAGGCTGAGATGAACAGACTCAGTAGAATCAGACTTTAAGATTATAAATGAGAAAAGTTGGAGAACGAAGGTGAATGAGAGGTCACTGTGGGGAAACTTCAAAGGAAGGCACTGGCCCGCGATGGGCTGTCTTGCCAGATATGAAGAAATATCTTTAAATGCTGCATAATTAATAAAACTTTTAATTTGTATTCTTGACCTCTATCCTTTAACTCCGCATGCATTGCCGCGGGAATCAAATTGTTTCAAATATTTCCTCCTGTGCGGCACCTTGAATCATATTGGTAGACTAGTTTGACACACCACAGAAAGAAGGTTGCCAACCCCTGATCTAACGAATTGAACAAACATTTTTTTTAAAATTTTAAAAAGGACTTTATTGTTTTTATTTTCACGTTTTACTCTGCCAGATCTCATTTGTTGTAAAAGTAAATGTGAAGCCTTCTTCAAAACGGCAGTTAACCATTTTTTTTTTCCTTCAAAAATTTTTTAATGGAATCATTAATTGAATTTATGCTACAATAATTTTACTTTTAAAAAGTAATTTCTGATGGAAAAGTTATTAAGTAATTTTTTTTTAAAGTAATGGAATTTTTTAAGTAATTTCTCAGAGGGTTATTTAAGACTAAAATGGCAGATATTGCCTACTTCTCTAAATCTCTTCAACCAACTGTTCCTTCAATGCAACTGTAGTGCAGCGCTTCTCAAACTGTGGGGCGCGCCCCCTAGGGGGCGTAATAAACCTAGAAGGGTGGCGCGGGCATATTGAAAAGTAGAAAGCAAAAGATTATTTCTAAAAAATTATTAATTTTTTGAAAGTAAAACAAACAAAATGAATTCTGTCATAATGAAAAAAATATACAATTACACTGATATAATAACTTATAAATGTATCAGTACTGTGTGCAAATGTATCAGTACTGCACAATAAGTTAAGAACAAGTTTAATAATTACCAGTGACCGCATCGGTTGGTCATATGTAAAATTATATGCAAACATTAACACGTATCATTTGTACGGCTTGTAATTAATCCCTTAACTGCAGATTAAAAGTTACGCGATTCACTCCCCAATGCCACCGTTTGGCATGTATGTACGCATATGTGGTGTACTTGGGGGGAGGGGAGGGAGAAAGGGAAAATAAGAAAATCCTCTGAAATAAGTAAATCCTTCTCACACAATGTTAAGGTCATTTTATTGCATTCCAAAGTCTTCGGAATAATTTTATGGATATTAGTAAACATATTTTGGAAAGACGTATATATACGTTTGGTGCAATTTACGCACTGGCTGAGCGAGACGCTTATATATACCAGTGGCGAAGAGATTAAAGTCGTAATGTAGCTTTAGCGTCAAAGTATCGTATTATCGTATTCATCGTTATTGTATGGTGGGAAGCGTGATGAAAATTGTGATTGAATATTGGATCGCAAGTATTGAAAGTTTGAGAAGCACTGCTGTAGTGCCTTCTTTTGAGAACGCGCAACTATGCGTGTCACGGAAATCGAGAGATGACAAGTATATTCGCCAATCACAGAGTAATTGTCGCTGTTCATATATTGGATCAAAATGATGGGTTTATTTCAGAAAATTGCCAATCTTATTACTAATACTTGTTTATTTGGTTAACATAACCATTTATTAAATTATGTATAGCTGAGCCTCTCAGACTGCAATCTCTAGATTGAAAAGTGACCACATAAAGAGTCTTTCCTTTTGTGGAGGCTGGAAGACTTTTGCTCTTTGCACCAAGTGCAAGACTCAGCAAGCCTCTCCAGATCACATCTTGGACTGCTTGGGACACTTTCGAGGGAGGACTTTCTTTCCTTTCCCTTCCTGGTATTGGACTTCTTTAGGGTCAATGGTCTTTTGGGTCTTGTCTGACTCCGTCAGACAGACTGAGGATTAGCCACAACAACAACATACATTACATACGTATTACTCAAAAACGCAAGAAAAATTGAATACATACAAAGGTAAGATTTTAAATTCCTCCTGTGGAGTATTCACCGAAACAGATTGGTTAATTGTAGGGTTTTATGGCACAAGAGCCATTTTTGGCTAAGCTGCGCCAAACATTTCTCATAAGAAAAATGATTTGAAATGTATTCATTTCATAATGTTTATCTGTGGTCTGGACGTGAAAGTCTGTGATCTAGACGGGAAAAGAAAGAAAGGATAAATTTAATGACAAGAAGGAGGGTCGAAAATAGAGAAGGATCACTAGGGTACCCCGGGGCCGTGACACACGTGTTTACCAAAGATCAGTAGCGCACACAGGAATTTTTCAAGGGGAGGTCCGGGGTCGAAAGTACACTATTCTTGTATTATGCTCCTTTTGATTTTGTCGATTTTCGGGGACAAAACACAGTAAAAAACTAATTATTGAATAAATTAGCATTAATTAATAAAATTAATCATTAATAACAAATACTTAATTAAATTTTTCGTACTATATACTTAAAATTGTAATCAATGGAAAAAATCAGGGCTTTTTGGGGAGTCGGACCCCAGCTTTGTGGGCCACTCAAAGATAGTAAACCCCTTGGGAAAAGGAGAAGTTCACTAGGGTACCTCGGGATTGTGTGACACCCGTACTGACCTAAAGAAGGTGAGCCTCTTGAGGGGTTCACCGAAGCAGAATACTATACATAATGGGATTTTACAAATGGAACAATATACAACGCGATTTGCAAATAACATTTAAAAAGCCATTATCATCGCACAGGAATAAGTTCGTTATGCGAACTTATATGCTGTTTCAGCCGTTGCATACACGGACGCATGGATTCATCTTAAATTTTTATATTTCTTATTTATTTGTTTTACTCCAACCTGGCCTCAAATATTCTCAACATCTTGAAATTTGTGAATATATTTTGTTTATCTCAAAAATTTGAATAACCAATGTGGTCACTACTTTTTACGCATGACCAACATACTCGTCATGACACAAAATCTTGCAACTTCAATACTCGTCAAATACTTCCAAATACTTCAATACTTCCAAATTCTCTGCAATCACTGTTAACTGGTTAAAAAAAAAGTAATTTTTCTTTTTTAGAGAATTTTTTGGAATAAATTTAACGGTTCTTTGTTCTGTTTCATGTACCATGTTCCTGCAAATAAGTACAATATTATTCAGTTATGATCAGTACCGATATATTATAATCTTTATTGATAAAAATCTCCCTGCCATCAGTGAAATCTGCCCTGCAGCTGAAAGGAGAACTTTTTGCCACTTGAGCTTCCAAGAGGAGGGTTGCTGAGTATTTGCACACTGGATTGTTTCTCACGGTTCACCACCCCATTTCCCAAAGTAGGGTGCTAGAAATCTGATCTATACACACCCCTCTCGGGTTGATGCCTCCGGATTAATATAAACCGAAGTTCATATAAAGAATATCTGAAGTTATATACACTATGTCCAATCTATTAATATTACCTTTCTAAGAGATATGGTTAATTTAACTTAAATGTATAGCATATATGTTACCGTTAAAGCTGTTAATGTGCAGATTATCTAGCTAATCTGCAGGTTATTTTCCCAGTTAAAGTGAGGAATCAACAGCTTTCGGCATTTTAGAAAGGTAATGGCCATTAGCGGTTGCCGTATCGTGAATGTTCAAATGTTTATTTTCCACATTTGCTTTCTGTTAAGAATTTCGATTCATCTCAGAATAAATCGTATCCTAATTTTTTTAAAAAATTCAATAAGATTAGTTTAAATTTATTATAAATTTAATTACGACGATCATTAACTTCTGGATACAAAAATTAAATGTTAAATTTTCTAATGTTACAAAGAATAGCTGTACACACATGTTAATTGGTCAATCAATCGATTGATTGATTATATAAACCCGGGGGCGATACAGCCGTAATTTTGGGCCCCCCCCTTGCCGGGGGCCCCAACATGTGTAACTACAGTACTACTAGCAGGGCTTTCTCTTCTGAAAAAAGCCCCCCGAAGGGCTTTTGATACGAGGCCCACTCAGAACTATCTACGCCAGTGATATCAACTAATACGTATTTGGCTTGATTGTATTGACGGGATTCCTTAGATATCGAAAATAAATGACATTACGTCAATTTACTTAATTGTAATAATGTGTTAAACTGTTCGACTTTTTGTATTGTAGTTTCCAATCGATTGATGATTTATCAACACATTAGCCGATAAAATCATTCTACTGTATTAACTTGATTCTTTTTGAGATAAAAAATAAAAAAATTTAATTTAAGGGAAAAAACGTTGTTGCTGCACCACAAACTTTTTTTCACTTTACCGGGAATCCAGGTAATTGCAAATTTAAAGAGTGTCTTTAGGCAATGTGAGATTTTCGGTAAATTGTAGATTACCGGGAATTTGGGGAACAAACAAGCCATCTTTAAATGGAACCTCCTGTTTAAATTTCAAATTTCCCGCTAACTGCCGATTTAAAGAATTTTTGTACTTTGGGAAATATACTCAATCAGGTGTTTAATATCCGAAAACTTTTTTTCTTATAATATGGTAAAAAACAAGTATGTCTCTTTTCGATTCCTACTATTAAAAAACTCGCACTCTCTATGTTATTTATCTTGATGGAATTTTCAATCGTTAATAAAATACATTTTAAAAACCCAATTGAGCTGAAATTTTTTTATACATGATTATTTTGGGTGACAAAAAGGTAATTTAATTATAATTTATAAATTGATTAAAACTAATTATTCAAAGCATTACAAATACAGCCACGTGGCATCATTTTTTTGGGGATATAGTGACCCTTTTTGGGGATTGTGTCAAAACTTGGGTTTTTTCAGTTTTAAAGCATTCAGTTGAACAGAAAATTTTTTATACACGATTGTTTTGAGGAACAATACGTTACTTTAATGATAATTAATAAAATTATTTCTTTAAAGGGATTCGTTAATAAACAAGTAAATTT
>BMAV01013852.1:0-99213 GCA_019973955.1 Trichonephila inaurata madagascariensis
ATAGGCCCCATTTACGTACATCCCAATTGGGGAGTTAATTTCGTTTTCCTTTCCCGATAGGCCGCCCCATTTGTAATACAGACCCGGATCTTTAATGGTTTCCCTTTTGTATTTGCTCACAACCAGGCTCAGTTTCGAGTTGCTGCGTGTCCTGCATCTGTTTTATTTAATTGTTTAAAATGTTTTAATTATTTTAAAATTACCATAACTCGGGGACTCTTCACGGATGTTTTAAATTTTTCGGGAAACGATTTTTCCCCGCCGAGACATTCAATAGTAGGTCTTAGATGTCACATTTGGCTTACTTCACTCCATATACATCTGATATCCCCATGTTATTTCCTTTTTCCCCGTGGGGGGAAATTTATTTAAATGTGATTATCCGGTTTGCCTCTCCAATTGATGAAGGTTAGTATCGTTAAACCCTTGGGGACCCCCTTTTTCACCCTTGACCCAACTTTCCTTAAAAGTTTTTTTAGGAAGATTTTAATCTTTTGCCTAAAATAAAACTTTTACGTGCGTACATAAGTACACACACACACACTTTTTTTTTATATTACTTGTTTATTTCTTCGATAATAAGATTTATATTGTTGAAGGTTTTCCCGAATTTTAAATGGGGTCATGAAGACTGAAATTTTCGTTTTTTGGTTTTCAAACAGCCATTACAGAAATAATACCCCCTGATTTTGAAAATGATCCCAGTTTGAAATTCTCAACCCCCGGAACCCAGGGGGGGCCCCTTTGGGGGGTGGGGATGCTATGCACCGGGGCCCTGAGATTGAGAGGGCTCCAATATTATCAAGAATTAAAGTAATGTACTACTGAACATGAAACTTGACAATATTCCTGTCGTTATACGTATGATGAAAGGTATCTTTTATCGTAAACATTATTATTGTAGATCTCTGAGTTTCGATAATCTTCAAATTGATATCAATATTCCTGTCGTTATAAGCATGATGAAAATTATTTTTTATCGTAAATTTTTTTTTGGTGGGACCTCGGGGCCCGTTTAATCTTAAAACCCTTTTTTTTTGATTTCGAGTGTTTAGTTTTTGTTATTCGATTCGGAGAAACCTCCATCCCAAAAACCCCGGTTTTTTAAAAAAACAATATCTTATAACCAGCTTTAAAGGGTTTAAAAATGTTTCCTTTTTTTCCGGGGTTTTTTAAATGTCCCAATTTTTTTGGGAAAGGACATCTCCAGTTCAGCAAGTTTGGCATCGTTCAGAGTTGAAGGTCACTCATGGGGAATTTAAATTTTTAAAAAAGTCACAAAGGGGTCCCAAACCAAACGGACTGGAAATTTCCCCAACTATTTTTTTCCCCAACATCAAAATGTTTTTTTTTATGTGTGTGGGCCAGTGTATGTTTTTTAATATAATTTTGTTTAAACAAAAAAGTAAAACGAAGATAAGTTAAACGGGGTATTTTTCCAAAAAGGGGCCAACATATTTATTTCCCGAACCACAGGATGCTTTTAAGAAGTTGTTTTTTTGTTTGTTTTGGGGAGTGATGCTTCACATTCTACATGGGGAATAATAAAAGGCGTCCCTTCTTGGAAACCAAAAAATAAAACCCAAAAAGGGTTTTAATACATGGGGGCCCCCACAATTTAAAAATTAAAATTAATATTTTAACAGCTACAGCACTACTTTCACTGGGCAGTGGGGCCAAGGGGGGAAATTTCCAAATTCCCCCACAAACCTTTTTTTTTTTCCGATTTTTTTAAAATTAAAATATATATATAGTGCATAAAAAATTTAATTAAGTATTTTTTTATTAATAACTAATTCCAATTTAAAAATTGCCCAAATTTTTTATTCGAAGGGAAATTTTTAAAAAAGTTTTTCCCCAAAAACAAAATCAAAAGAACATATTTGGGGAAGAATTTAAAATGGAGACTTTTTAACCTTTTTGGGCCCCCCTCTTCCCCCTTTAAAATTTTCCTGTTTGGGCCTTTTACCAAAACCCCGACCGGTTTTGGGAAAAAGGGAAGAAATTTAAAGAACAATTGACTGGTTTATAAATATACGAAAATTAAAATAGCAACAAGTGCTAGTGTGCAATATATTGTAAACATAAGCTACGAAGATTTACTGTCAGACTTTACATAATAGATTAGATTGCATATAGTACTTTGATAATTCATACTATAAAATGTTTGATATTATTAGGTTTAATTGTGCCCATGCCAAGAATATATCCCTCTAAGGTGTCAAAAAGAAAATTTGCAGGAAAAAAAAAAAAAACAGGATTTAAAGAAATCACATAAGTACATCTGTTTTCTGTACTACGAAGTATTTCTGGTGATAAAATTGCTCCGACTTCAGATATTATAATTGAAGTTTCAACTTGAGAAGAAAGTTCCTTGCAAACTACACAGTTTTGCAATGAAAATGTTTAAGCTGGGAAATTCGTTGTTGATGAACCTTATGTCTTTAAATATGATTAAATCAGAAAATAACGATAAAAATGACAATAGTAAATATGATCATATGAATATAAGAGATCTAGGTTTATGTATGTGGCCAAGTATTATAACTAATAACTTTAGAAAGTTTTTTTGTTAAACAAGCCCTGTTCAACATCGACATTTTTGCTAGAATGCTGAAAATAGAACGTTTTTCCACTACGTATTACTTTTAAAAAAATGCCAAATAGAGATACCTGCTTCGCATCTAGTTAATTTACTCATATTCAAAAAGACAAAACAAGGTATTTTGTTTTGTACCATTTTCCAAAAAAAGAGGGAAAACACTCTGTATAAGTTACTATAATAACTGGAGTAGGCTGTCAACTCTAATTCAAAATCATCAGCGTTGTGCTTGTCACTTTAATTCGTTCATTACTTAGAAAGAATTACTAAGACGATTAAATTTATGTCGGACTATTGATAAAACAAATCAAATTAATATAAATAAGGAAACGGAACGATTTGAACTACTATTTCAAAGAATTGTGTAGAAGGGATTCGATTTTTAACATGTAGTAATCTTTTATTTAGAGGAATCCATGAAATAATAGAAACGCTTACTAACAGAAATTTTTTAAGTTTAATTATGAAACTATTACTGTGCTAAAAAATGATTTGAATAGAATAAGAATAATTTTAAAGATAGAATTGTGTGTGTGCATCATTTAGCGCATAGACCACAGGAATAAATTATTTCTGCGTTTGGAATTGAAGTCCTTATCAAAATTAAAGAAAATATAAAAGTAACCACGTACTGCATTATTCAAATGGATTGTACTCCAGATATATTTCCGAAAAGGAATAAAATTCTATTTTAAGATACATAAGTTTTGAATAGAAAATATTTATAAATGAGTGATTTATATAGGGTTTCTTGACGTAACTGATGTGACTAGAGAAGGACTAGCAAAATCTCTGCTAGAAAGAATGAATCAGCTTGATTTAATTATTGTAGAAGGCAGGCAAACGACTACGATAGCAACTTGAAAAGAAACTATAAAGGTATGCAATCTAGAATAATTCCTTTGTCATTATGCAATTTATGTACCTTGCCTGTCACAATCTTAATTTATTAATTTGCGATGTCGATTCCAGCAGTATACATTGTAAAAATTTTATATTGCTTATTGCATCTACAAAAAGATGGAAAGTTCCACAAAAGTATTTAAACATTGCTCTTAAACCATTACGAGACACTCGTTGGGAAGAAACCATAATAGATTCTTCAAAGCTGTGTATATACAATTTGAATAAACATTTAATACCCTAAAAGAATTTATTGATGCAAGTAAAACGACAATACAGCGGTATCCAAAACTAAAAGTTTATTGGATTCTAAACAAGAAATGTTTAATGTTTTCTAGTATGGGTTACAATATTCTCTTTAAAATTAACACAATCAATAAACTATATTCATAGAAAATAATGGTCTCGACGGCTTTTAGTTTGTCAAATCCAACCTTTGTATACACCACTGGTAGAATCTATACGAATTTTCCTATAATCTAATTCTTTTTTCTAAGTCAGTATCTTGGACAATCGTTCTGTATAACTTTAAATTATTGACTTATTATAAGAATTCGATATTACCACTGTGTATGCTCATTTACTTTTTAAATTACTTGAAACAAGCTCTATCAAGCTATTAATAATTTTTGATAAAGATGTATTACGGATTTAACGATCTTTAACATAGTATCAGAGATAGAATTTACGAAAGAGATTTAAGCTGTTTAGAGTTAGAAAGAAATTGTGTATTTTCTCGGATGATTTTGGCACTAAACATTCAAAAGACTTTTAAAACCTTTTGTATGAATTAAAGATTTCCAGTAAAACTTTTCGCATAACAGCAACGTCGACCAAGAGGGAATGTGATCATTGTTGGCTCTCTAGAATCATTTAATGTAAAACGATTGTTAAATTCTATCACGAAAAATCAGAATTCATTGCTGAAACTTCAATAAACATCAACAACCTTGTGGGTGCAACGTACCTTGTGGGGCCGCTAGTGGTCAGGTCACGGACTCATTAATGGCCTGTTATGAATTCAAGTCCTAGAACTTCTGAAGACATGCAGGGTAGAGGGGATGATGCACGCTAAATCTGTCGAGGCTCATTCATCTTCTGGTGAGGTGTGGAAGTTTGGAGAGGGAGTGTCAGCTTAAGTGTCGTTGTCGTCATTTGACCAAAACACCCTTCAATAGTTTCACTTCTGATGAACACACACACATTATAAGTGAATATTATATCTCACAAGAGTAATTATAAAAACTTTAACAGGTATTAGGAATTAGCCAGTGGCATTACGTCCACCACGCAACACCCGCATTGCGGGAAAAGCTCATGTGTTCTAGGGGGCCCAAAGCCTAAATGATATCATGTACGTATTTGGGTTGGGGGTTCAAAACCTGATTTTGCAGGGAAGCCGTAGTATTCTTCGTTACGCCACTGGTATTAGCATACTTCAAGTATGTGTTCGGGTGCGTGAAAAGCTGCAGTTTTAATTGTAGTTCAAGCCACCTAACATAATATGTTTTTTATTGATTAAAAATTAAGATAAGCAAAAATATATTAATAAAAGTGAGATTTGTTCCATAAACGTTTCATTCATTTGTTTAAAACTGCTGTTTATAGTAAAGGGAATCCAAAATTTTTTACCCTTGTGCTGTTTCATGGGGCCAAAAAGTAATTAAAAAATAAAGAAAAGTAATACATTTATCATTTAAATATATTGAAGTAGTAATATTTATGAAACTGCATAGATATAACTTACATATTAATTGCATAAAGTTACTCATAACGATCTTTAAGTAGATAACAATAATTATTCATAGAATGGGTAAGAAGCGCTCTTAGCGGTTGCAGTGTAAACTAATGTATGTTTTCGTATGATGTTTGGGTTTTAAGTAATCTCTACCTTCTGAGTACGTGATCTGATTTGTTAAATGAACATTGATTTGTCGACGAGGGCAGAGGAGTACGCAAACATCTTATTTGTGTGCATTTGTACTTGTTTTTTCTATTAATCCATCAACCCTCCTTGATTATGTGAATTGCGAAATTTAGGGCTGTTTGAGAGAGTGCGTTGGTGGTCATTAACAATACTTGAGCTAAAAGAAAACAAATTGAAGAATCAAAATGATACACTCGGGTAAGTTAATTTTTTTTACGGGTTAGTTAAATCTAATGCACATAAACTTTGGAAGTAATTTGTTTTCTAAATTTTGTTACAGTATTACTTCCTTTTGTGCTTTCAGAAGGATGCCAGCTATTTTCTACTAATGTTATTTTATGCATTTAAGTATATTCGGAACAAATGAAAACAAATATATTACATTTGCTGTGAGATCGAAAATTTGCAAGCTCTAAAAGCAAACAAGCTTTACTATTTAATTTATTTTTTTAAAAGATTTCTTTGAGCATACTTAAGACACTTATGTAAAAATTAAATTTCAAACCTCAGCTTTGAAAATTTTTGAAAACGCTTAATTATTTGAGAAATGGCTTATTTATGAAGTATTGGTACAATAGTTGAAATTATAAATGTATACATTTTTCCTGGGAAAAAAGAATTAGTGGAATTCTGTGCTTTTGTTAAAAAGATTCTCTTTTTCTATTTAAATGTAAAATCAAATATTGCACCGAAGTAAAACATCAAACTACTATTGTCAAGCTACATTAAATATATCACTGGAATTTTTTATTGATAATTTTAATATTATGCATATATTTTGTTAATTTTTTTAAAAAGCAAATGATTATTTTGTGGGATCATAAACATTTTAGGGTTCAAGTGTAGTATAGGGGGGCCACTTGGCGCAGTCCTTTTTTTTGGTGACTAAAACCAGTCGCCAAGGTACTTTTTTCGGAATTATTTATTATTTATTTCAGAATGAATTCGATTTCTCATCCTGACATTTAGAAAAAATTCGCCAAATCCGAAGAAAAATCGCTAAATTCAAAGTGGCCCCCCTATACTATAGGTTAATTATGTTTCAATCCATATTCAATGTAAAAAAAAAACAACCCTTGAATTTTTTTAACACCAGGTCTGTAAAAGTTAGTAATATTAATAAATATCTATTGCACTGTTATGTATTAAAATGCAAAATTTTCATTTCACATTTCTCATCTTTGAAAAGTTTTATTTCAATTATAAAAAGAACTAAAAGTTATCCTTTTGTTCTGTGGATTGCCGATTCTCAGTATTTGTTGTAATTATATTCCAGAAAACTGTAATATAATATTAATTTATTGAATACAAAGTTAATTTAAAATGTACTAATTTACGTAGCTGCTTGTACATTAAATTTTGTGGTTTCTAAATAAGTTTTCATATTGAAATTCATATATTTTTCAGGATATTTTGAAAAGAAAGAAATTATTAATGATTAAAATATATTGGTTACACATTTTGTCAAGTAAGAAAAATAAGTACTACTATTCATTAGACCTAATAAAGTATCCAAATATGTATTGTAAAACATTAAGTAGGCACTCTGATTAGCATTGTGTACTCTTAATTTCATATTTGCAAAACATTGTAAAAACCTTTTTTTTTAATATGAAACGACAAATAATTCTTAATCATCGAAGTGCATCATTTTCCAAGTCATAAAAGTTGTTTTTCAAAGTCTTGCAAAAAGTCCTTTTGAGGATTTTTACCATTTTTTCCTTATTCAAATGCAGTACTGAAGCTTTTCTCCTATGAGTCTATTATCAGTTTTCTTTTGAGTTTTTTGGCAGTTTGCCAAAACTAATATTTTTCATTTGATCCTAGAGAAGATGTATTTTATTTTTTATAGTCTGCCAAATCAATTTTTCAAATATAAATAAAAAATAAGTTTTATTACTAATGTAAACTATTTTTTTAGATTTTATTTCTTCCATACATATACAAAAACTTGAAATTGACTTGTGTGTTAATAGAATATATATTTTCAATTATTTATAAATTTGATGTATTTTAACTAATAAAACAATTAAGCAATATAATTGTTAAATAAAATTAAGTGAACAGTGTGATATGTTACTAATGTTATCCTGTAAAAAGTGCTTTTTGTTGTTAACATAAATTTTTTCCTTTATAATTAATCTTGAAATTTAAAAGATAATATTCAAAAGAATGTATAATGAAGCACAATATTCACTGTCCCTAGTCACGTTTAAATATATGAATGCCAGAAAAATGCTGTAAAGTTACATTTGTATTTACTTCTAATCTTCATGATTTTCTTCTACACAACAGGTTTTGTTTGAATGAACAGAAATAAAATGTATAAAGAGAATGAATCTTATTTGTGGATTCATTACTTATCATTTTAATAGGCATTAAAAAAGTCAATGTGAACTGAAATTTTATTTTTTAAAACTATTTTATATAACTGCTTCTAATTAAACTTATTTATTCATTCTGTTGATTATTAATGAAGATTTACTTTCATTGTTTGTCAAGAAAAATATTTTTAGTATTTAGCTACTGAAATTAGAAATTACAAATGATTTCTCAAATAATTTAAATTAAACATTTTTCTAATTAAACAGTACAAATAAAGACTAGAAGTTTAAAGGAGTACTATATCAATTAAAAGGGGTGCTATGGCTCACAGTTCTAAGAATCTGATATTTTTCATATATAATTAATTTGATATAATGATTGTCATTTGAAAATTATTTTGTATTTTGTTCAGAAGCCAAATTAAAACAGGTACCACAAAATATAACAAATGTCTGGATTTTATACTCAATAATAAAATTTAAACAATTTTTGTTTTTATTGGAGTTTATTTTTGGAAACATGAACTGTTTTTATTAAAAAGCTATGTAAATATTAAAAATTGATTGTTCCAATCACAAAGTGAGAAATATTGTAAATACTATCAACTTGAGTGTCTTTTTTTCCTCTTAAGAAAATGTCCTGAAATAAAAGAAAAATTGGTACTTGTTTGTGGCACATCATTTGGAGATAAATATTGATGCAAATACTAGATTAATTTTCTTCCCTGCTTATTCCAATAATATATTGAATAATTACTTGTATAAGAAATATATTATCAAGTATGGTATTTTGTTACTGAAGCACAAATGAATTTTTTTCACTCAGGATAACTTTTATGAGGTAGCCTGACTTTTCTACTCTCTTTAAATTGATAAGGAACTCCTAATCTTTATTATGTATCAATGTTCAAATCATTAATTAGGTATAAATGAATTTTTTTAATATTTTAAATACAAGAACTGTTATTGTAAAAGCTATATTTTCTTTGTGGAAACATTTTTTCCCCTTTTTATTTAATTTTGTAATGAAGTTTTGCTTGTTCTTGTGTATCAACGACATTGTAGTAAAATTTGTACTATGTGAATCATACCATAATATCAAGACAATAGAAAGATTCTTGTGTGTGTTATTTGAAAAAACCAATGAATCAGATCTTGGCAGAAAGTAGTATGATTTGTTTAGTGCAAATTTGGTTGCATTATTTAATACATAAGTACCATTTTGCTTTACAGATAAAGAAAGATTTTGTTTTATAAAAAAAACTTAGATGCGTATTTTATGGGTTTCTAGATTCTTCAGTTCTTAGTTTTTGCATCACTGCAGCCAGTGGCGTAGCTTGATACCCAAAGGCCCTGGTGCAAAAAAAGGGGGGAAGGCATATCTTGATTGGGTTTTAACAAGTAAAAAATTAAAAATATATGAACTTTTAAATATACAAAGCTACTTTAACATCAGCTCTTTATTGTGCTCTGCAGAACACAGGGAAGCAAAGCTACACACTACCTACTTGTATGTGTATGAGTTTTCTTGTGTGAGCTTTAGTGATCACTGAGGTTGATTTGACACCATGACAGACAATTTCCAGACTTTGGGAACTGCTGGAACTGGAAGATGTGAAGTAACATATTGGATAATAAATTAAACAGTAAAGAACAAGATTATATATAACAGGTTTTATGAAATAAAATGATGCAGATAAAGAAAAGGTTTATTATATGAAGGTTAGACATCTATTAACAACAAATTAACAATTTGGCTAAAAAAGATTTCCCTAGCTTTTGTTTTTGCATATATTTCAATAACTTCAGTTAAATCCAGGTTTGATGTGACTTTGTTTTCAATTGCTATTGGCAATAAATGCGGAGTCGAGCTTGGGCCCTCACAGTTTCTTATATAATTTTTAATTTGCTAAATAAACTTTTTGCTGCTGCAGAAGTGAGAGAAATTGTGTAGAATAATGTTGCTGTAAATTCTTCTGTTAAGTCACGTTCTAGCTCTCCATGTTAGCTCATTATTACATAATTGGTGAACAGTTCATGCCAGGGTTAATTTAGGGAGAACTAGG
Organism: Trichonephila inaurata madagascariensis; assembly: GCA_019973955.1. Lineage (NCBI taxonomy): Eukaryota > Metazoa > Arthropoda > Arachnida > Araneae > Nephilidae > Trichonephila > Trichonephila inaurata. The sequence goes on from BMAV01013852.1 coordinate 9,823, forward strand.
TGGTAAATATTAAGAAATTGAAGGGGAAAGTTTGGGCTTATTATTTCAGAATACTTATCTTGCAATTACCACATTTTAGTGACAAAGTTGTTTCATCTACATCTAGTAAAAATATTGGTCTTAGAAAGTTGAATATTTAACAGACTGTACTTATACCAGTCAAATGTGTACTTAATTCAGCTAATATTGCTTCTAGTACCTTATTGAAAATAGTTATTTTAAATATTTCTTCCTAGTTTCAAAATCTGTGATCAAAAGCTAATACATCAAAATATTTTTAAACTTTCCTTTGTCTTTTTTCTTGTAAATGGGAATCTGTAACATATTTCCTTGCAGTTTTACTGGTTTTGCACTTGAATGATTTGAAGTCGTTTCTATTAAATTTGCAGTATCAACAGTGGTATTTGTAATTGCAATAACTGTCAAATTTCCTTCCTTTGCATAAGAGCAGCGGAGGGGAGGGGGCAAATTTACATCAGTCTATTACAGGTATGAGTACATTGTGAAATATTGAAACAAGAAACTAGCTTATTATGAATCATATTTTTATTAAGAATTGAATGTAAACAGGAAGGAATTGCTTCCTGTGTAGGTTTTTTAAGATGTTATGTAAGACTCTTTATGGAATTTGAAGTTTATTTTCAAATAACAGCTTATAAAAAAAAATGAAAAAATTGAAAATAATATAAAATGTTTAATAAGTAAATATTCGCAACACTATGCAAACAATGGAAAGAAACCGTACAAGTTTGAAATTAATTTCAACTGAGTTGCAATGACTATAGTTGTGTTGCAACTTTTTATATTTATATCTTAAATGTGGGAGAAATAATCATAAGACCAGCTTGCTTGGGGATGAGGGTCTGAAGCTCCCCCCCTGCTAGTTTGAGGACCCTGGTGTAGGACACTGCCTTCCCCATTGGTAGCTATGCCACTGACTGCACTAAATTTGTGTCAGGCGAATCATGCATTTCCACCAAAATCTGACAGATTGAATTTTTTTCAAATAAGATGCATAAGAATTTTTGGTTCTTGCATATTATTCCAACCTATTGGTGACATGTTTGAAATGAAGTACATGGTTGCCAATTCAGCGCATATGACACATGCAAAATTGGAGTTGCCAATTTGGCAAGTTATCTTAAACATTGGTGATTGTTGCAATAATACATAAGTACCAAATTTTTGTGTTTTGATATCATGGCACAATTTGCATGGTACCAATTTTACCCTGGTGATATTAATACATAAGAACTCTTCTAATAGCCTTTAATTATATTTTGCTATGAGTTTCATAAATAATTTTCAAAACTTGATTTCATTTTTTTACAGGCAATCCCTTTAATCACCTCTTGAAAACAGTAGAGGTAGAAGGAACAACGTTCAAGTATTATGATCTGCTGGCTTTGAATGATCCTAGATATGGTAAAAATATTTTTAAAAATTGTTTTAACCATTACAAAAGGGCTTAAGTTTTTCTAGTTATTTCTGTGTTACATCCTAAGCAATGCGGCTATATGAATACTAAGTTTAGCTATCAAATCAACTTATATTGGATAATAGTGCTGAAATTTAAGTTAACTGGTTCCTTTCTTTTGAAAATTTTTTGCGTGAAATGTATCGACAATGTTGTTAAGAAAATATTAGTTGACCATCTATTAGACTAATTATGTGTTAATTCTTATATGAAACCAGAACGTTTTGTTGCAAACTTTCATATGTGTATTTCTATATGGTTTTTATCAGAAAATATGATCAAATATGTATAATCACTCATGAATACAAATAACATTAAAAACAATTTTCAATTTTTCTTAATTGTCTTTGATTTTTGAAAAAAAATGAAGACATATCTTCCTCCCATTCTTATTACATGTGAGTGGGAAAATTTATCATAATTCTAGTTCCACTATTTAACATATTTGAATATTTTTCTTGGAATGATTTAATTTTATTATGGTAAAAACAAATAGGAGTAATAAAGTGTCTATGAAATGTCCCTATTTTAAACATATCATTGCATAATTAACGAGATTGTTTTATTACCAAATTAAGATTGTGTGTCATAGTGCTGATAATCAAGATATAATTTATGGGTACTTATTACATCATCAACAACTTTCATCAAATTAAAAGAAATGTTGCCACTAGCAGAAGACCATTTCTGTGCATGTTCAAGTATAATAATTATAGATGACAGCATTTGGCTGCATCTTTTGAATCAGCAACTTTTTATTTGGTGAAATTGGTCAATGGTATAATACCCGAGTACAAATTTATTACATGAAATATATATATACAGAAATAATTTATGTATATGAATGCTTTACACAATTCTGAATTTGCTGTCACAGAAGGATGCGAGATTTATCAAGGTGATAATAGGAGAATATCCTGGTGGTCTCAACCAATATGAGCATAAGATCCTAAATAGATGAGATGATAGTATAGCATTTATCCAAATTTTTTTCAAAACAAGAAACACTAAAAAATGTTTAATGTTATATAGATTCTTTTTTTTTTTTTTTTTTGAAAATTCCACTTTAATTAAATATTGTAATTTGATTCTGAGTATTTTACATGTTAATGCTTTTATGATTTTTCTAAATTGTGTTGATAAATATGTAATAGAACTTTGTATTTTGCCTGTGAATACTATCAGTCAAATGAAAAATTAGTATTTTGCAGAAATTATAATTTATAATTAAAATAACAGTATGTAAAATTGAATTAATTATCATTAGATATAACTGCTTTGAATTTAACATTTCCTTCGCTCCATATTTAATTTCAAAGTAATTGCTTAAATTATTTTGAAGTGCAAAACTTCTGTTTTATCTAATTCAAAATTGTTAATACAGGATATCTTATTTGCGTTAAATGTATGTATGAATTGATGTGATTGGACCAATTGCTTATTGTATTTCATTTTATTAGTCATTATAAATATATTACTTCTCTGTATTATCTAAAATTTGAAACAACATGAAAATGCTCCAAACAATGCAATATTCCAACAGTAATGAATTATGATACTATTTTGTTTTGGTGCATTCCTTAGCTATGATTTTAAAATTGTACCAGAATGGTGCCAAAGCATATTTAAATTTGAAGTTGCTGCAAAATGAAACAAGATGTCATCACATCAAAAATTCAGTGATGATACCGAGATAAAAAAAAAAAACATGGACCTTTAGTAAAGTTTAAAAAAAAAATAAAAGGACCTAAATAAATAGGGAAAGAATCACTGACCTTATTAAGAGCATCATGCAAATTTTCTCTTTGACAGCAACTGCAGTTTTAGCTTGAACAAAAAAAGAAGGAAATGGAATTATCATCCATAATTTTATGAGCATAAAACTTATTCTAACATTATAGGTTTTCTCCTTTATAGTTATCAATTCCACAGTTCAGGGTATTAAAAAAAGTATCTTTTATGCAGAACAATATACATATTTGCCTCTTTTTTGACAAAAATTCAGGTTTCATTTATAAAAGACTGAGATGTAGACATTAGATGTTATTTCCTCAGGTAGGGGGAAAAGATAAAATATCACGTTATGTTTGTTGTCAGCAGGGTTATATCAGAAATTGTAATTGTAATTTTGGCAGATGTATCATCACTTTTGATGCCAAATATTTTTCACTATCTAGAAATATACAAAATATAATCCAACCAATGAGGTATTTTGATTAGTTTGTCTGGAATTGTACCAACTTCCATGTTAAATAGAATTTTGCACATGTACAACTGTTTTTTTTTTAAATTAATGATCTGAGTTTTGGTGAAAGTGTTGTAATTTCCTCTGTTAGTAGTTTTTATCAAATATAATGATTTCTTTGCAGAAAAACTTCCATTTTCAATCCGTGTCTTATTGGAAGCTGCAGTTAGGTGTTGTGATAACTTCCAGGTGAAACAAAATGACATTGATAATATTTTGAATTGGCAAGAACTTCAGCATGTAGAAGGAGGGGTGGATGTTGCATTTACTCCTGCTAGAGTCATTCTTCAAGATTTTACGTGAGTTAAATTGAAATTTTCAATAAAACTAGAAACTTATAAAATTTTATAAAATGTCCAATATTGAACCTAATGTGTAATGAAAGAAATAAGCCAAAATGTCCCAATTTGATATAAAATATAAATTATATGATTTAATTATAATATTCATCTTAATCAAATATTGATAAAAATGGAGTAAAATGAATTTATTGGTAATTGTTGGGATAAAAACACCACAAGGACATTGGTTAATCTACTAATATAATGTTTTGAATTTTCTTTGTGTTAATTATATACTTATTCTGATTAAAAAATGTATGTAATAATTGCATTTAAATGTGGGCAAATATTGAATCTTTTGTTTTGAATTTTGGAACTTATCAGTTCATTAAAGAGATTAATTTTATGGGTAGTTCTAGACTTGGGTGGCTCTAATATATTTTAGAGAAATTGCAGCAGGAACACTTATTTATAAGAATTGTTTTTCATCTTAAGTATATGCAATTAAGGCATGCGGGACGTGGACTTAAGTTTAAAACTTCCTTAGGATTGCAAAATTTTTATTTGCTTCAGTTGCACTCTTGTTGCATTATATTGTTGCTGAACTGCATTTATGAAAATGTAAGATCAAACTTAGAAAGTAACATTTTTTTATTAAATTTTTAGAGGTGTACCATGTGTGACAGACTTTGCAGCTATGAGGGATATTGTACAAAAACTTGGTGGAGATCCAGAGAAAGTTAACCCTTTGTGTCCAGCAGATCTTGTAATTGACCACTCAGTTCAAGTAGATTTCTCTACAAGGTAAGTTCCATTAAAAAAAATTTCAGATGATTTACTTTTAGCTCCTTCCTTCCAAAGTCTTAAAATCTTTTGAAGAAAGTTTGTATTTTAATGAATGTAACTGAAGGGAGTGTTACATTATATAAAATAAATTTCATTAAAAAAATATATATATATATATTAAAGAAATAATACATGGGATCATTTGAACATTTATTTATATACAAATTTCATTTTTATATAGTTAAGTGTTATTGGCACGTTCCCGTTTTTGAACCATTAGACCTATAGACAGACTTAATTTTGAAAAGTATGTTTCTTTTGTCCATTAGAGATCCACTGAAAATAAGGTTTTTGTGGGAATCGACTCCCTCACTAAGGTGGTGTAAAAGATAAATATTCTCCTGTTTTAGAAATTCAAGTCTTAATACTTTTTAAATCAAGAGGAATAAATGTTATGAATGAGTCATAAGCATAATGCTAGGATTTAGGTATCAATAACTTAAAAGTAAAACATAGTCATGAAACATAATAAAATATTTGGCAAAAGTGGCGGGTAACAGCTAGTGTGTGTATAGATAATTTTTGCTTATCATTATAGCTATACATTTTTAAACATGACATTATGTTGAATGTTTATCTTGCTGATATAATTCTAGTATGATTTATTTTAGGATTTGAAATTGGCTTTGCTTAAAGTTTTAATTTTTTAATAATAAAAAATGTCTAATGAGCAAAATTTGGATATTTAATTGTAATATGGTGTTCATTTTTCAAAATTCATATAAATAAGACTAAAAAAGGATGAGAAAACAGTATTCTAGCTTAAAGTAATTGATTCGACTTAACCCTTTTGAGACGAACGTCCCAAATGTGAGACAGCACAAAGCACCGCCAGAGGCCGAGTGACTTCAAAATGGGACAGCATGTTTCTTCTCCGTAGGCCGAATGACTCACCCGTGTGCCAGGTATTTGGAATGTTTTGCAAGTTCAGTTTTTTGGCAAAAGAGGGCATTCTATGTCCATAAGATTTGAGATACATGGATATCTGACCTACTCGAAATGAGAGAAATATTACTCGCATACACGTGGTTTTTGTTTTCTAAACATAAGGGGAAGGGAATGTTTCTGAAATGAATCTTTATGACAGCTCTTGAGATGTGCATGTGGTATTTGTTTATAGTGAAGAGGGGAGATTTATTTTCTCTAAAGCATTTGATTTGGGTTTGAAGTCTAGGTTTAATGGATAATTAGATCTGGTAGACAAATTTTTTTTTGTACTTTTTATTTTCTCCAGAGGATTGGGTTTTGTTTTGTAGCCTAGTTTTTATTATATACTTAAATCTTGTCGACGAAACTTCTCTTTTTTTTGTTATAATGTTGAAGCGTAGAAAAGTGTTTAACTGAACTCGAAAAAGAATTCTAAATACAATTTTAGCTTCGAAATGTATTATGTAAAAAAAGTACTTAAATATGGTACATAAATAATGAATATAAAAGATGAAAAAAAAAATGTATTTAAACAAGAAATAACTTATGTAAATAAATAATGTAATTATATGAAACATCTTGTGTATATCCTTGTTTTTAAATTTTATATACTAAAAAAGAAATTTAAGTAACATTTTTAGATTTCAAATATTTAGTGTTAAGAGTCATTAATAATAAATAAATAATGAAAAAAACAATGTTTAAAAAATTGTATTTGAGCAGAAAGTTATACTTAAGTGAATGGAGTATGTAAGTACAAAGTATAGAAAGCATATGTGTGTTTATTGTGTATTCTACAGAACTATATTAAATAACCCGTTCAAGTTTCGATATTTTCATGGAGTTAGACTTAGGTACACAAAACCCTCCGGCCTTGCTTTACACTTTTTTTACAGAAGCCTCCGACCCTGTGATTACACAGTGTTTCGTCCTTTTTTCTCAAGGGATAATAAAACTAATATTTTTTAAAAAATAAAACTTGAAATTTCTCAGATAGAAAAATTATTGAATAACTGATTATTCTAAGAATGAGGGTTTCAGAATTGATGTATTTTTTATTAGTAAATAAAAGCAAATGTGTTTTTTTTTGTTGTAAAAAATGAGTTTTGAATTAACATTTGATATCATAATTTATTATAATCAATGTTAAGCAATTAGTTGTTTCATATCTGTTGCTGATTTCTTTAAATCTTTAATTTTTATACAGGTTTTTTCTTTTTTCATTTGCTTTACCACTTAGCAGAATTTTTTATTTACAAATATTTATATATCTGAATTTTTTTAGAGTAATAGCTATACAAATGTTTCTCAAATTCACATAACTATTGTTGGCATTTATCTTGCCACTGATCATAAGAAGTAAAATAAGTTTGATCTAGTGTATTTATCATGAATCACACACAAAGCTTTTATATTATGAAAAAGTAATATCTTTTTTAGCATTTCAATAACTTAAAAAAAAATTAACAGATTAATGACATATCTTGTTAAAAAATTCTGGAAATATAACAATGATTATTTTATTCTTGAATTTCAATGCGAGAAATCTATCTATACAAATATTAAAAAATTCTTATTTGGTTGCTAATTCTTTAAAAAAAAATTAGGGTTGTATATTCATGGTTAAAGTATGTCTTCATATTTCACAATGTGATAACAAAAATATGAATGCATTCTACTATTCTTATCTTCTTGCTTTTTATTATCAGTGTCAAAGCTTGAGCTTTGATTAACTTGAGTGGCATTTATTGTAATAATAGTTTTAATATCTTAGACAAACATTGCAAAGAACTTTTAACAATGCTTTTGTTGCAGAAAATTTTGAAGGGGAAGAAGCATTTTGAAAAAATATTTTGAAAGAACTTCAACTGCATTTGTGTTCTCTGGCTAACTTATTTGAATTTAAAATTGAATACTAAAATAGCAAGTGATGCAAATTTGAATGTTCATAAAGAATTCTCCCCTCCATTTTTTTATTTATAAAGTTATAAATTCCTTTTGTAATATCTATTCCAAGTCCTTATTTATAGCCCATTTATTCAAATAATTTTTCCCCTTACTGAAGTTGTGTTTTATATTTTTGATTTGAGGGAGATGTTATTACCTTAAAATTTTTTATTCAAAGTTTTTATGATTTTGAATCCCTTTACTTAGGTTCATTATTAATTCTTATTGAAAAAATTTGCAAAATCTTAAAAATTGTAGAATTTAGTTTTACAAAGGAATTTGAAAAGATTTATTACAAATATTGACAAACAACTTCAACAAAAGATAGAAATTATCATTGTTCAGTAAATTATAAAATGTAAATGCAAAGTTTGTCTGATCAAATTTTATTTGAAATTGTGTTTATTTAATTAATTTGTTTTAATTTTATTGAACCACTGAATGATAGCCTCTCTATTCTTTCAATTATTGCTTATTCCTTATTTATGAGTGTGATATGTTGAATGCTTAAATATATCTTTAAAGCTGTACCCATTTTTTCCACCTTTTATTAATCTGTCATTGCCTGAAAAAAGCTTTTTGCCATTTGAGGTTTGCTTTTTTGAAAGCTTTAATCTTGCATGAAAGCTGAATGCAAACTTTTTTAAAAATTTTTTGTTGCATTTAAATTTTATCGTAATGTGTGTAAAAATTATCTTTTACATTTTGGTTATTGTTTAGATACATGATTGCTAGTTATTCTTCAGTTTTATTATTACTTTAAAAATCACAACAGCTGTATAGCTTATATAAACACAAATATTTTAAAATGCACAAGTAAATAGATAAATGTGTGTGTGTGGGGGGGCACAAAATTGTACATCTATATTCAAAAGTTCACATAGGGCCTGCTCTGTTGTTGAATAAAAAAAAATATCATAACATTCTTTCATTTTATTTTCCTGTTTCTATGATCCAATCCATTTTAAATCCAAATCGTGTTTAAGAAAACACAAATATAAAATTATCTTTTAAAATATGAATGTTTTTAGAAGTAAGTTAAGTGCATTACACTTGATTGCTGCAGCCTGCTAATTAATTATAAATTGGCAAGTGTTATTAATTACAGACTAGAAGAAAACTGAGCCTTGAGAAAAATAGTAATGGTTAACAGTGTTTAATCTTTTGTTTTTCCATGTCTTATTTATACAGCAATTTGAATATTTAAGATTTTCTTATTCATCTTTCTTTTAAGATAATCAATTGTATCTACTGTTTTCATATTTTGAAAATTTTATCATTGTTGATATCTTCAAACTTGGAATTTTTAAAATTTGTCCTTTTGAATTCGCTATTTAATAGCATATATCTTTTTATCCTTATAAATGATTTATTCTTTGTAAAAAGTGAAAGCAAGGGGGAAGGGGCAAGAATAGGAAATTTAGAGCACAATATAAATTAAGGAAGCAAAATGGAATCTGTTATAATTTTGATCTAAATTAGTACAATTTTGGATTAGAAATTACTAAATTTTTTTTCTTCAAACTATCCCCTTTTGTATACATCATATGTGAAGTTTATTTGGCATGTTATTTTTTTACATATTATGTATAGTATTGCATGTGTAAATTTACAACAATATAAAAATTATAGTATAGGAATACCTCATTCAGTTCTGTTAATTAGTTATCTAAACCAGGGGTGTCCAACACGTGGCCCGTCAGTACATAAGTTGTAGCCTGCCGACTCTTTTTAAAAAATTTTTACATATCAGATTTTTAAAATTTTTTCATTTTGAAATTTATTTGAGGGGAAATTTATATATATATAAAATCACACAATGAAGGACATATGAGCAACAGAGATTAAAAATTATAAAATGGATGCTGTAGTATTATAAACATTGCTGACTTGGGACCTAAAATATAAAATAATTTATATAAAAAATGGGGTTGAACATGTTTTTGGCCTGCCCTTCCCCTTTATGTAAATAACACTGAGCAAAAACCAATAGAAAGTAATGGATAGGAATATCTAAATCCATTACAAGATAGAAGTAACTTACCTAAAAATTGCCTAAAAATGCAGCGCACTACGAGTGCATAAATAAGTTATTGCCAGATGCTGGACCTAATGCGATTTAAATCATGTGAATGGCTGAAATGTAACATTTAAAAAAAGTATAAAAGAATGGAAATAAAATTTAAGAGTTAAAACACAAATTATAGCATATATATATATACAGTGGGCCCACAAAAGTGTTTGTACACTTGCAATTTCTTATAAAATTTAATGTTTTCGACTAATAAAAATTAACATGTTGTAATTGTAATTATTTTATGATATCTGCAACTTGTTCTTAATGGAACGACATAATAAATTTTTTAAAAATAGTGTAACTATATTTAAAAAAAATTAATAATCAAAAAGCTACTAAAAAAATTACCAACAAAAGTCTTCTGATTAACAAAATCTCAACTTAGCTTTAAATATTGTATTTCTTTCTTAATTTAGTACTTAGTAGGATATCTTAGTATCCACAACAACTTTCAAGCTTCTTGGTATAAATTTAATCAGTTTTTTGTAATTTCTACATTGATTTTCCTCCATTCTTCTGTGATTTTGTTTTACTTCACATTTTGTGTTTATTTGTCATGTTTTCTTTTTTTTAAACAAAATCTCCGCAAATATATTCTACTGGGCTAAATAAAGTGATTGAGGTGTTTTCTAATTTGGGGAAGTTATAGATACACCATGGTGTACTTTAGAGCAGTGCGCTTGGGTCATTATCCTGTTAAAAATTAAGTCTTTCCAATATCCCCAAATTTCGGACAGATAATTTAAAATTTCTCTTTAAAATATTTAAATAGAGCTCATGATTCACAATACTATCAAAATATACCAAATTACCTAATTCCGCGAGGCCAATTCACACCCCCACGCCAGAACACCTTCACTTCAATGCTGAAGCATGGAGGTGGAGGAATTCTTGTTCCATATAAATTCATGGGATTAAACTCATTTTTTCCTTTACAAGCTATTATAGGTCCATCGGAACCAAAAATGTTGAATTATCTGCTATCCCAATCAATTTGCTGTCAATTTTGAATTTTCTGAAACTTAATCCCAAGAATCTAGTTGGATCAATAAAACAGGGAGTGGAAGTGTTCTTGCATGGGGGTGTAAATCGGCCACAGAATTAGGCAATTTGATATTTTTTGTTGATATTGTGAATCATGAAACATTTTTGGCCTGTCCACAAAAATGTTTGTTGTGGACCGCATACAACCTGCTGGCTGCAAGTTTGACACCTCTGCTCTAAAGTATTGCATTAAATGAACTGCACTGAGTGAAACTTATTTATGAAGGAAAACAAGTATTTTGTTTCTATCAAATTTTGTTTAAACAAATATTTATATATCTATTAAAAATTTAATGAAAAAGAATAAAAGAGGGAATAGTAAAAATGGAACTTTTTATTGCTGAATATTTACAAAATGAAAAAGAAAAACACTCTATAACTAGAAAATCAGCCTTAGTTTTAAACACTAACTTTTTCCTAAATTTTTTCCCTTCGTGTATTGTGCGGTAACAGATAATCATTTTCTAATTTTCATCTTTGTTTCAAGGCTCCTTTTATTAATTTGGATTATTTACTTGAATCAAGTCACATGCTGCTTAATGACATTAATGTAAATTTTAAATGTAAAGTTTTTCTGTTTGCGCATTTTTTAATTTAACTTTTTTCTTTGTGAATTCATTCTTCTACACATTAACTAATTCATTATAAATAATCAATTTCAATACATTCCATGACATTGGCAGTATCAAGTATTTTTCCCTCTTTATATCTTATGGCAAATGATGTGCCATCCTCATGCATTTTAATAACTGTCAACTTTTCTTGTAAATTTAATTATCATTTGTTTTATCAAAAGGTGTAACAGGTTTTTTTTCATTCATTATCATGCAAGTTAAAAATGAATGCAAGTAATTTTTTTTTAAAAAAAGAGCAAATCATGTAACATGAATTGGATGGCAAGAAAAACCAATGCATACATTATGAAACTATCTTAAAGACTGAAGGTAAATTATCTCTGTCGACTGTGTGTCACGAGTTCCCTTTCAATGATCTAGTTTGTACATTCACATACACTATTTACGAGGGCTGTTCACTAAGTAATAAAACTAAAATTGTAAAAAAAAACAGAATTCCTTTAATTGTCATCATTTACATGGTCTTTTTCAAAATAACTTCCACAGCATGTAATACATTTATTTCAAGGTTCTGTCCACTTCTTAAAAACATGTAAAAGTCCGTTTTGGGAGAGCTTTTCAAAATTGCCTCCACAGCCTTTACACATGCTTTGTTGCTTGCAAAACATTTGCCTTGTAATGGTTTCTTAAGTTGAGGAAACAGCCAGAAATCGCATGGAGTGAGATCAAAACTGTACGAAGGGTTTGGTAAAATCTCTGTTATGCTGCGAAACATCCAGTACGCAATGAGCAATATGTGGTTGGTCATTGTCATGGTGCAATAAGAAGCCATTTCGGAGCAGTGGACGTTTCCTTTTAACGTGCTGTACTATTGTTCGCAGGACATTCACGTAATACAAGCCATTTACGGTAGTACCAGGTTCGACAGTGTGTTGATACAAAATTCCTTCATAATAAAAAAAAATTATGGTCATAACTTTACCAGCAGATTTAACAGTTTTGCTGTCTTGGGAGTGGGTTGAAGAGGGAATGTTTCCTTTTCCCCCTTTTTGTTGTTTATGTTTTGGACCCTTGGGGATACAACCAACCCGTCTGCTGTGATAAAGCATTTTAAATTTTCCCGTAGATCGGATTGGTGGATTTTATGCAAAACAATCCCCAAAAGAAAATAAACAGTTTTTTAAAAGGCGTGGAATTTGTTATCAAAAGTCCAACCCCCTTTAAATACAAATTCCCCCAGCAATATTCAAGTAAAATTTTTGGGGGTTTACACCTTCAACAGCAATCAAAACACAATCACCAGTGTTTAAAATACCGTAAAGTAAAAGATTATTCACAAGCACCCCAACAAATTGCTAGTCAAAAAAAAAACCTCACTATTTGCGGGTTTTTAATCCAGACTCATCCCGTCCTTTTATTTTATAAGCAAAGAAATTTTAAAAATATACCCGCTCTGACATTAGTGGAAAATCCACTACTTTCTAGAAGTTTCCCAGGGGTTAAAAACTAACATGGTCGCCAAATTGGCCGTCAACGGTCGCCAAAATGATGCCCAACTTGGCTCTACCCCCAAAGGTTTTAAGTTCTCATTGAATCGCCATTAAACGTTAGGGGCGGCATTGCTTGTTGGAATGGTAAAATTTTTAAACATAAAAAAATTTTAAAAACATAACAAAAGAGTAATATAAATCATTAAACACTCAAATACAAATTATTTACACAAAAAAATTAACACTGCCCCCCTCCTAAAAAGACTGCCGCGCCCGGGGCAGTACAACCCTTTTAGTAAAGGCGTCTTTTTTACGGCAAACTATACATAATAAACACATAAAAAGTAACAAATGTACTCCACAGCTTTTTAAAAAACAAATAAATTCAAAAGAATGAAAACAAAAATTTCAATTTAAAAAAAAATCTAAGGGAATAAAAAAGAAAAAAATTTTTACATTAAACAAAATAATTAATGACCTTTTGGGGGTCTGAATTTTAAGGATCTTTATTCCTTTTGGGCCCAAGAAAAGGGGACTAGTCTATTGTAATGTATTACCTTGGGTTTTTTGGGGTGTGGTATTTTGTACCCGTCCCAAACGTCATTCGGTTTTTTTAGGACTGTGCAAGGCCCTTTCCCCAGTTTGTTTTGGCTTTGGAGGGGTCCTTTGCGACTTTTCGGATTCCATAACTACCTTTGTCGCCTTCGTGGAAGTCGTGCCCGGTTGCTTTGCTCTTTTGGGGTTTTCCCATCTTCCCCGGAAGCCATGCCGATTTTTTCCCCTAGCCAGATGATGCATTTCTTCCATCCGTGCCTGGATTTTCTCAATATATCCTCGGGCCCCAAAAGGGTATCGGTGGCCAGGCTGAAAAAGAAGATCTCCCCAGGCAGACGAAGATCTCGTAAAAGCATGGGGGATGGGGAAATAGCCGGTGGTCTCGTGAAGGGCCCACCCCAAAAAGGAAGCGGGAAAAGGGGGCAATTTTTTTGTCCCAGCCCTGTTTTACTGGATACCAGGAGAGAGGGCTGTTCAAGAGGGGGTCCGGTGAACCTTTTACCATGCCGCCCAGACTGAGGGATGAAAAGCTGTTGCCCTTTGGTTTTGTCGAGGGCGAGTATTCCAAAAGTCTCTTCCCAAACTGCAGAATAAAAGTTTCTCCCAAGTGGGAATTGCAGTTGTAGGGGGACCGTGAATCGTGAGACCCAGTGTTAAAAACTAGAACCTCTGCAACAGTCAAGGCCTTTTGGGTGGGGAAATAGGATGGTTTCCCGGGCCCCATTAGTGAAGTAGTCCATGACAACCAGGATTTTTTGCTACCCTGACGATCTGGGAAAATTGGCCCCCTGGGATGTCAAAAGCTATTCGTTAAAAGGCCCCCCAAATTATAAAACTGCATCTTCCTCAAATTTGCGTTTTCTGGGACCTTTGCGTGCAGCAGGGGGTCACATGTGCGACAACATTTTTCCACGTCACTCCGCACATTGTTCCGTAAAAAAGGCTCACGAACTTTGAAAGGTCTTAAATTACCCAAAATGACCTCCAGTTTAACTGCCATGGGTTCCTTGGGACAGTTGAAACTTTTTTTCTTTAAATTTTTAAATTTGGGGCCACCTGAATTTTTTTCCGTCGTCGGACCCCCCTTTTTCGATAAAAAACACCTTTTTTCAGATGGAGAGAGCCCCAAAAAGACCCCAAGTAACTTTCGTTGTAGGAGAAAGGGGCGATGTCTTGCCAGCTGGGTTTTTCGTCAAAACAACTCTTTAAATTTTAAGATAGGTTTTTTTCGGTAAACCGGTTGATTTTTTCCCGGATCTCTTGGTCCCCACGGGCCCAATGCCGATGTTGATGGTGTTGAAACCCCGGCGGACTATTGGATCTATTACCCAAATTTTTTTTTCGATTCTCAAATTTTTTTGGAAAGCCCCAGTACAGGGTCTTCTGGGGAAGGGGTTTCTGCTTTTCCCGTGTTGATCCCCTGTGGCAAATTTTCCACGTCATACTCCTGATTTCCTGTACCCACCTAGCTATTTGGCCTTCTGGTTTTTTAAAAATTCAGTAGCCGGGCCCAATGAAACATGATCTGTTCTCAGCGGAAACCCTTTCCGACCGAAAGGGGTGGGAGGGGGAAGTCTCCACGGTTTTTTACGATAGCGAGCAGTTCCTTCCGGTCCCCAAATAATTTCTTTCGTTTGGAACAGACACTTACTAAAATGGCGTGTTACGCTCCTGACCATCTATCTTTGAGACAACACAGCTCCGACACTCTCATGATTTTCCATCTTTTCCAAGAAAAAATTTTTTCCCAAATTTTCCCGGGATATGCCAGGCTGGAGCAGATGTTGGCGTCCTTAAGCTTTTTAAAAAAGGCTTTTTACAATAAACCCTCCAGAGGGTTTCTGCTTTGCCCCCGGAAAAACTTAGGGTGGTCGGGTCGTTGAAAAATTTTTCCACAAATTTTCCCGGTAATACGTGCATAAGCCCAAGAAACCCCGGGCTGGGTAAAACTTTCCGCCCATTTCCCCGGTTTTTCCCACCCCCAAAAAATCTTACCCGGGGTCTTTCTCCCACCGGAAAATGATGTTTTCGAGATAGGGATTTACGCCGGAATAGGTGGCCCCCGGTTTGGACTTAATTTTTTTTAAACTTCTTTCAGTTTTTGGGCCCCAACGTCTGATATTTTTCAGATGTTCTTCGAAAAACGCCCGATGATAATGTCATCAAGATAAACCAGGCAGGCCTCATAGAAAAACCTCCGGGACTTTTTTTCCAAAAAGGCCTCGAATGTTGCAGGTGCATTCCACAAGCCAAAAGGCAAAACCCCCAATTACCCAGTCCTTGCCCCGTGGTGAGGCATTTTTTCTCTTTTCGCCAGGGGGGGAAGTTCTACCTGCTAATACCCGCTCTTGAGGGTCTAGGGGTGAAAACCAGGTATTCCGGCAAGGGGTCCCGCGTGTCATCTATTGCGGCAGAGGGGTAGCTGTTTCCCTTTTTGGTTTACGTCCCTTCAACCGACGATACCACAGAATCTGGTAGAGCCATCTTTTTTTTCCCGACCAAGACGTGGGGGGGGCCCAAAAGGGCTTGACGAAGGGTCAATAAAATCATTTTCTTTCCCTGTCCTTTAAAGAGTTTTGGAAATTCTTCCTGTTTAACCAAAAAGGGAGTCGTCGGGGGTGCTTTAGGAAAGGGTGCTTCCCCTATCAATTCGGTGTTGCGTTAATCCCAGTTCTTCCCAAAATCCTCCGATTTCCCCAAAAATAAGGGTTCTTTGGAATTCTGTAATCAACTTTCCTGCAAACACATCTTTGTTTTTTGTTAAAATCAGTGCTTTGTAGTAAATTGGTTTTCTTTTGCATTTTCGGTTTTTCAAGTGACAGGAGCACAAATTACTACCTCTCCTTCCTGAATAGTCCTCGTCTTATCACCAATGTTAGCCACCCCCCCTGGGATGACCCATTTCGAGAGGTCTACTACTGAAAAAACTATCAATTTCTCCCCCGCTTTTTTAAAATGTCTGGGTCAGGATAATCAATTAGGCCGGGAAAATTTCCATTTCCTGCTTTCTAAGCCGGGGTATTTCATTCAAATTCTTGGCGATAATGAGGATTTGGTTTTTGCTATAATTTTCTGGTTTGGATTCAAATTGAGTTTGTAAACCTAAAAAATGATGTCTTCAAAATTTTTAATGCAAATTTTTTTATTTTCAAAATTCAATTTTTAAAATTATTTGTTTTTTCAGAAAATCCAGTCCCAAAAATACAGGGGTCGGTGATATCCTACATATGCCGTATGGTGATACTCGATATTTCCAAACCGGTGACGTTAAACTTTTTCCCTGAACATGAATCTTGTCACCGTCACTGTTTGCAAAAGGGAAAAAAGGGCGGGGTTCCCGATAATTTCTAACTTTTGAATTTTAAACCCAAAACTTTTTCGACTATGACCATTGGCTCCCGTATCAACAACCATACGGCACGAGATGTTATTAATTTGCCCCTATAATGTAAAATCCCTTGTCTCCCCCTTTCCCGGTAATTTTGGTGGGGGTTTTCATTATCGGGGAACCTCCCCCCCCAGATGGCCATATATTAGTTTTTTTGTTTTGGGGAAAAAAGACGTGTTCTCTTCCTTCTTTTTATGGGGACAGTTTCTTCTCAGGTGTCCAGTTCCACCCATCCCCAGCACTTGAAGTTGCGTTTCTCTTGGTTCTGACGTTGAGCCCCCTTAAAGCTTGGAATTCATCTCTTAATTTCTCAATTACTTTTTATGGGATTCCGGGGGGCATCTAAGGTCACCCGGCCCCCTCGGAGGTTAGCGGTCTCGGCGACTGGCGAAGGGGGCCTTTTTTAATTTCGGGGGGTTTTAGCAAAAGCAGATTTAAAATCTTGGACATCTGCCCCTTCTCCGCCTTCCCGGATTTCCCCTCCTTCAGGTCGTCCACGAAGGAAAAACTGCAAAAGATTGGGTTCCCCCCAATTTGCCGGGGGGTCGGAGAAAGCCAAGTTGGCGAGCCTTTCTACTTCAGGGCCCGGGTCCCGCAAGCTTTCTCCCGGGTTTTTTGGGGTAATTTTTTTTTTGCAGGCGTGCGTAGTTCCCTTTAATTTCCCCCCCGAAAAGGAATCGGAAAAGCATTATACAGGAGTTCCCAAAATTTAATTTGCTCTTTTGTCGGGAAAATCTACAATACTTCCCGCGGTTTTACCTCTAAGGGATGCTGCTAGCTGACAAACTTTGACCCCTTCTGTCCATCCATTGGCTTCAGAAATTATACAAATTTAGTCTTGTACACCTCCCAGTTGGTTTTCCATCCCAAAGGGGGACAGTTTCGCTGATACTTTGGGAGGGGGGGAACAGGTACTCAGAAGAAGGGGGACAAAATTGTTTCGTTCGTCGTCTTTCCGCAAACTAAAGCTTCTTTTTAAGATCTTCAACTCGCTGGCCCAAAATTTCCAGCTACTTCAATTCTTTTTTTCAACTTGCTCTTTAATCTTTTTTTATTTCTTCCCTACTTTCTTCTCTATCTTCTCTTTAACCCACTACAATCTTTTTTTTTCCTTTTAATGCTATTTTTTTCTTCCCCCAATATTGATTTTTTTCTTCAACATTGTCGGTTTTTTTTCTAGAAAAATTCTTCAGATCTTCCTGATATTTCTGTAGTTTTTCCCAAAACCTTTTTTCCATTTTCCTTGCCCGGCCTTTTTTGCATTTCTTGCCCCGGTCTCTTCCAGACCTTTCTGCCTTTCCATTTTCCCTTTTTTTCCTTAAAATCTCTTCTTGGCCTTTCTCCATTTTTCCTTTAACTCATTCTTAGTATCATCAGACCTTTCTGCCCTTTCTTGTTGGCCTCTCTCCATTCTCTCCTTAGTCTCTTTTTTTGGCCCTTTTCAAGGTTTATTTCCTTCCAACAGAGCCTTCAGTTGCTCAGCCATCCTTTGTTATTGGCAAAAATCCCCCTTCTGACCCAAACTGTTACGTAGATCGGTTCTTAAATTTTTTGCAAAAAAATCGCAAAAAAAAATAAACAGTTCTTTAAGAGCAATGCGGGTTTTTTATCAAAAATCAATCCTTTAAATACAGGATTCAGCAGCAAATTTTTCATGAGAAATCTCCGAAGGGGCTTTTTCACCTTCAGCAACAATCCAAAAAAACAATCACCAGTGTTTAAAATACACTTTAAATAAAAGATTCACAAGCACAGTCGGCTTCGCTGGGCAAAAAAATCCTCACTACTCGTTGGTTTTTAAACCATCTCATCCCCCGACCCGGCGAGCATCTTTTATGGGGGCGACAGAAAAATTTCCGAAAATGGTTTCGTGGGGGAATTATCACTCTTTCTGAAAAATTCCGAGGGGGCCCAACCTGGTTTTCCAATGACCCCAAAAGGCCGGTGCCAAATTTTCCGCCAACTTGGTCCGCCAAAAAAAAATCCAACGGCTCTACCCCAAAATTTGCCAAAACTCTCATTGAATCGCCATTAAAAACGTAAGGGGGGGGCATTGTTGGAAAGGACTTTTAACATGAAAAAAACATAACATAGATTAATATAAATAAAATTAAAAAACCCCAAATAAAATTATTTACACAAAATATGTAACAATATTGTTGCCTTCTTGTTCCAGTCTTTAATCCTATTGTATCGTATCAAAGGTCTCAGATGCTGATTTTTGCTTACATTTCTACGCTGCGTCTTGTAGGCGCCCACAAGAACGCTTCAGTTTAATCACGTGATACTCAAGACCATGAGTCTGTACATGCCATCTATCTGTAGCTTTTGTTAATACAGACAACAAACTTTTCTAATGCCACAGAAATGAGCATTCCGATGAGTGGTTCTGCAGCAGTAAAATTAGTCATCACTTTTTGAACAGCCTACGTGTTATGCACTTGACTAATTACCATTATTCATTTTGGAAGTAGTATTTTACTTAGAACATTTTGGTGGGAATATTTGTCTGCAAAATCTTTCCAAATCACATAGTGAGTCAATCAGTATTTATTATTCCTACTAACAATCAGTACTTATTAATCCTACTAATAATCAGTACCTACTAATCCAGAATATTAACAGTATTATGACAGGGTCACCACTGAGTGAAGCCATACTAAGTGAGGTAATTCTGTATTTGTTTCTTTGTTTCAAACTAATGCTAAATTTAGCAAAGTTAAAGGAAAAAAAAATCTGTCTGACTTTTTGGCCAAATTTTAAAACTATAAAGGAATTTTGTGCAATGTGCATGCATGTACACATGCATATAAAAATGTTTTTGGAATAAATGAATTTTTCAATGAAATTTAATTTTTGCTAAAATCTTTTATTTGTAAATTTAATTTTTTTTTATATACAAGTTTATTATCTTTTCTCTTCCCTTTAATTTTCATGCAGTTTTGATTTTTTAAAAAAATTTTTGGTTAGAAATAAATCATTTATATTTGAATAAAAAAATAAAGTATTGCTTTTAATATATAAATTCTATTTAAGAGATTTTTATGTATTTCTAATTAAATATTATTTAATATTTTTGTATATTTTTCAGGTGTTTTCAAAATCTAAAATTTTAAATTCTTCTTTCAGAAATATTTTTTTTTATGTGACAGATATTTTTTTAATTACCAAAATATTAAAATTGTAGATAATTGATGATCAATATATTTTATTTTTTTTATGATGAATGAGAGTAGTATTGAAGTATAGTTTCAATATTTTAAAAAAAAATAAGTTTGAAAAAAATTTGACAGAAAAAAAATTAAAAGGAAAGAGAAAGGGCTTAAATAATTTTTTACTGTTCAAAAATTTTCTTTATTTTCAATATATATATATTTATATTAAAAAAAATTTTTTAAATTTTGCCCAATTGTTCTAAGTTAATTTTTAAAAGTTTAGGCTCTTCAGTATTCAAAGTCCTTTTGAAAATTACAACTTTTTAACTAAATATATTGGCTTTAGAACAAAATTATGTCTTGTAGCACTATCTGTGGCCTCTTCTTAAAATCTTTAAGATGAAGAGTGCTTGCTTTTGTGTGTAACCACTGCTTTTTTGAAAGGGTTTTACTGTTTTCTTTTCCCCCTTTAAGCACTTCCCCCGACACCCCCAACCCCGGTGGGGGAAGCTTTACCCGCATCCAAAAGTCATTATGGGGCTTCCCTAAACAAAAGGGCCCCCAAATTTTTCCAGATTTAATAGTTGCTCAAAAAATACAATCACTGAAAATCACTCGAAGTCTTCATTTGCATTTAAAAACCAGTCCTTTGACTGTGAGCGCTTGCCAACATGGAGAAAAAACAGTCAGAATCTTAGTATACCACCCAGTTTATCCCGATTAAAACAAGAAGCACAAAATCCTAAAGTTTCACCGCATCCTAAATTTCCTCTTCAATATGAAACCTGTCCATTTCATAAAGCAAGATCTATAGGGTTAGTGTTTTTTTTTAAAATTTGCATGTGTTCTAGCTTTTTGAATGTCTGTGATTTGCTTGTTTTGCATGAGCTAGATTGTAGTTTTACGAGTGTGATTACAATTTCAAAGTTTAGTTGTAACTGGAGTGATGCCATTTGGAATCATGACTTGAAAGTGATGTCCTGATGTGTACAATCAGCATTTGTTTTGATATGCATTGCATGTATAGATTATTGATTTTTGTTTTGAAATAGAATGTTGATATGAGTATTGTTGTAAGTAAGTTACCTTTTTTTTATGTGATTAGATTTTTATTTAGAGACTGTAGCATATGGGATAAGTGGCAAAACTGTTTTTAAACTGAAAAGTTCTTGATATTTATAACTTAAAGTTGGTAACTGTTGTGCTATTTACAGGATAGATCTTTTAATTTGTTCTGTTTTTTTCTAATTATGTGACTTTAGTATCTGATTGATTTTAGAAATATTTTAGAGTGATTGGGATATGATGACTTAAAATTCATTTTTGTAATCATTTGTAAGATCCAGCTTGGGGCCAAAACCTGACTGCAGAGGGGCCCCTGATATTCTCAATTATGCCACTGATGATATAGTTTCAATGATAACAGGAAGACTATACATCTCATTAAATAACTTTATATTGAGAGGTTTTCTTTCATATGGTGCATGAAATGTTCATTTTCACTTTGTACTTTTCTTTTTGCCTTTTGTTTCATTTGGATGTGTTAATAGTAACTCTGCTGGAATATCAAATACAGTACTTCTTTCAGCAAATCAACAAAATCTTTACATTAGTTAAAAGTATTTTCACTGCAAGTAACACTAGGTAAAAGAAATTGAATTAAAACATCATTATAAGTCTACATGCTGAATTTAGAACCTGCATGTAATAAAATCAATAAAAGCTTATATATTGGAAAATAATTGCAAAGGGGAAAATAACTTAATTTTTTTGTTAAATTTATATTTAATAAAATTTATTTTAACTGCACTTCATCAGTTATCTATTTATCTTTCTTTTGGTTGAAGTAAGCGGCCGCGGTAGCCGAGTGGTATAGGTATCGGACTGTGGCTTGCCTTGTCACAAGTTCGAGCCCAGTACCACTAAGTGTAGGGCAGCGATGCACGTTAAATCTGTCGAGAGCTGAAACGTCCTCCTGTTGGTGTGGTGTGGTAGTTAGGAGAGGGGGTGCCAGCTCAGGTGTCGTCCATGTCACTTGACCATGGTTCAAAATTACGTGGTCCGTCGCCAAAAGCCCTCGTGTAGCTAAACAGTGCGACGTTAATAATCAATCAATCAATTGGTTGAAGTAATTTCTTTCCTTTGGTTAAATTCTCTCCCTTTTCCTCTTTTTTTTTGATATTTTTAAAGGAAGTTGTCTGCTGAATGAGAATAGTTTTGAAATTAACTGAATATTCTTAATTGTTATAAAATAGTAAAAGTTTGATCATTTTTATTATTAGCTTTTTTATAGTTGAATCTTTCTGACCTTATTCAGAGAATATTTTCCTAAGATGCTCTTATACAGCAGAAAATTAATATCCATTATGTAGATATAGGTAGGTGAATCTATTCTTTGTGAATTTAAGGTCACATCCTCAGTTTTATTCAGAATAGACAAGAATAACAGTACAATTCAAATGTGTTGCCTTGTTGCAGAAGCATATAATGAGAATTAAATGAATAATGAACAAGAATCTATTTTTAAAAAAGGGATACTTAAAAGTAACTACTATTGATAATTTAATTGAACTGTATTCACATCTTGTGGTGTTGATATTTAGTAAAATATGTTGTTCTATCCCCTTTTTTTGGTAAGAAGTAAATTAAATACACCCAACTATTTTTTTACACGGTAGATACATTACTTAGAAAACTGTGCAAAAAAATTTCATGTAAGAAAATACATGCCACATTTGGTAAATTTGGGAATACCTTTGTCAATTTTAAAAAATCATGTGAAATTAAAAATCTCTAAAATATTTTCCCAAGAAACCATGCAAAAAAGTAATAATAAAATCCATGTTACATATTTATAAAATAAAAAGAATTCTTTTTAATAACTAAAAAATTGAAATTAGTGAACAGTAAAAACCTAGTCCATAAGTTCATGGAATACATTAAAATTAAAATTACGAATACAATTACTAACAACTATTCATCGTTACTTGATAACAAGAGTGCACAGTTATTTGAAACTGGGTGAACTATGCTATCATCAGTAGATGTGTTAGGTATGTTTAGCACAACTGTTGGTTTTGATTCAAATGAAAAATTTCATTCATTATTATTGGCCTTGGTTATTTTTTGTTTTTTCAAAGTCTGTTATTAGTGACTGGTTTTTTGGTTTCTCAAGTTTCCTGTATTATTCTGATATTCTGCTACACAAAACTTATTATTATGTAGAAATTTTAATGTACAGGATCTAGTAAGAAAATGTTATTCATACTTGTAGCAAATTTCAAGCTCTTGCCTGTTAAATCAGTTGTTAATAGCTGAAATTCACCTTTGACTTTGTCATGATTGACTTCTTTATTATCGTAAACTGTCATAAATTCGATCAAAGGCCATAAATTCCCAAATTTTTTTTTGAATTCGTGCTAGAACAAAAAAATTTGTGTAGAAAAAAAATCGTTAAGTTCGTGTTATTTCAAAATTGTGTAAAAAAAAGACCATGTAAAAACGTTGGGTGTATTTGATAATAATACATGATTTAAATCTAATTATTTGAAAAGAGTCTTTGATTTATAAATAATTAAAAAATAATGAATTAATTGAAATAAATGAAATAATGAAAAATAAGTTAAAATTTAAATATTTTTATAAAAAAATCTGATACAGATTTTACCCCTTAAAATTTTGAAGTTTTTTTTAAAAGTAAGTTACAATATCAGTTTTGAATTTGAATTTTTATCATATATATGAATAAACTGAAGTTTTTTGGGATATTTGTTATAAAAGATGCTATATTTTAAATTAGGGGGGGGGGGAGAGGAAATAAGAATTTTATAATGAACTTCAACTTGATGACTTAGGAAATGTTTTAAAAATTGGTTTTAAAAAATGCAGGTTTTTGTTGAAAGCATAATGTATATTAAGCTACAGAGTAAATCTATGTGTAGTGATTATTATTTTTTTGGGGGCTTAGTGTACACTGCAAAATAAGTTTATGAACTTTCAGTAATTATTTCATTTAAATGATTTTAAAGTGGCCCTTCAAGAAACCAGCCCTTGATTATTTGTACTGAATCTCTTTATTTTTATCCATGATATGTAATAAACTAAAGATAATTAGGAAAAAAGAGAGGCAGTTTTTACTGTTACAAGGCTCTGAGATATCTATTTCAGGATAAAATGGTTTTGCCACTTGTTCTCAGTTTTACATTGGATTAACTTTGCTATTATAATAATTGTCTTGTGATGTCCATAATTACTATAAAAGTTTTTAAAATTTAGTATCATAGGTCTCATAATGGTCATATAGTGGAAATTTTCGCAATTTTTTTGTTGAGAATTTATTTTTTTGAATAGTGTTGTCTTTTTATAGTTCTGATGCCTTAGAAAAGAACTTGGATCTAGAGTTTGAAAGGAACAAAGAGCGATTTGAATTTCTCAAAGTAAGCTAATTTTTTAGTATATAATGGGATACTATCTTATTAATCGCTATATGTATAAAGACTACTAATATTATGTTCACACAAAGAGACACAAACAAAATGAAGCTTTAAATAAAATCATCGAAACGTAAAAATTGTAAATTGAACAAAAATATGACTGGAGATTAACAAGTTAAAAGTTCCATTTACGAGATTTTAAACCAATAGTGGGATTAAACTAGTTTGATAGTATCAGTTTTCCTTTTTGTTACTTGGTGTTGGCTAATATGAAATATCTGAAAAACGAAATATACTAAAAATTTAAAAATGAAGGAATGAGAGTAAACTATCTCAAAATTTGAAAAATATTCAGAGGTTATATAAGTAACACTCAGAAATGATTCTTACTAGTTATTTCAAAAGAATGACAATAATTTCAGGAATGCAAATATAGAAAGATATCTTCTATTAATTAAAATGTTCAAATATAGAATTTAAATACTCCAAAAGAAATATTTACTAATACCAGAACTGCATTTTTTTAATGCCCATGTTTTTATTTCGTATGTTTTGTCTCAAGTGTTTTCATATATGGACAGAAAAAAAAACTTCGCTTATACCCTTTTAAAAGGAAAGTAATATTTTAAAAAGAATCATAATTGTGTTAGACATGAACTTCTCTTTCACAGTTTGAGTACATATATCATCATCTAATGGGTTAAAGGTTAAGTTTTTTAATATGAAAGTCTTTACAAATGTTGTAATTTATAAGTAGATAAGTGATTTTAAAAGTGTTTGAAAGAAGTTATTTACTGCTGCTAGTTCTTCACTTAAGTTTGTCACTGCTAGACCTCTAACCAGCAGACTTAGTTTAAAAAATAAATCATAATTTACAAAGAGGATCAATAATTTTATGGTGTTTATGTTTTTTAGAAATTTTGAGGATAATCATTTTCCAAATAATGGCAGAAAAATTTCATGTTATTGAATTTGTATAATTTCATTAGGTTAAGTTATTATTGTGAAGTAAATGCTCTATTGTACTTTCTGTATATAAATATATCCAAGTTGTTACTTCATATAAAAGTGCATTGTAATAATACACAAAATTTAAATGCATCTTTTTTTATTATGAATATTGTTAAGTAATTTATTAACTCTCTCTAAATTTATAAATTATCTATATGATGGTATTGAAAGTAAGATGCGTATATCTTATCACTATGTATGATTTATTTCTTTAAAGGTATAAGTAAAGGTTTTAGCTCAGTATTTACTAGTAGAACCACCCTGGGACAAGCCTTTAATTTGTGTATAAATGTGGGAATCCTACCCAAATCTTCCAAAAGGTCAGTCTTCAGATAGCGGGGTTTTTATTGGTGTGGTGTCTAGGGGTTTTTAGGGTGTATTAGTTAATTTTGAAATAAAATAGACAACATAGTTAAAGAAAGAAACTGGTTGAAAACTAAATAATTTATTATGAATTATAGGGGAGTATTTACATGGGGAATATTTCAAAAGAATAGAAAAGTTAGATAAGCATATTTCAGAAGAATAAGAAAGTTAGATCACATTACTTTAAGGGAGGCAATTGAGATTAAATAGAACTCATTATGGTGCTATTAAGACTTACCGCCTGGCGCGGACGAACGGCGCTGACGCGCGAAATACGACGTTTCTCTGACGAGTGTTAGTGGGCCTCTGCCGAAAAAGGTTGATGTCGGCGTTTTAAAAGGGACGCTAGATGGCATTGATGTGGAATACTGTTTTGATTAGAATTGCCGACCTCGGTAAAGGATATGATCTAACCTTTTACAAATGGGATATCCTACATATATATACATGTAATGAAATACATCTTTTATACATATTTTTCAGAGGAATATTATTTTTGTGCTCTGTTTCTATTTATTTGGTTTTTAGAAATTTCTTGTAGTTATGTAATTTTTCATTTTTGTGATTGTGTACTTGATATGTTAAAATTACCTGTAAACATTGTGCTTTTTAAATTCATGAACTTAAATATATATTTATTTAAAATGTTGAAATTGTAATGAAAATATATGTATTCTTTAGTGGGGAGCAAAGGCCTTTAAGAACATGACAATAGTTCCTCCAGGTTCTGGTATTTGCCATCAAGTCAATTTAGAATATTTAGCTAGGGTAGTTTTCAATAACAATGGTTTGTTGTATCCAGATAGTCTTGTAGGAGCAGATTCCCATACGACTATGATCAATGGATTAGGAATCATTGGATGGGGTAAGATAGTTTTTACTCATTTTTAAATCTAAATGTATTGTTTGATTTTATGACACGGTAGACAGGAGAAAAAATTATAAAATTCTTCTGTCATTGATTAACTGTGACTTAGTTATAGTTTGACAGTTGATATTGTTTAAACCAGTGATACTCAACCTGCAGCCCATCGGGCTTTTCTGAGTGACCTGCTTATGGCCCATTACACTAAAAAATTCAATTATTTAAGAAATATGTATTAAAAATTTAGCGGTCAATTCTATTAATCAAGAAATCATATCTACCAATTTTGCTGTCGATATCGTACAGGTATGAATTACAAGATTTTTTTTTGTCTATTAGTAATTGTGTAACAGGTAGTGATAGCAAATAACGTTGAAGTAGCAAACTAAACTGAAGTAGTGATTTTCTTATGGGTGAAATTGAGTTTAAATTATAAATAAATAATATTGATTTCAGTCTGGAATCCAGTCAAATTTTTTTGCCATTCTGTGCTTGATAAATTGATATTTGAAATAAAAATGAGAAGTTTTATCAAAAGAATAAAATCAAATTATCAAATGGTATAGCAGGTTTGTTTGTACAACAATGGGTCATGGGTGGAAGGAAACCAAAACTACTTCACACAATTCAGTAAAAAATGCTCAAAACCAAAAAAATTTTTTGTTTGTTTGATTGAGATTCATATAGTATTAAAAGCAAAAATGAGTTTTTAATATTTTGATCAGTTTTCCACATTATAAGTGTCAAAATATTGCCTTGGTCTTATAATTTTTCTTCCATTTATTTTCATGTTACAGCCCATGTTCAATATCTGCCATATGTATGCAGCCCAGTGGGAAAAAAGTTTAATTAAACCTTTATATTAATAATTGAATTCTTTTTTTTAAAACATGAAGTTATTTTGTATTCTAAATTTTAGTAAATATACTAAATTTTTGCAGATGTTATTTATTTAGCAGATAAACTAATACTATTTTTGTTCCATCGAATAGAGTGAATCTTGATTTTATTTAGTTTTTGAACTTTGTTAATTTTTATAACCTATTTAAATTTGTGATATTTAAAAGAAGTTTTAAATTTATAATAGAAATTAACTCTTATAATCCTTTCAACTTCTTAAGGTGTTGGTGGTATTGAAGCAGAAGCAGTAATGCTAGGTCAGGCAATCAGTATGGTTTTACCCCAAGTTGTTGGCTACAAATTAGTTGGGAAATTAAATCCCATGGTTACATCCACTGATGTTGTGCTTACCATTACAAAAGTAACTATCTTTTAATATTTTAATTTAATTCTCAATTACTATGTTTTTATTTGCTGTGTTTTTATTGATTAAAATAGAATGCAATGATAAAAAGTTATCCACATGAAATATATTTTTAATAAGTCAATCTGAAAAAGTGTTACCAATTTGCTATGGCAGCTTTCTACTATATATGCCTTGTACATGAAGTTTTTTTTATTGAAATTCAATTTCTAATAAAACTTTTGAACTTAAATTAATACTTACCATAAAATCACTTCCACTTTGATTAAAAATATGCTTCTACTATACAAACAAGTTTTGAGCTCCATTATAACAAATGCCATCTCTGTGTATGGGTAAAGCAGCTGTAATCCATATCAAAAAAGCTTAAGTCATTCAAAACAAACTTTTAAGAATTGGTTAATTACCATGAGCTATCATTCCCACTTAATTGCGCATTCTCTTTTTGAATTTTTTCTTCTTAATTTGACCTCAGTTTTGATATTGGTGCGAATTTGCATCATTCTGTGTATTTTTCCATACCTCCAATGATTTTTGTTCAAGTATTTTGAAATTACAAAGCTTGGATTTAAATTAGTTTGGATAGCCAAGCACATATATTCCATGTTAGACAAATTTTATCAGAGCATGAATTTTTTCCTTTTAAATTTCAAAATTTCTTGTTTTCATAGTTAAAATGAACTTTTATTTTTAATTCATTAGAAATAATGAAATTTGAATTTAAACATCAAATTTTTTCATTTCTTTAATATTTAATTTATTTTATTAGCATCTGAGACAGCTCGGAGTTGTTGGGAAATTCGTAGAATTTTTTGGCCCAGGAGTTGCTGAGCTCTCCATTGCTGACCGAGCTACTATATCTAACATGTGTCCTGAATATGGTGCAACAGTTGGTTTCTTTCCAGTAGATGATAAGAGTGTTCAGTATCTGCAGCAAACAGGTAATATATATATATATGAAATCATTTAAAAATGTTTCTGGAGTCATTTTTATTATCTAGAGAACTTTCTTAGGGTTTTTCGAATGAAACTATTTTTCATCTATTTCATCTTAAGTCATAACTTCTAAGTACTAGTAAAAGAAATTTATGTATTTATTTAAATGGTATCTGATGTGCTGCTATGACTTTTTTTTTTACCAGAATCAAAATTTTCATGATAAATTAAATGTATATTTTTATTGTGATTTCACAGATTATGTATATTTCTTACTACATGTACATATTTTCATTATTATTTTAAAAGTATCTCTTGGCTACAATAACCAAGTGGTTATGGTCAGGAATTCATGACCAGTGTTTTTGTTGAATGGGAGATTCAAGTCCTGATGTCTATAAACACCCTTCATGTAAAGGGGAGGAGGCACATCAAATCTGTCAAAGTTCTTAAGTTCTCACATTTGCTTGGTATTGAAATTTGGAGAGGGGATGCCAGCTTGAAGTTGTCTTTGTCACTTGACTGATTCAAAATTCATCATCAATAGCACTATTGTAGCTTCAAAATGCAATATTTTTAAACAGTCAATCAATATTTGTTTTGAAGTGGGTTTTAATTTTTCATAAGGGTTAAAAAATTTTCTGAATTGTTGAAGTATTAGGAATGAAATGTAGTTATTATAATTTTTTTAGTAATAGATGTTTAGTTTTCTTTTTGAGTGTCATATTGCAATATGATATTCATAGGCTAGCTGTTAGAATATTTTAAAAACAATTATTTCATTAATATAAAATTAACTTGAATATTTTTAACATTTGTTTTAAAATTTAGCAAATATATTGAGAAAAATGTATTAAAGTAAATAATTAAACATATTTAGTTTTCCCTTTAAAAAAATTTGTTCAAACTATTACAATTTTTTTGAAGAATTAGCACAAATATTATTTAATAATGAATTTGACAATAGTTTTAAAATCTTAATTTGAGTATTAGGTTTTATTTTTAATCAAAATGCTTTTTGAAAGCATACTTTAGTGTTTTCTGTTGATATCTTTCAAAACAGGGTAATTTTCTTTGTAGGTCGAGATGAGAAACATTTGAAGTATGTAAAAGCTTATTTGCAAGGTGTACACATGTACAGAGATTATAAGAATCCCGATCAAGATCCTGTCTTTTCTGAAGTAAGTTTTTTGATATTCTTGTAAGCTAGTTTTTAAGTCATCTGTCAATAAAATGTATGTTTTGATGAAATTTTATTTAAAAACTGAATTTTTATATACATTTAGAATGTAAGGATTGTGAAAAAATTATCAGTAACTTTTATTTAATTGTTCCATATGTATTTGGATTCATTTTATTAAGTGGCTGCAGTAACTGAGTCATATTGTCATCAAGCTCATGACCAGTAATGAGTCAGTTAAGTTCATTCTGTTTCCACTAAAGATTCATTGTGTAACAGAGCAAATGCATATTAAATCTGTTGAAGTCAGTAAAATGGGTGCCAGCTGGAATGTCATTCTATCACATGGATCAGATTATAAGATAAAGAGGAAAATAGATGATTTTTAAGGATGTTGTTACTTAAGAGTTGTAATTCATAATATTTTTCTCTCCTTGTTACTTGACATGGTTTAAAATTTTTGATGCCAGTAACCCTTGTGTTGTTTCTCGGTTAAATTGTAAAATTTTTAAAAAAATAAAATTAACCAAATCATAAAATGTGTTATTGATGTATTGCCTCACTTAGCTTCATCTAGAAATATTTGTAAAAATTTGTATTTAAGTCATTGCAATTTATGCAAATCTTTTACCAGCTTAAAAGTAAAGGAAAGATCTGAGCTTTTCTCAAGCTTAATTAATTATAGTGGATATTCATTGCATTAGTAAATTCGGTTTATTTGAAAGAAGTATCTAACCATAATCCTCAAGTTATAAAATCATACTCTTATGACTTTGAAAGTTAATTATTTCTAATGAATATTAATTTATATTTTCTTTCAGACAGTAACATTAGATTTAGGAACTGTAGTATCTTCTGTTAGTGGACCAAAACGACCTCATGATCGCGTTCCTGTTCAAGAAATGAAAAAAGATTTTCAGAATTGTCTTGTAAATAAGGTTTGTTTCAAATTCTTTAAAATTATATACTCGACATTTTAGTTAACTATCTTCTCATTAAAGTTTTAAGAGGATTGTTTTGCCTAGTGATAGAGTTGCTAGCTGTATGATTATAGGATCTTTGATTTTCTTTTTATTTATTTTATGCAATACCATCATGGACATTAAAATGTATTTAAATCTCCAAATACTCTCATTGCTTAGTGTGGAAATTATTGGGCTTAAGAAAAAGTTTGTCATTTTTTTTCTAAAAAAAAAATTTTTTACTTATTAAAAATTTAATCTAAAATTTATTATTCTCTGAAAGTTACAACTGTCTGCCAGCATTTTGGCAGTTTATCTAATCCCCTGGAAAAGAAGTTATGTTTTGTAGACAAAGTATTCTTCCACTGCCATTTGGACACCCTCATAATTTATGTATTGATTTCCTTCAAGAAAGTTTTACTGGATCGAAAAGATGTTTCAAATTAAAAATATCAAAGGGGTATAATTTCCCCCAGGGAAAGTTCCTAACAACTTTTAATTTTTTTTGTAGTTTCCTTGCCATGTGATTTAATTTGTGATGAAAAATCACGGCCTTTCCAAAATGGCTTTTGTTGGAACTCTTTATTCAAAACATCAAATTGTGAAAAGGAAGCCATTCTTTTTCCAGCAACTAATAGTACACTATACCCTTGATGTTTACCCAAAAACCAAAATAACCTTCCGTGCATGGCAGCTTTTTTGGGTTGGTTTTAACCTTTTTATTAGGGATTTCACCCCAGTAGTTGGATGAATTCAAACTTAAAATTTTGGAAAGTTAATGGGGGTTTGTTATGTCATTTTGTGGAGCCTTTGTACACTTTAAGCTTAATCTGGGGTTTATCTTTAAAAAAAAAATCACTCAAAGACCTCACAACCAACAACACATTCTTTTACTGCTTCCCCTCAAAAAAATGTCACACTAGTTTCTTTTTGGGCCCTCATGTTTTTATTTTTGGGAAATCAAACAGGTTAAATGTTAAAGCCTTTTCTTCACTCATTTTGACAGTTTTTTAAAGCTTGAAAAAACTGACTAAAATGCAAAAAAATGTGTATAAATCATCAATAATGTACTAATCTAACTGTTTAAACCGGTTTCAGTTGGATCCAGATTCTTGCCAAGAACTGATAATGCTTAAAAGTGCACATTTTCAAAAACTACTGAACTTTCTTTTATACACAATAGAAGATGGAATCTCAAGTTTGTATCTTGTCAGCTGTTGTCATTCTATTGGGAATTGAAATCTAATTGCTTGTAGCTTTTATGAAACAATAAATTTTAGTTAAATTCATTTAACAAAATTTATAAATGTATAACATAATATTTTAAAAAAAAACATTAATTTTTTTTGTGGGGCTTGATTTAATTTGATACAAAATGTCCTAAAAATAAAATATAAAATTTTCTAAAATAATTCTGCAATTGAATCAATGATTTTATGCTGATCAGCTTTAGGACATCTGTAGGTAAATTATCATTCCTTTTTTAAACAACAATTGTTGCTTTTCCAAGATTTTGCCAAGTATTGGTGATATGGACTACAATTTTTTTATGAACTATAGTTCATCTTATGTTGACACTGTGCAAAAATAAGTTCATTGGCCCAACAGTGAATAAAGCACAGAGCTTTTGTATATGGAATCTTACATTGTGAAAATCAATTCATTGCACAAAGACCAACAGTATTCTGATAATTTGACATGATCTTACACCTCCAGTGGCATTTTTTGCTAACTTACATTCACATGTGTGAACATTTTAGTCAAAAAGGCTGTTGGAGTAAAATTATCTTCTGTTAGACCAAAACTTTATTCTGTTTTCACTCACTGTCAATATAACAGGAAAAAAGTATTACATTCAAAGTAATTATATTAACAGTCATTATTTAAAAACAGAATAATTTATTTATAATATAAACAATTGATATAAGCCAGAATTTAGCGTTTGGTTTCGTGATCCCTATAACAAGTAAGTAACCAATAATCATCCCCTGAATTGTGGTAGATAAGATTTTTTTGTTGAAATATTTTCAAATGTGAATCTTTACTAACATTTTTTTTAAAAAATGTCCTGTTCTTAATAGAATGTTATAGGTATATTCGTAGATGAATTTTTTGAAGTTAATGCATAAGTATATTTATTCATGACAATGTTGCCCCAAACTACCTGTTGTCTGTATTTGTGGTGAGGGAGAACATGATTAAAGTTTTATTAAAAAAATTATGCACAATTCATCACTTGGAAGATATAAAAAGTAATGATATTTAAGAACCTTTTCTATTGTGTTATATGAAAAAGCAAGCTACTGTCATTTTTTAATGCAGTGATCATTTTCTTCATTAACCACTAAGCTGATGAATTGATTTATACATAGCTCTTGCAATGTTTTGATCTCTGGTTTTGGATTTTTTAGGGGAATATTGTATTCATTTGAGCAGTGAGCATACTCTCTGTTGGCGTAATTATTATTTTTTTATAAATAACTCATGATTTTTTTCTTTAATGCCATTTAAATTTATGAAAGTATATGCCATTTAACTTTAAGAAAATGCTATTCTATGCAATCTTAGCAAGTTAAGTTGGTACTAGATATAATTAATTTGCTTGTAATCTTTCTTAGGTTGGATTCAAAGGGTTTGGGCTGGATCCTCAAAAGCTTTCCACCACTGTGCCATTTACTTTTAATGATCAACAGTACTTCCTTCGACATGGTGCTGTCGTTATTGCTGCCATCACTAGTTGCACAAATACTAGTAATCCATCTGTCATGTTAGGAGCTGGTACAGTACTGAAAGTTTCTTTGCAAATATTTGAAATATAAATTTTTGTAAATTTTATAAAAATTTTTTGATTTTTCAATGCTTTGAAAAAAAAGCATGCTTTATAGATTTAACACTTAGCAATTTTGACCAAACACAATTCAGGAGTTGTGAAACGGTACTTCCCTGACTTGCCAATGCTCTACTTGGATAGCTTATTTTTCTATTCCAGTCTACTGAATTGCTGTTTCTTCCACTTTTTAAAAAAATTGTGTTTTTAATGCATGACTGTTGTAGTTTAGAAAAGGCTAGATTGTGAAAAAGTGTACCTGATTTCAAGGTCAGGTTTTATTGTTTTTCCTTCATACAAAAAAAAATGAAGACATTTTGTATGCACTTATTCAGTGTATCACACGTTGCAAATACTACTTTTCAATTTTGTGCTAAATTAAAATAATACTAAGTTACCACCAATAACTCTTTACAAAGTATTATTTTAATATTGGATCAAATAGTGAATCAAAAGTTTCTCTAAATGATTCTGGTTATAGAAATTTTTTAATTTGAACTTCTTTAGCGATAAAAGAATGGGAAGTTCAGTTGATCTAATTCTGGTTTGGAATGTGTGTTTATGAAATAGATACTAGAAATTCTCTTTCATTACTGCCGTGATTTCTCATCACAGTGAATCCGGCTGTTTATTTGGATACTGATGTGAAACAGTTCCTTGATATTTTCTTTATGATTTCCTTAAAACAACAAATTTTAAAATGAATAAATGTGTGTAAAGATCAAATTACTCAAATCACTAATCTATGAAGAAATAGCAGAACACAAGAAAATGGAACTATATAGCTAAAAAAAAGAAATCATGAATTGGTTAACTTATTTTAGCACTACATTTTAGTATAATTTGAAATCTAACATTCTTTCTATATACAGTAAGATTGATTGCATATGTTATGACTAGTTGTAAATTGTTGTCTTAATTAAGCAAAGTTGAATGTAAACAAATCTATATTTTGTATTAATTTTTTTAAAGTTGATTTTTTAAAAATGTGGTTAGAATTTTCCAGGAGCTAAAATTGTTTATCTGGATTAATAAATCATTTTAAAGGTATAAATCTTAAGTTATTGAATCAATTTTTTTTGTTCATAGGGCTATTTGAATTACAATTTTTATTTTTGGAATGTTTTTTCAATATTAAATTCTGTTTATTTATCAATAGCTCCAAATATGCGACTTAATATTTCAAAAAATTATGTTGATGGAGTATCAAATCTCCCTTGGATGTGTTTAATATGGTTTTATCATAAAATTATAAAACAGAATTTAGTTTTAACCTTACTCAGTGAAGTTTAAAATTTTTACTATTTTCTTTTAAATATTTAAAAATAGAAATGACTAACCAGAATTAAGCAATCAATATTTAGTATTTTTTAAATTTTAAGGATTTTTGCTTTCTTTCAATATTTTTTCTTCTTACTCTTTCATACATTTTATTCCTTTGAACAATTATTCTATTCTTTATTCATTCTTTAAAATTAAATCATGATACATTCAGATTTAAATATAAACTTTTTTCCCAAAATTAAACAAATTAGTTGTTTTATCCTATATATTAAATGTGTATCCTAATAAGTATTCTGGTATGTATCTAAATGAATATCATACAGAGAATGCTAGTTTCACAACAATATTAGACAGTAAATTGCTATATTTTTATGAAATAACATTCAGGGAAAAAACAATGAGAAAACCAAGTTTGAATCTTGTGTCCTGGCCATGGCGCAAAATTATGAAGGATATGAATTGTAGGGGCTAAGTAGGCTATATAGGCTGTCAAGTAAATAAAAATTGATGTATTAATCATGAGGTTTACAAATTTAAATTTATAAAGGAGAAAAATCTTTAGTTTATGCTTCCTTTTACTTGCTTGATATATGGCTTGATAACTATTGTATGATATTTCTTGACTTTTTATTTTTTCAATGATATACCAAATTTTAAGATCAAAACTTGTTTCAAATAATTGTTAAGACAATAGTGTGCAATTTGGTGTTCATACTAGGACATTTTAAAAATTAATTTTTTTGTCATACAAGAATTAATCTTTTGAGGGTGTGTACTTTGAGGTTTGTACCATAGTGGCCAAGCTGCATTGGCTAAAGTAAATAACAATAATCCCTTTAAACCATTATAAATATATTTTGACACAGGGTAGAAATACGTTATCATTTATTTTGACTTGCCTACCTTAGTAATGACTATTATTTGTACTAACTGGAACATTTCAGTATGATCACTTAAGGATTTTGAACTTGTTAATTCTTAGTGTTCTTCTAAATATGCAAAACCTCTAAAATTCATTTTATGTGATATGAGTATTTTGAAAAAAATACCCTTTGCTTTCTAGGTTTATTAGCTAAGAAGGCCGTAGAGAAAGGTCTTAGTGTTATGCCTTATATCAAAACAAGTATGTCACCTGGAAGTGGTGTAGTTACTTATTACTTGCAAGAAAGTGGTGTCATTAAGTACTTAAAACAGTTAGGGTAAGTGGAATTAAGGATGCTTTAAAGACTTATTTTTGTTAAAGGAAGTATTTAATGAAAGGAGAATTATTCATGAAGTACTATAATTTTCTGAAGGGAAATGATAAAAAAATTAATAAGTATTTTAAAATGTTATTTCATGTTCATATAATATATCACAATAATCTTTCCGTGTTGTATGATATCTTCAATAAAGTTTACTTTAGAAAAATATTTTTCTCATTTCTGTATTACTTAATGGAGCAAAAATAATTTTTTAAAATTATCTCTGGACCTGATTTAAACGATGGCATACATAATGTTGAATATTTTAATTTATAAATTCTATTTTATAGTACCTTTACAAGTTTTTCTAAAAACTGAATGATCAGTTGTTATAAATTTTAGATTGCTTATTAATTATTTAATTTTATTTAAATTGTGCTTTCATTTCAGGTTTGATGTTGTTGGTTATGGCTGTATGACATGTATAGGAAATAGTGGTCCTCTTCCAGAGTGTGTAGTAGAAGCTATTGATGTGGTAATATAGTTTTAATGTTTGCATTGGTGTAGTTATTCTTTTGTGTGTGTGTTTTTCTTATTGTTTTATCTTAATTTCAATATATATTTAAATAAAGTCTTACTTATTTTTAAGTTAATTGCAACACTTTTTTAAAGAATTTTCATTATAATTGAAAGTATTAAAAATACATAAAAATAATTCTATTACATCTTTTGATTAATCTGTATTATTGTGAACACTAACATTGTGTTTTACTGCAAAATAATTTTTTTTGAAGCATTTAATTTAAAAAGAGAGTTGAACTAAAGATAACTCATAATAAACATTTAGTTTAAAGAAATTATTTTTTTAAGTATAGTTATGCTGAATTTTTACTGTTAAATCTGACAATATATAACTAAAATAAATTTTTTAAATCTCTTCACCCTCGGCTCCATTTATTTTTATTTTATTAACTTTACAATTTAATTGCTATATTAAACAAGTTATTGTAGTATCATTGTAATGATTGTAAAAATTGTGATTATTTTTTGAGATTGTTATATTTTTAACTTCATATGCTTATAGTAAAGGAATTGTCACATGGTGTGAATGTTTATGCAATATTTAAATGTATCATTTTAAATTTAATTCTGAATTGAAATAACAATTACAGCAAGAAAAAAATTATAAAACATGTTAATACTTTTGTAGTTTAAAAAGTTCAGTTACATTTATTCTAAAAAAGAAATGTAATTTTTGATCAGTTTAGATAATAACTAGAATACGTAATTTATTTAGCCAATTTATTCATTACACCAATACAATATTGAATACTGAACATTTTAACCCCTTAATTGACTCTGGTCTGTATATGTCTTGCTCCACCGATGCTTTAATTGCCCCTGGCACACATGTCTTTCTAAAATACAATCCTTTTCGTTATAGTAAAGAAATATTAAAACTATTCTGAAGACTTTGAAATGCAATAAAATGACCTTGACCATGTTTGCATAAGATTTACTTATTTTGGAGAAAAATTTGTAATTTTTGCCTCCCCCCCGATACATTTACACATAAATATGTAAAAAACATTGGCAGTGTGGAGTGGATTGTGTAACTTTTACTCAACAGTTAGGGGGTTAATATACAGATTTAAGTTGGTTTTTCTAAATGTCACTTCATTCTACGTTCTGCTAAGAAATGTGGTCGCAGTAGCAGAGTGGTATAGGTATCGGATCATGGCTGGCTTTTTCATGAGTTCGAATCCAGTACCACTAAAGACCCTGCCCGTAGGGCAGCAATGCACCCTAAATCTGTCAAGAACTGAAACATCCTTCCATTGGTGTGGTGTGGTAGTTAGGAAAGGGGGGTGGTACCAGCTTATATAGGTGTCATCCACGTCACTTGACCATGGTTCAAAATTAAGTGGTCCATCGTCAAAGCCCTTGTGTAGCTTAACAGTGCGACATTAATATTCATTCATTCATTCTGCAAAGAAATATAATTTCTTGTGAAATAAAGATTTAATTATAGACTTTGGAAATTTTTGTTGTTGTTATATATACTTGTATTTAAGTTTTAACTGTATTTTTCTAATAAGGCAATGAAGTAATGATAAGAAAGTAAAAAAAGCAAGGGGGATTTGCATGGTAAACTTTTTATGTAGCTTCTGCTATAAATAATTTATTCTTTTAATTCTTATGCTTCTTGTTCAAAAATATAATTTTAATCTTATTCTTTGTCATAGCTTTCTCTTGCAACTGAAATTTTATTCAAGATTTGATTTTTGAAAGATGTTTCATATGTTAAAATTGTAA
The DNA here is from genome assembly GCA_019973955.1 of Trichonephila inaurata madagascariensis. Taxonomy (NCBI): domain Eukaryota; kingdom Metazoa; phylum Arthropoda; class Arachnida; order Araneae; family Nephilidae; genus Trichonephila; species Trichonephila inaurata. Next base: position 48,458 of record BMAV01013852.1, read on the forward strand.
GGCAAGCAGTGAAAAAATGTGACTACTTCAACAGTAAAACAACAGGTGTAAAGGAAGGAAAAAGTGCAATTATTTGTTGATTGCAAGAGGATAAAAATGTTCTTTTTCAGGAGAATGCTGTCTGAATCTATCAAATAATTTGAGTGCAGTTGGTGTTTATGTCAATTTAAGAACCTTAAGATTAACAAATTTTGGGCTTAGAGATTCCAAAGAGCTAATTTCTTAATTTCTAGCAATATCTGAAAAGAATTCAGTAAATTTTAGCATATTAACTAACAGTAATATAAATATATTATTTTGTCTTATGTGTGAGTAAAGTATTATTTGGCCCCAAAATGCGTGATACAGGCAGGGGAGTGAATTACATTTGGATTGAGTTGAACCAAATGTCAAGCACATATTTTTCAGTGCTGGAAAAAATAAGGCAAAGCAAAAATTTTCATTGTTTTCACAGCTATGCATCTGAGTTTTATAAAGGATTAAGAAGTGGTGCAACAAGTAAATTTTAACTGTTCCTATTAAAATAATTACAGCAAAATAGTTTTAAGCTAATATTTTTTGTTTTTACGTAAGTAGTAAGCTGGAAAAAATAAGGCCAATGAATGAACCGGTTAAAAAACTAGCGGTGAAGCCACACCAGATAGTCCATTTTGTATGATGCAGGGGTTATTGACAGAGCAGTTTCTCTAAAAGTGTTTTCTCCTCTAAAGAGTGTATTTCTATGTTTAGAACTTAAACTACGATTTCTGATTCAGTTGCTCTGTTGATGTTGTCTGTTACTTTACATATACCTATATTAGAAACCTAATGGAACCTTCTTATTAGTCTAATAAAGAACTATTAATTTTTTAAAAATTTCATCTAAAAAAGCACTTTGTGTTTATTTCTCATCTGTTTGGAAAAAAACTGGAGCTTTTTATCTGTTCATTTATGAGTTTAATTTTTATAGTTTGTCCTGATTTCTGGATCACCTGGTAAATTATCTAGTACCAGGTGTTATAAATTTTGTTTTTGAAAAGTTAACTAATGCTAAATAATAAATGTGTTTGAATTCCTTTTGGGTTTGATTTCAAATTGAGCATTAAATTTATTTTCAATTTATATATAAATGTTTGTATTTCATGAAACAGTTGATATTCTTTGAGCATGCCAAGTTAAAAAATATAACAATTTCAAAAAGAGCCAAATTGATACACTATTGTACATTATATCTTATAATTTTAGATTTTAGAAAATTTGAACTAGTTTTCAAATACTGATTGAAAGAATTTAATATTCTAAAAACTTTTTTTTCTCTTAGGGTGAAATTGTTGCCTGCGGTGTATTATCAGGAAATCGCAACTTTGAGGGAAGAATTCATCCTCATACTCGTGCCAATTATCTTGCATCTCCTCTTTTAGTTGTAGCTTATGCATTGGCTGGAACTGTGAATATTGATTTTGATTCGGAACCTATTGGTAAATGTTTTGAATTTATTGATTTTTCAGAATTGTTAAAATTCACTTTGTAATATTTTTCAATCAAGTTTGATTGAGAGACTAGAAAGCTTGGATTTTCAAAACCTTCATCAATAAGCTCGTAGCAAATTTTTGGTCCTAAAGAGTGTTGTAGAAAATATTGTACAGATAAATTTTAATTTTTAAAAATTTTGGGTGATTTTTGAATTTTTGAAAACATTTTTTTTAGTTATGAAATCAAATTGAATTTTTTAGATTTTTTTTTCCAGTATTAATTGAAAGATGTTAAATGTATTGCAATCTATATTTCACAGAATTTATAAGCTTTTAACTTCAATAATATTGTGTGGGTTTAAGTATATGTATTGATATTTTAAATTAAATTATTTTATGGGTACAATTTCTGGGTTTAAATTATAATATTACCTTATTGCAGCCCATTAGAAATAAAAAAAAAGTTTTATTATATTCAAGAGATATTTACTGGTATGCAAACTTTAGCAAAAATTCCTTGTAATTTTGAATCACAGATAGTTAGGCTGTTATTTGAACTAACATCTTACTCTACATTCATGCCACTCCAACAATAATACTTCAAACCCCATTTGATTTAATCAGCACCAGCACTTTTAACTCTGATATTTGGAAGAAACAAAATGAATTCCTGACCTAGTGGCAATAAGTACATTTTGTTATTTATAAATAAAATTATTGCTGACTTTATAATTTTAAAGTTTTCTGTATCTGTGACTAATTTACTTAATTGGCATGAATAAAAAACTATACAATAACCTTTTAGTCGTAGACTTTTTTAATTGTATGCTTGGTGAGATAATAAAGACATCATCAAAGCCCACTATTTCACTTTTGAATTCAAAATCATACCATGTGAGAAACTTGAGGTCCTGTTAATTTTAAAGAACTGCAGCCTCAATTATTTTTCTGGATTGTTTTAATGGTACCTAATAGTAAATTTGTATTATTTCAGGCCACTAAATTAATTTGCCATTAGGATTCATTCTGCATGTGTATACTCTTAAATAAAATAGGAAGTTAACTATTTATTTTTTAATGCTTGAAATATTCAGTGCTTAATTATAAAAATTAAATATTTCTTTTCTGCATCATGGGAAAACTATTTGTTTAAATATACCATCAATCATGAGTTTAGCGATATTCATGATTCATAGGAGTAAAACTGAGTTGGTTCTTTAAAAATCATATTGAGGAATTGTTTTGGCTGATGCTTGTTAAATTTATTTCAAAGTTCTCTTATTATGTAGCATGGAAATCAGTAGGAAGTTTAGGTATTTTCTTTATCATCTGAATGTGATAAAAAGGTTACAAAATCCTAAATTACAAGATCGGTTTTGTTAGTAGATTTTGTAAACCAAAAGCAATTATTGCAAAACAGTAATAACTCATTATGGTTATATTACCAAAATATTGCTATTGTTTTGGGGAGTATGTTTTAGGGATTGAGATTATAAATTTTAACCATCTAAAAGATTTAATTTTTATTTTAAGAAATCAGAATAAAGCCTATTGTGAGTATAATAAATGTAATTTCAAATATTAATATTCTGAAGCATCATGGCTTACTTGTTAGAAAAAAATTGCTTTATATCATTGAATTAATTGTTTTGCTTATTTATATTTGTTTAATTTTATTTTGAATATATTTTAGGTAAAGGAAGTGATGGCCAAGATGTATATCTCAGGGACATTTGGCCCCAGAGAGAAGAAATTCAGGTATTGTTGGCATTCTTTATATTTCTTGACAAATTAAAAATTGCAACATTGAGTCTTCAAAATATTATGTTCTGAATATTCTGAAATGTCATTTTTTTAGGAAGTTGAAACAAAACATGTTCTTCCAGCAATGTTCAGAGAGGTCTATTCTAGGATTCAGGTAATGTATACACATTTTTTTTTTGTCAATATATTTAATTATATTATTTTTAAGATTGATGTTATTTTTTTGTATTCCATGCGGTTACTAACATCTTGTAAATAATTTTTAGAAGCTGATGCAAGCAAATTTTCTAATAATCTCTTTGGATATAAATATATTTAAAATTGATAAAAAGTTATTTTTCTTCATGTTTTTAAAATGATTTTCTTTAATTTTCTTTTTTATGTTAAGAATAAGTAAGATATTGTACTATTCAAATTAATTGGGACAAGCATGTTTTTGTTGTCTCAGTTGTAGCAGTGTTCTGTGGAACACATGCTACTTTTGCTTGTTCATAGATGGATATTACTCCAAGGAGGCATTCTAAAATAATCACTCTTAATCACTTCTATGACTGTAAGAGCTATGGCAGTTGGTGTGTGCAAATCAAGTTTTTAAAAAAATTTTAAGTACATGTCAAGGTTCCTGATCATCATGCCCACAAAGAAAAGGAAAATGTAAGTGCAAGTTGAAAATTACTTAAAGAACTGATAAAATTCTGATAAGAAATATCAAAATAAATCCTGGGAAGACAAGCATAGATTTTAGAAAGGATTTATTGGACTATGGTGTTAAAGTGAGCACCTCAACTGTATGGAAGAGGTTTCTGTGAATTGGCCTTAAGGCTACAAGACTGAGCAAAAACAATTTCTTACTCAAAAGATTATGGAAAAACATTAAGCATAAGCCAAAAATACCAACCATGAACTGTTAACTGAAAGGGGATTTTCAGGGATGAAACACTTCTATTTGTGTAGGGATACAAATCAAGTTGTTAAACAAATGAAAAGGGGAAGCCCCTGCCCGATATATCCCTCAAATGAAAACACCCCTAAACAAACTTTTATTGTTTTCAAAAATTGGGACTGGAAGCTGGTTCTCAAAGGCATGATAAATTTTAAATACAACAAAATGTAGGCCCCGTTTTTTATTCTGGAAAAATTTGACAGTCATTTTTCCTGGGTTGCCCCCTTTTCCTTTACAGGTTGTTTGATTGAACTTGGTAAAATTTATGTTTATTTTATAAAATATTTTTAAGAGGAAATGTTATTTCAATTTAAATATTTTTATGAATGTTTATATAAGTATTTTTTTTTTTAATATGGGTTTTTTAAAAACCTGTTTTCTTGGTTTAATTTTTTTCAGTTTGGAAATAAGAGATGGAATTCTTTTGAATTCCCCGAAGGGATTTTATGCATGGGATCTCAACTCATAATTGAAACCCCCTTTTTTTAAAAGTATGGGACAATTTTGTTTTTAATTATTTAGGATCAAAACAATCTTTCAAAAAAAAAATGAACTTTTTTTCAAAGTGTGTTTTTTCAATTTTCTTTAGGGAAAATTCTTTTCCCCTTCTCCCAAAATTTTCTTTTAAAGGGGTGATTCCATTGTTGAAAATATTTTTAAGCTTTATCTGCAGTTTGGCTGGCCCCTTTTCCTTTTTTCGCCCTTCTTTGTTTAAAAAATTGTACCAACCTCTCTTTATGAGCAAAGATAAGAAATTACACAAGAGCTATCTTAGGTGAGTAAGGTTCATGAATCTGGAAGTTATGCTGCTTTTTGCAAAAAACTGGCATTCTGAGATCACTTTATAATGCATTTTCATTGTGAAATTTTGCCTCTGTAAATATTTTTTATGTGTACTGTTACATAATGATCTTAGGAAACTCCAGGTAGGAAACTTAATGTAGTCTGAACTGCCAGAATAAATTCTAAATACACTATCCTTCTTGTATAAAAAAAGTAAATGAACACATGAGCAGCATTTTGATGTTTGATTTCACTTCTAACTTTTTCCCAAAAAAAACAATAATAATTCAATGTATTTTTGTTTTTTGTTTTCCCTAGTACCATTACTTGTAAGCAGTAATAATCTTTGAAAGATATTTTTTAGTTTAGAGCTCTTCTTTCAAAACATGACATTCTTTTGCTTGCATCTTTTTTTGCTAGTCAAATCCCTGAGGCACAAATTTGAAAGCAACCCTTCATATTCATTGAACTGAGCTCCAAAATAATTTAGTTGATTTCACTGTGCATTCAGTGGTTTGTTGTTCAAGCACAAAGTTTATAAATTTTCTCAATATTGCTTTTCAGGCAGTGGACAGATATCCATTTAACAGAGTTTGTCATCTCTTTATATGCAGTCATTCTTTAAATTAGAAAACATCACTCTTGTGCACACTTCAGTTTCTTTTCATGTAATTTTTGTAAGCTGTTTTCAATCTGCTACAATTTCTGCAGCATTTATTAAACAAGAAGCAAAATTTCACAGCCCAATACTGTTTGCTTAAATCTTTCATCTTAAAAAAACAAGGTTAGAGCAGAACAGCTGAGATAGAAAAAAATATATGGGCAGACAAAACCATCTTGACTGATGTCATACATAATACTGAATTTATAAATAGTTAAGTGACCCCAAAAGTGTGTACTATGCAAGTTTTGGCTACTCAACAATTCTGGAATTTTGGGATATCCTCTGTTAATTATTAGTTTTATCATCTATTGTTATTTTTGTTTTAGCCATAATTGAAAAGTTAGTAAGGTCTTGGTAAATTTTGATAGTAGCATGATTGATAATTATGTATGAAAATAAAATGCATTGGAATGCATAGCTCCCTATGAATAATTTTTTATTCTCTTAATTACTTTTATCTTCAGACTATAGATCTTCCAGAAATCAAAAGTATAAAAAATGCCAGAGTACTTCTCTCGCTGGGCGATTCTGTTACAACTGATCACATATCACCTGCAGGCAGCATTTCCCGTAACAGCCCTGCAGCTCGTTTTTTGAACGATCAAGGGTAAGTCCTTGAAGTTTATTTTTAGTTTGATGGGTTTTTTTTATCAAATATTTACTCTTTTCTTCAAATTTAAAACATTTATTTAATAATTAGTTTTATTTTCTGATAGTATCTGGAGTTTAGTTTTACAGAATCACATGTTTATGTCAAGTGCATATACACGTTCACACAAATGCACACATTGTAGCTTATGCTGGTTATTTCATTGCAGGATTAAGAACTAAACTATGCAAGATTTACATACACAGTTTACATGTGCATACACATATTTTTAGTTAAATTAACAAATACTGTATTTACTTGAATATGAGCCTTCATCCATTCTAAGCCACACCTGAAATGAAAAAAAATAGTGTACAAAGTTTTATCAGTATCCAATATTTACAAAATTAAAAAGAAAATAATGAGCACTAAAAAGAAAATAATTTATTTATTTCATCAGTATTAAAAACTTTCAAATACATACATGAACCTGCAATTGCTCGGAAAGTCAATATAGTGTTTAATTTCCCTCATCCAATGAATTTTTCCTCCTTTGATTCTAAGTTGCACCTGATTTTCAGTAGCATTGATATTGAAAAGAAAAGTGAGGCTTTAATTCAAATAAATATGGCATATAAAATACATAAAGGGATTTCTAGTCAATTTGTATTTTTTCTAAAGTATTTGTAAATTGTAAAAATCAAAATAATTTCTTGTATTTATGAATAATTGTTTTAATACAAAATTATGATGAAAATGAAAAGATTTTGTTATCCATCCTTACATTTCATCTGAGTTTGAAATCCTTTTTTCTTTGAAAAATATACATTAAAAGTTAAAATTTATCTAATTGGTAATGTAACACATTATATAATTATTTGATTGGTTAAAAATAATGTCATATGTTTTCTTAAAACATTAGTAGATATTTTTTAATTAGAATAAATTAAAAAATATTTTTTTAAATTTTAGAAACTATAATATGCGACTAAAGTTAACTTTTTGGTATATATATATATTTTGTGATAAAATTATAAATCATAAATTTTTATTTCTGTGATTTTAGCTTAACACCCAGAGAGTACAATTCATATGGTGCTCGAAGAGGCCATGATGGAGTATTGACTCGAGGAACATTTGCTAATATTCGTTTAGTAAACAAATTCCTTAAAAAGGCAGGGCCAAGAACTATCCACATTGACAGTGGAACTGAAGTATGTCCCCCTAATTTTATACTATTGTTAACTATTTGTTTTATAAAATAATAATTTTAAACTTGGACTTTAATTTTATAATTCATCAAAATCAATGAAACTGATTAATATATTGGTTATTCTTTATATTTTCTTCTTAAAAAATAGTTTGATTTTTTCCTTCTTAACTCTAAAACAATTTAGGTATATCAGTAATATTGATTGAATACTTTTTCTTGTGAATCAGCTGGATGTCTTTGATGCAGCTGAAAAGTACAAAGGTGAAGGACGGCAGCTGATAGTTCTAGCAGGTAAAGATTATGGATGTGGATCATCTCGTGACTGGGCAGCCAAAGGTCCTTTTCTTTTGGTATGTGAATTTAAAACAAATTTTCTAAGAGTAATTTGCTGGCAACACAGTTTTTTTCAATTTCATATTTCGGAAAATGTTTGTTTCCTATATATTATAGAAGGGGAAAATAAAGCTACTAATATGATTTGATGCCATTTAAGTTAATATCTTTAATATTTGATTTCAAAGGTTTCCTTTTAATTTATTTAATCTTATTGCCTCAAAGTTGGTAAAGGTATTGTTGAAGGGAAATCCTCTGTTCTGGAATCAAGATTTGTTAGTCACTCATTCAGCTCTTTTGAAATAATTAATACTTCATAATTTGTTGTTGTTGGAAAGCATGTGGGAGAGCTTATGCAGTTTTTATGTCTGTAGTCCCAAGTTTTGCCTTTGTAGATTGACTTTCAAATCACAAATGTTATTATCCAGCATTTAGGCTTCAAAAGAGGTATTTTTAGTTTAAACATCTAGTTTTTTCAATTAATCATATTAAATTAGTTCATTATGTTTAAAGTAGTTGAAAAATGAAATTAGTTTTTTTAAGAGTGCTCTTTTGAATATTGAAACTTTTATGTTCATTCTTTTATATTACTATAAGGTTCATACATTCAGCATTGAAAATTTCTGATTTGAAAGATATTTCTGTCACCTTGCCCCTCTTTTTAAAAAAATTGTGACATATTTACATAATAAGCAATAATAATTTGCTTTCTGATATATTTCTAAAGACATCCCATTTTATAGGCAAGATGAAAATTTTAACCAATTTTTTTAAATTTGGAAAATCTTAGTGCAGTATTCATTGTTACTTTTTTTGGTTATAAGTTCTTTTTCTTATGATTTATAACTTAGGCATTTTTTTTTCTTATAGGGTGTACGTGCCATTATAGCAGAGAGCTTTGAGCGTATTCATCGTAGCAATTTGGTCGGTATGGGAATTCTTCCTTTACAGTATCTTCCAGGGGAGAATGCTGAAAGTCTAAACATCACTGGATTTGAGCTGTTTGATATTATTATACCTGAGCAGCTGAAACCAGGAATGAAAGTCAGGGTTGCAGTAAGTGTTTGTAAATTATGTGTTTTAAAAATCATTTAGTTTGATAAAACTATAAGAAATGAGGTGTAAATTCCCATACAATTTCAATATTCATTAACTAAATGTTTTCGAAGAAATATTTTTTTAATGCTGTGAGTTTTAAAGAATTATTTTTATTCTAGATAATCTTTAAGTTGTGGAATTATGTTGGATGATAAAAATTACTGGTCTTTAATTTCCCAGTAAAAGATCTTAAGAAAAAGCAATTTTGGTTATTTTTCATTTGCATTTAAAAATTTATTTATTCTATTTTTCTAAAAAAATTAGCTATATTTTTTTCTACATGGAAAAATCAAGAGTTGCTATTGAAACACAAGTTGTTGACTGAAATTTAGTTTTTTAGAAATGTATTGAAAGCAATTTAAGTAATTTGTATAAGGATTTTTTAAATGAAAATAAAGCGCAAGAGGAGACAAGGCAGCATATGTAGTTTCAATTAGCTATCTTAATTTCAAAAGAAGTAAATCAAGATTGAATAAAATATTAAATCACTTTGTCTTAGGATATGCTGTGAAATTATCAAGATTGCAACAAAAACAGAGTGTTACGCAAAATTATTAAAATGTTAACTCTTGCAAAAACTATATAAACATCAGCTAGTCTGAAGTTTTTTATTACTACCATGATTTTCTAGTGCATTAAAACTTATCTACTATGGGAAAAATATGTGGTAGATACTATTCTATTACAAATTATGCTATAAAGTAAGAATAAGGAAGTAAGAGAAAGATAAATAGAAATTTTTTTGCTAAAAGGTTTGTAGGTTTTTGAAACCAAAAGTGTTATTCAGAGCATTTAGTTATTTTTTTAAGATTTTTTTTAACGTTATGTGTATTCAAAGTTACTTATGTATTACTTTTAATTGCTTCATACTCCTTATAACAAGTATGCATAACAGTTTAGAATGTAATAATTTAGGCAAGGGTCTGTCATTTTTTTATATGAAGGCAATAAGTAACCTTTTATCTGTTTAAAGGATGAAAGCATCATTCTTTGTTTATCTCTTGATCTATATATTGTTCTAGTTCAGGTATAGCACATGTGCCGCATGTGGTTCATTGGCATGCATTCTCAATGACACTCAGCACTACTCTACAAATTTGTTAATTTTTAAGTGGATGGAAGTTGATAAATTTGTAATGAACCTTATTTGACAAACATCTTCAGAATTATGAAAAAATCTGAAGATACATTTACAGCTTTTTTGTAAATTATTGAATGTCATTACTGAAGAGATTTAATTGTTTGTAGAAAAAAAATCACATGTACTCTGCTTTCCGCTTTTGGTTCTGCATATCTAAGTAAAATCTTGCCTCACATGAAAAATATTTTTATTCTGCAAAGAAATTGTTTAACAACTGAATGCTCTGAATAGTGTCAAATTGAAAGTTGCAAATTATACCTCTGATTTTGTAATATGAGAGTAGAGCAGTGCAAGTACTTGGCTTGCCTTAAAATTTTTCTTTTTATTTATCTGTTGCGAAGGGAAGTACTTATGTTTTATGTTGTCTATTTCTTATTTTAATAAATATGTTTAAAAATACATAATAATATGTTCAATTTAAAATTTTTGTTGAAGTAGTTATATTTTAGGCTGTTTATATTTATGTTAAGAAATGTTTTGAAATTATTCAAAATTTATTTATAATAAAACTGTATTATTGACCTCTATTTTTCAACTCTGCATGCATTATCAGGGGAATAAAATTTTTTCAAAAATGTCATGTGTGGCATGCTGAATTATATTGGTAGATTGATTTGGCATGCCACAACTAAGAGGTTGTCGACCTCTGTTCTAGGTTGAATGTATTTTGAAAAATTAAAAAAAATTATATTTAAAAGAAATTGTATGTTTCTTAGCAGTTGTCTTTAAAATTTTTAGCCACACTTTGAATATCTCCTTTTATATTCTTTAATTATTCTGAAGATAATGTTTCTCTCATTTTTTTATTTTTATAACAGTTGGATGATGGCCGAAGTTTTGAAACAGTTGCTCGTTTTGATACTGAAGTGGAATTGACTTATTTCCGTAATGGCGGAATCTTGCAATACATGGTTCGTCAGATGTTGAAGGATTAAACTATCAGCTTTAGTGTTGGATTACTGTTATACCTACCTTCTAATTCTTCAGTTATGGTGGGGGACTGCAGCACAACATTTTATGTTGGGAAAAATTTTGATTTATTTCAAATTTCAGATGTCTATTTTGTTTCTATTATAAATGCTTTTTCTTATGACAGATGTTCAAATTTTATGTATGAATGAAAAGTTATATATAAAAATTATTTGCATTAACTTTGTGTTTGGTTCTTTGTAGTCTTTGAAATACTATACATTTCAAAGAGTTTGTGTTTTAATTCTTTCTGTTTTTGAATTAAATTTTTATGCTACATTAATCATTAAAAGTTGAGTTTTGCTATAGATTTTTTTTCTTTTAGAAAACTGTTCTTTTTTGATGCTAAAATTAATAATTTTCATTTGTTATGGTTTTAGTTTATATAATACAATACCCATACAATACATTAATAGTAGCAGAAACAGCAATATAGATGACCAAATAAATCTTAACATGTTACTATAGAATAACCATATTCAAATCCTAAATAAATGGCTAAGTTTCATAGAGCTTTCAAAATAGTTTTCACAACTTTTAAGGAAACTAAACAAACCATGCATTTTTTTGAGAATTTTTAACTTGTTACTTTCTTAAGCAATAAAATTTTCCACAATTTCGTTGAGAACTTGAAAATGTTATACTTATAAAAGAGAAATGGCAACAAATTAATATAAGTTTGTTACATATGTTTCTTGTAAACTTTGCTTATTATTTATGCATCAAATTTTTGTGTTATTTTTACAATGGTACTTGAAAAAAAAAAGAAAAATTAGAACTTAATGAATTTTGGAAGGTGTTCACATTGCTTATTTATAAATCCAAAAAAGGAAAATTTATATTATTGTTTAGCTCTTCAGGGATTTCAGAAATTTTATATAGTTTATTGCCTATCTAAATGTTGAACTATTTTGTGATATGTTTTGAAATTTTGGTCTTTTTTGAAACTCTTAGAACTTCAGATTTGTACTATTTTTTTAGAATGTATGCTGTCGTATTAAGACTTGTTGTTTGTGACGTATAATTTCCTGTGATTAGTTATGTAAGAATGGGGAAAATAAAATTGTTTTCTATATAGCTCTGTGTATATTATTGTGAAATAATTTTTGAGAATATTTTATCTTAGTGATGTGGTGTATATATTTTTTTTTTATCTTGAACTGCATGTAGACTATTGAATTTTGAGAAACTTTCCAACATTGTTACATTTGAAAATTGTCCAACTACTGAATAATATTTATGTGAGGATTCTACTTCTAATACTTGCTTTATTAATGTGCATTTTAAATGCAGTTGGAAAATATTTCGCAGGGTTTTTATTGATAAATAAAAAATTTCAGGTGACTGAAGGTTTCAGATTTTATTTTATTTTTAGCCCCATTGTCCGATGATGGATTTTCTTTAAAAATTTTAGTAATCATTTGAGTATTTTTTTAGATTTGAGTATTTCTTTGTGTTGTATTGTTACGGGCAAGTTTCTTTCACAAGCTTTTAGTTTGTCTGATGCTATTAACCAGGATTCCTTGCTCGCTCAGTCAGTGTGTTAAGTGCCCCTGGTGTATATATACCTTTTCCTGAGAGAATTATGTACCTTTGCATTTTGCTGTTATTTGTAAAACCATTTTTAAGGCTTTGTAGTGTATACAACAAATTTGACAAGTGCTTGTGAAGGATTTACTTATTTCTGATAAGGATTTGCTTATTTATGCTTTTCTTTTTCCCTGATACACTGCATAATTGCATGTGCATGTTTGAAAAATTGTGGCAATGGGGAGTGAATTGTACAACTTTTCCTCTGCAGCTAATTACTCATGACTCATCAAACGATCACTTTTTAAAAGATGCATTTGTGTTGAAGGCAAACACTTTGAGCACAAAATTCATTAAAGTATTACAAAAATGTTTTCTGTTTTATTTTTATCGCTTGATTTGAAGTTGCATACTTAAGATTGAATTTCTTAGTCATTTTCTAAAGAAAAAAAATTGTCAATAATTTTACGGATAATAAAGTAGCAAGTGATGTATCATTATGGAATCATCACTAAATAGGTCATGGTTTAAAATAATTCCGTAGGGTATTTAGTCATCTTTTTTTTTTTTTTTTTTTTTTGAAAAGAGTCAAAAACAGGTGATATCATTTTCTCAAACCAATTCATACTACATTAATTGTAACTTAACCATCATAATTTTGTTCAATTTTTTTGTCATTAATAGCACGTTAGTGAAAAAATCATTGTACAATATGTGGTCACAGTTCCTAATGATGTGATAGATGGTGTCAGTTTTCCATATTTTCAAAAATCTACTAATCATCCCTTAACCAAGAAATATGGAATTTTTATTTTTCCCAGAACTGTGATATGATTCTCTCTTTCACCTTGTACGATAAGTTTCAGGACATATTGTACAGCTACTTTTTATGTTGGTTTTCTTTAGAAATATTTCTTAGTGATCATATTTTGTAGACGTTTGTAAAATTTAGAGACTGGTTAAAATCTTTAAAAAAAAAAAGTAATTCAACTACAAACCTAAAAATTTGGCAAAAGAAGGTCAATTGATATGAAACAAATTTTTGAGGATAAATGCATTGTTATTGAAGGCCAGAAGTAAATGGTCATTAAAAAGGAAATGAGAATTTAAATGACATCACAGAATTTAATGAAATTAGATAATCAGATTTCATTATCATCTAATTGATATTGTAGTAATATGATAATTGCGGCTATAATTCCATTACACCTTTTTGAATATGAAAAAGGTGTGTCCTATACGAATCTTCACCTTTTCAGAAAAGTGAACATGGTACTTGCCAGCAATTATCAGTTAATAGATAGTCAATTAGATGATAATGAAATCTGATTATCTAATTTCATTAAATTCTGATGTCATTTATTCATTATCCAACAAAGAAATCACAAAAATGGCACTTCACTAAAACAATAGCGTCCAGTATAGAAATAATTTTTTAAAAATCGAACAAGTTGGCAATAAAAATAAACCAATAAAAAATAACGATCATATGCGTTAACATTATAGAAAACACAGTACCAAACGATAAAAATAAGGATAACCATACTGTAATGTTATCAACCAACTTAGCGAAGAATTGAAACAATTTGGTGGGGAACATACCAATATCAAATCAATATCTATTAAGTACACTGTTAAAAAAAGGTATTGCATTATATGCTTCCAAATTTTTTATATTTATGCACAGAATACATGTACATATAATGAATTAAAATATTTTTTATCTAAATAGTGCCTGAGTGGTAGCATATCATGCTTCCACGCCACTGGGGTTCAAATCCCCAGGTTGGTGAAAGTCGAATCAGCCTTTCATCCCTTTAGTGGGTCGATAAATGAGAACCAAGCTTTCCTGGGAACTTAACACTAGGAGTTTCATGTCAGACTGACCACTTGACTGGAGCATCTGCTCATGCACTTAAAAACAGATGAACACAGTAAGCCTTGGCCCTCATGGGCCGTTGCACCACTGAGTTTAGTTTTTAGTGCGAATTCTTTTGAAAATAGTTTTACATATGTAAAAAGAAAAATAAAAATTTTAAAAATTATGAAGTTCTAGAATTCTTTTCGAGGACATCATCCAGTGATTTCATTAAATAATTCTTTAATATATATATATATATAGGAGGGTGTAAAATATTTTATATACTTAAGTAATGATGCATTTTTAAAAAAAAGTACCTAAATGAAAATATGAATTACGAGATGAATACTAAAATTCATGTCCATGTTCTACTAAAAAGAAAAAACTTTTGAGCTAAAAACTTATTGTTGGAGCCTTAGAGAATAGCTAAATTATCACTATTAGGCTTAAAGAAAATCTATTTAATTTGAAAGATATTAATATCCTTCATCTGACTTCAATAACTCAACGTTTTTTAATTATAAATATGTTGGTGAAAAATCATAGACGATACCATTACTGATGCACATCATGAACTGTCTAGAAATAGCTAAAAAACAAATGCCAACTCTCTAATACTTTACCAATGTGTGCCGATTATAGCTCATTAAAGTTTTCTTTTCCGCTATTTTTGGTCACAGTTTCAACTTAGGATTTTTACGTCTTTAATGTATTAAAATTTTTTACCATGTCTTCGGAAACTATCTCCGATTAGGAGGCTCTCGTTTTTATTGAGTCCACATAGCTTTAACCTGTCTCCTGATACCGTATTCGTTTAGGAAGCTGATGTTTTTATTAAGATCATATAGCCTCACCCTGTCTTCATACACCATTTTCACATAGGAAGCTGATGCATATCCTCACCCTGTTTTTAGATACCGTTTTCTTTTAGGAAGCTGACGCGCTGCTTTACCCTATCTTAAGACACCGTTTCCACTTGATATACTGACGCATAGCTTTGCCTTGTTTTTGGACACCGTCTTTGCTTAGGAAGCTGACGTTTTTATTGCATCGACTTACCTATACCTTGTCTTCAATTATCGTTTCCACTTAAATAGCTGATGGTTTTATTATGTCAACTAGTGGCGCATACAAGGTGGGGATCGGACCCCAAAGCCCTTGATTTTTCCCGATTGGTTATAATTCTAAGTATATAATACGTAAAATTTAATTAAATATTTGTTATTAATGATTAATTTTATTAATTAATGCTAATTATTTATTCAATAGTTAGTTTTTTACTGTGTTTTGTTCCTGAAAATCGACAAAATCAAAAATAGCATGATACAGGAATGGTGAACTTTCAACACCGGACCCCCTCCTTGAAAAATTCCTGTGTACGCTACTGATGTCAACATACACATGGGTGACAAAATAATACGAACACCTATGAAAGAGGAGAAATGCTTTATTAATAGGGAGTTGGAGCCCCCTTTGACTGAATTACAGACTGTATGTGACGTGGGATGGACGCATAGGGTCATGAACAACTTTTAATGGAATATGAACCATTCTTCGTGGAGAGCGGTCTCTAATGCCGAAATCGTAGATGGTGGGGGAATCGAGCACGGAGTTTTGACTCCAAATATCCCCAAATATTCAATAATATTTAAATCAGGTGACTGAGGGGCCAAGAAAGATGACCTACGTCCCCTCATGCTCTGCAAACCATTCTTGCACGATTTTAGCTCTGTGGATAGGAGCGTTGTCGTCTTGATAAAATGGGCATTCTACGGGAAATAAAGTCTGGACAAATGGATGCACCTGATCCCCAGGATATCGACATAGTGGGCAGCTGAACCTTGCCATGCAGAGTAACAAGTGGCACAAGACAACGCCAAGATATCGCCCCCATACCATAAGGGACCCACCTCCATGCTTCACAGTCGGCATGATGCATTCAGGAGCAAATGCTTCTTTGGGTGTTCTCCACATAAACTCGTCCGGTGGTCTGGAATAGGAGAACGTTGATTCATCCGACCAGATGACTTGTTGCCACTGTTGTGGGGCCACTGTCTGTGTGTTCTACACCACTGGCGTCGCTGTAAAGCATGACGTGCTGTTACCAAGGTTTACAATTGCAACTCTTCCATACAAGTTCGAAGCATGCAGTTCCCTTTGGACGGTTCTTGCTGAAATAGGGTTACGAAGATGACTATTCACCTCAGACGTTATTTGGGATAGCGATTGCTTGCGCTTTCGGGCCACTATGCGGGTTAAGACTCTTTATCCCTCTCGGTAAGCTTTCTTTTCCGTCCACTGTTGTGCTTGCCAGACGCCACATTCCCGCACTTCTTGTATGCTTTTCATAACGCGCAGATACAGTACTTCTTGCACGCCCCAAATAATTGCTGTTTCCGTCACCGAGCAACCAGCGCACCTCATTCCAACAATAATACCTTTTTCGAACTCTGACAGGTCCGTCATTATTGCGTTTTTCAGAAATTACAATAGACGCGTGCAACACCTATTGCAGCTGTTGAGCGACTGATACATTACCTTTTGAATCCGCTAGGCGGCGAACTGCAACGCAAAATGACATGCGCGCTGTGCGTCTTTGAAATGGGCCATGCCATTTTCGCGGTGTTCGTATTATTTTGTCACCCATCTGTAGGTTTATCCTGTCTTCTGATACTGTTTTGGATTGAGAATGAATTTTTGAATTATTTTGTGCGGATTTTATTAAAAATTATGTTCCTATTGTTTTTAGTAAATAAAATGTAAGGATTCACTGCAGTAACCCCGTTTTATAAAAAGATCCTTGTATTAGTATGCAATTTTCATTTTCTTTTTTTAATATTTTAAATTACTTTCAAATAATAATTCACCAGTTAAATATATTAATTTCCTTATTTATAATTAATATTTGTTTCACTAAAATATTATCTTTAAGAAATGTCTGGAGTAAAATTTTAACAGCGTATTTTTTTCTTCAATTTTAAAATGCAGTTTATATATTTCTTGTATTATATACAAGCATATTATTAATCCAAATAAAAATTTCTTCATTTTTTTAACTTTTTTCAAATAATTTGATGGAAAGATTTAATTATTCAATTTTTGAACTGGATAAATCTATCTTGAAACTCTAAGTAAATTTAATATCAGGTATTTTTATACATATCAAGAGCAAAAATAAGTTTAAAAAATGTCTCCCGAAAAGGAGAACAAAAAACTTTTAAGACAAAATATTCTTGAAATTTTACTCATGTAGTGGTTCCTAGAATTGATGGGATACTTCAAAAATTTATAAGAAAAATCATGTAGCTGAATTTCCGAAATTAACTTAAAAGTAAAAAAAAGTAACATTTTTTTATAAACTACATATAAATCTAATTAATAAAACCTATTTTTTTTATTTTTAAGGTTCATTAAAAATTAAAACATAAATAAAAAGGAAAATGAGGGCCATAAAGGTAATAGAGCACCAAATTTTAGAATTTTGACCCTCATACTTGTAAGGGCGCCCCTCTTGGGTACCCTTCTCCTTGATTATCAGCGTGAGCTAGAGGTGCAGGAATAATGGAAGAATTAGAAGCTGCCATGATCTTAATTTGACTTTATTAAGATCTAACAGATTAGATAATAATATATGAGAGAGAATCTACGGTGGTTAAACACACACAATATATATATATTACCGAAATAACGTAACCCGGACCACTATCAGTAATTAACTCACCTAAACTCAATTCCAATAATATCACAGATCTTAATATTAAATAGTCTCTAGTACCTTAATTTCGATTGACCGATCCAATCCTACTGGAAGTTGCGTATTTACTGGAGTGCAATGGTATGCACCTTGACCAAATAGCTCTATGTCAGGAATAACTTCTGGACCCTTAATCTTTCTAAAACCTCTTCACGCTTGAATCATTGATTATCGTAACATTCCTCAAATTGCCACCCCGCTTACTCTAACTTCTGATATTTAAAAGCTTCCTAATTTGCATCTTTCCTTCACACTTCACTTCTTGGATTTGGTTGGAATCGCCATTAATTCTGGCCCCAAGGAACCTAAAGGACATGTTAATGAAAAGAAGCTTGAGCCCGTCACATACTTTTAAATGAATTCATCAAATATCAATATATTTTTAAGAGTTTTTTAAAAAAAAAAAAAAAAAATCTTTGCATACAGTCGGTGTTTAAAGTATCGTTTAAGCTAAATTTGTTTGTTCACGTAACAAATATATTTTGCTTATCAAAGAAAGGAAACAACACATGTATTTCGAAAACTAATTATTTTTCAATTCCTACTATTAGCTCTCACTCTTTTTATATTTATTTATTTATTTATCATGGTGGAGTTTTCAATCGTTTATAAAATACATTTTAATGCGTTCAATTGAGCTGAAATTTTATATGCATTATTATTTTGGATGACAATACAATAGTTCAATTATAATTAATAAAAATTAATCGATTAAAACTAATTATTTAAAGAATTACAAATGCACAGCCACGTTGGCATCATTTTTGGCGGCTTAGCCACCCTTTTGGCCACTTGTGTTAAAACTTGAAAAGGTTCTTTTCTCACGTTTTAAAACATTCAGTTGAACTGAAATTTTATATACATGATTGTTTTGGATGGCAATATGATACTTTAATGATAATTAACACAAATTAATTACTACTTAATGTTGTGATTCTGTCCTATGTATATACATATTTATATTAATTGTAACTATTTAATAAAAAGTAGCTAAAATAAAAAAAATTTTTGTTGATTTAAGTAGGAATTGATTTAATTTTTTTTTTATATTACTTGTTATATTGCAACAGTGGTAAATCTGCTAAATTAGTAATTTTCACCAGCTGGAGTGCTTATTACTTTTTGATAAAGCGCTTGAAAGAGGAAAACAGAATTTATAACAACAGAAAAATTATTCATCCGGCAAAGCTAATTCGACGAGAGAAAAGATTTTTGGATAAAAGAGATGTGAAGAATCTATGTTTGAGCTCAGTAAAAACTTCTATTTTCCTCTTTAATTTTACCTGAAACTATTGGACAAGTACTCAGATCAACTGGTTTTACAGACTATTTTGCGATTTGTTTGAGTCAAAGGAATAGATAATTATGATATTCCCAAAGTTGAAGATAAATAAGCTAATATTTTATTGGAATAATGTGTTGTTTGCAGATGAGAGACAATTTCTCATTTTTGATTTTGATAAGGCATACAAAAGAATGGAAAAGGGGGGAAGGGGGAAAGGAAAAATAATTTTAAGAACTTATTTGGAATCGGGAATCACAGTAGTAAAATGAATAAAGAATGCATTGAGATGAACACCCAACAAGCAAAAGTGAAAAAAATTGAAATCCTAAAGACAACCAGACATTGAAGGATAAATGAGTAATTAAAAATATAATAGGGTGAAAATATAAAGATTGGATGCTACAGTAGTTTAAACACTGCTGACTTAGGACAGCTTATATGTAAAATAATTTATATAAAAGTGAAAAGTCACCCAAGTATATATATATATATATATATATACAGGGTGAGTTTTTGGTAAATTGACACTATTCAGAGCCACTCATAGCTCGATGCATCAACCATAATGACTTCAAAATCGGTATGGAGATTAATGATAGCATTTAAAGTAAGGTTCCGTGGGGAAAAAAGTTAGTTAAAAAAATCGTTGTTAGGAGTATTTGTGGTGCTGATGTAGCTTATCAAACCGAGAATCAGCGAAAAACACGGTTATGAAAGCAAAGTCTAAACTTATGCTTTTATATGTGACAACCGCGCCAGTAATTTGAGCTATAAAAACGTAGACAACTCTTCGAAGGTATCAGCGAATTCTCAGCTGAAATGAGCCAACGTAAGTGAATATGCGACTCATATTACCAGAACGCTAATTACTTGGTAAAAGCTGCGTAATATTAATTTCCTCCACAGCCGTAAGTAAGGGGATTTTATCTCTTGATATTTTGAAAGGAACGATTAAGGTCAAAGAAACAGTCTTTGACACTTCGTCCAGGCAAAGGACATAAACCTGTGACAGAAGAGGTGACAATTAGGGATTGCAATACCAGCATAACTCATATAAGACTCATGTAATACCGGTACATGTATAACTCATGTAATACCGGTACTCACAGGTTTAAATACCATTTTTTCGATGTTTACCAGAAATTTTAAAAATTATTTCCACATTATGTTCAGGGATCTCCAACATAACAAAATAGTGTACGTTTTTATATTTATGTCTCGCTAAAACGGGTGAAATCAATTAGACTGTGAATATAAAGATGCATCGTACAATTAAGAGAAGTGATAAAATATGTGAATCCTTCAAGGAGGTGGGCCAAAACTATCCTATTACAGCTCTGAGCGACACTGCACACGCACAGGACTCGTAGTCTGATATTCGTATCAGTGAAAACAAGCTTGAAGTTGTGAAGAAAATGCTTAATATTTCGATACTTTTTTAATTGATGAGTTTTTTAATTACATTGTATTTGCATATCATACAGTAGGGTTCAAAATATTTTTCAGATTCGTTATATATATACTCATAAATAATATATAATGAACAAGAAGAAAAGAGACGAACCAATTCAAATTTGATCAAGTTTATCATTAAATTTTCTTACCCAGCAACCTATTCACATTCAGAAGAATTCGGTACAGTTATCTGAGATGATGAGGACACTGATGTCGACAGTGAAAAAGAATTGTCCTTTGAACAAAAATTAGAATTAGTGATAGCTAAAAAAATATCAACAGACCAAATATAATGCAGAAATCAGCTATATCCAAAACCCTCTGACGAGAAATCAATTTATTTGAAGATAAGGGGGTAAATACTCGGGAAAAGTATATCGCGAATTGCTAATAGTACCACCAACTAGTGTAGATGCTGAAAGGACGTTTTCGACAACTGGTAATTTTTTTCAAGGAAAAGTATCCTGGTATTAAGATCTAAAAATCCGAATACCGGATTGAACTTTGTCCATATTCAATTTTTAGGACACGGTGTAACGTATTAACATTGGGGGAACGGTTGAGGCATACATATCTCAGACAGTTTGAAATATTCCTTTGTGACTTTTGCAAGTCGGAAATGTGCGAGAAATTAAAAAAGGCTTCATGTTTAAATGTGGTCGAATTCCTCGTAGAGGACCTGAATGCAGTGAATAAGACAACATTTCCCTGTTATTATGTATGTATTGTTATTTTTTTTTTGTTTTTTTGCATGTGGTACAGCACCCACAAATTCCCTCATCGGCGATTTTCCAATTTTTTTTTACAGAATCCTTTCCTTGTCATCATTTGTCCCATGCAAAGTTTGGTGTCATTTCTTTTGTTAGATCGAGCTGCAGGTGGTTGAATAGTGTATTTAAAAAAAACCCCTATTTTATGTAAATTTTATAATGTAAAAATTTTTACTGAAAAAATTTCCCAAATTATTGTGTTTTCGTTATATTTTTTCGTTTCGTCTTGCAGAATCTTTAAATTTTCCTGTGTTCATTTTGGGGGAAAACAAAACTGAGATAGATGAAACAGAAAATATAAAACAATACAGAAGAAAACAGACTTTATTCAAACGGGGTCCCAGCGAAAAAAAAAAACTTGCTTTCTTTCGAGACGGGAATCCGCAGGCAAAAAAAAAAAAAAAGTCCGATTTCTTTTTCCCGAAGATACATCCATACCTTACTCGGGATTCGAACCCGAACCCGCTCGATTACAAGCCGAGTGTCATAACCACCATACTGGATGGGGCAGAATTTTAACTATTTATAACTATAAATTGCATTGTTGGCAAATTTATCAATATTTAGTAATGTTTATGTTTAATAAATGTTTCAACAAAAGCGAAGCATCTCTCTCGTAATTTTTAATTCCTCCATTTCGATCATACGGATAAGTATGATACTTTAATATAATCTCAACTTCATTTCTTTAAACAATTCCCTTAATAGCAGTACATCAGTTTCGAGTGCAATCATAGAAAATTCAGCGAAAAACATTATTCAAATTCTACGAACCGACTTCACTCTCTATACTAGGGTAAATGTAGAAACAAAGAACAAAATTAATAATCGAAATGGACTTCATTTCTATTGGGAAGATGCATCCACTTTGAAAACAATGGAGAAATTTCGGGGGAGGAAAAACCTCCATCTAAATTTTTATCAATCCATTTTTCCCCAAGGATGACCGTTAACATGGTTATATTCCGAATTTTTTATAGCCCCCGAAAAAGGGGCCCCCCTGTTCCATTACGCGATTAAATTTGTAACCCTCTTCCTTCTTTTCTGGAAAAGATCTTTCTGTTGTGTGGGCCGGATATGGATCAGTCCGTGACAAATATGGAGATGAAAGAAAAGAGGGACTTTTTGGAAAGGGAGGGAGCTTTGTTTTGGGGTGGTTATGCATGAGGGATGGGTTGAGAGTGTGTGGGGGGAGGGAAATGTTATTTGCTGGGAGTTAGAATTACTGTTAGCTCTAGCGGATTGTGGTATATATTCGGGAAAAAAATTCTTATATTTCTTGAGTTCATTGGAGTGGGAATTGACATTGATTCCTGTGCTTGCAACAGGAATGGACAGACCGCGGGTTTTTAAGGACATGGGGGCCTTTGGGGGTTTTTTTTCGGGCTGATTAACTATTTTAATCCAGTGCTTCTCGTTTCAATATTTAAAACCCCAATTTTTTAATCATAATTTTTCATCGTACCCCCCTTTCCCATAATATCAATATTGTTTCTTTGATCGGGGGGTTTAAAGGTTTTATGCAAATCTGTCGCAAAGAACAAGAAGTTTTAAAAAACCGGAACCGTGATTTTCAAGAGCGATAATTGGGTAGTATTTATGATAAAGTGTCACCATTGGGTTATATAAAATTATTTTAAGAATATTATTGCAACAAAAAAAATATTTTAATGTTTTAAAAATGAAAAGAAGCCCCCTTTTCAAATACCCTTTTTAAAAATGTTTTTTATTTATAATATTTTAGAGTGTATAGCTCAGGCCTCTGTACAGAGGCTCAACTAAATTTTCGAAATATATAACTTTGAAGTGGGTTTATCCATTTTTTTACGACAACAGAGGGAGAAATTTTAAGAAAAAAACTCCGATAATCATTTTAATTGGTAGTAACACTGAAAATCCTGTGAATTTTTCAAAATCACTAGTTGAGCCTCTGTACAGAGGTCTGAGCTATATACAGGCAAATTATTGTTATAATAGAAGCATTTTTCACAAAAGGAGAACATTTTGAAAAAAGGTTATTCTAAGTTAATTTTTTGCCAAAATAGTGTATTTAAATAATTTTTTTTGTCACAATGTCCTTAAAACAATTTTAGACATGTATTCTAATCTAAGTGACACTAAATATCGTGAAAATTATCCATTTATGCACTTTTTTAAAATCACTGTTCCGAACGTAGTCGGATACCTTAAGAGCGATGAGAATTTATTGTCTAAAATCAATCCTCGAAATACATGATTCAGCAGCAAAATTTGCACAATAAATATCAGAAGGACTTTACACCTTCTACAGAGCTCAGACACAATATCAGTGTCTAAACACAAGTAGGCTAGATTATCCACAAGCACTTGTTCGTCCTACTAATCGCTGGTTGACCGTTCAAGGTCAAGGCAGGACTGCTAATCTCTAGTCAAAACAATACTGACTAATCAATGGTCAAAACAAGACTAACTTAGTTACGGTGAGCATCTCCTTATTTATAGGCTTCGCTGATCCTCCGAGAAAGATCCGCTTGCATCATAGATGGTGAAATTGTGGGTTTCTCCATTTATTTCTAGAAGAATCCACAGGGTCCCGAACTCCCCAAAAATGGTCGCCAACATAGTCACTAGGTCACCAACGGTCACCAAAAATGATGTCAACTTGGCTCCATCGCCAAGATTTCGTCAAATTCCCATTGAATCGCTATTATAACGTAAGGGACGGCGTTGCTCGTGAATATTACAATTTTAACTTAAAATGTATATGTGGACTGGCTCTGTAGAATTTCTTTGTATATATTTTACGTTGTATCTGGGGACCCTGCTGGTTCAGTTTCGAGCAGTTACTGCGAGGCAGGGAACTATGGGAAGGTCTTGCCGTTATTAAGATTAATAAATGTGTGTGTTTTATATTATCCACTGGTGTTAACTTAAACACAAAAGACACTAAAATTAATAGACCAAGTCACTACCATACAAATATGACATAGAAAATAAACATAAAATAAAATATACATATAACATATACATATAAAATATACATATACATATAAAATATACATCTTTATATATAAAAATTACGCGTCACAGTGTTTGTCCGTGATGGACTCCGAAACTACTCAACCGATCCTGACATAATTTTGCATATTGTATGTCATTTCGTCCAACTTAAAATATAGGACACTTTTTATCTCATTTTTTGACGACATTAATTTTTTATTGCTGGAAACAAGTAGAATCTGGAAAACGGGAAAATTCGCAAAATGCCGGAATGCGAGTGCGCCTGCGGAAGCGGATTTTGTGGACCAAGGTGCATGGAAGTCAGTGCCTGGTGTATTTCGGGGCGTGGAATCCGAATTTAGAATTGAATTTCCAAATTACCCGTAACTTTACGGGATAAAGCTGGATGATCGTATTTTAGACACTTCCTGGCAGGGCTTTACTTTAAAAGCCATGGAGTGGGGAGCCTGGCGTATTTAAAAACGGGCAATCTGGATCTGATATCCGATATAAGAAATTGTTGCAACTTTGCCGGATAATGCCGGACGACTATTTTTAGACAAATCCAAGTAGGGGCTTACCTTAAAACCCCTGGAGAGTGGAAACTTGTGATCCCTGGCTTATTTTGAAACTTGCAATATCGATATAAGAAACTGTCTCAAATTTGCCGGATAATTTTGGACAATTGCCTATTACGTGGACCGTGACCGGAGTTTTCCCCAAAAGTTTTGAAGAGGGAAAAGTACTTTTCTAATCCTTTTCGGGATGGTGAACGAGAATCCGAAATCGGATATTAGAAATTCTTGTAACTTTACCTTATAATGCCGGACGACCCTAACGTCCTTTCCAGCGACTGAACTTGTAGGCTCAGGTGAGACAAATGTAGTCCTTGGTTGCGTCTAGGGGTGAGAAACAAGAGTCTGAAATCAGGTTTCAGAAACTCTCATAAATTTACAGGATATTGCCGAAATTAGGTGGAATGGCTTCTCGTTCGAGTCCAAGTTACGAACTTTCATTCCCTCTAGCGGCTGAATTTGCAAGCGCTATGCTATCGAAATTCAGTCCCGTATGTTTCGGAGCGGAGAAGGAAAATCTGAAATCGGATTTTAGGTGTTTTAGTAACTTTATCGAAAAATGCCGGACGACCGTAATATGCGGGGACAACGGTGTCAGTCTAACTTGAAGACATAGGGAGGAAATCTAAATACTTATATTTTAGACAATTATTTTGTTATTGAAAAAGTAAAATAATTACTGAAATTATATTTTATAAATATAATTATTAATAAATGATATTTATCATAAAATTATATTATGATAAATATTAAATGATATTTTATATAAAAATTAGTTACAAATGGTTTTATAATGTGAAATATAATATTTTGTCTATAATATATTGTAAAAAAATTATTATATATTTTATATATTATTATAATTATTTATAAAGAAATTATTGTATAATTATTTATAAAAAATTATTGTATAATTAATATAATAAAAATAATATATATCTTATATTATATACTATTCATTTAATTGTTTTATAATTATATATAAAATATGTAATAAATCTTTTTTAAATAAATTTATGTAATTGTAAAAATAATTATAAATGAATTTAAAAAAATAAAACAAAAGAAAACAAAATAACGTTTGCGTGATTCGAACTTTGGCCAGCTGCATAGTAAACATTCACTCTACCAACCACGCCATTGCATCGTTGGAGGTAATTAAAATTTAATTGTATAAAAGCTAAGTATGAATTTAGAAGGCGATTTTCTCCGAATTGAGACTGGCCATTCAGAGCGGAATTACATTGAGAATTAATTTACTGTGAGTTTTAACACTTACTTTGAACCATGGTCAAGTGACGCGGACGACACCTGAGCTGGCACCCTCTCTCCTAATTACCACACCAACGGAAGGACGTTTCAGCTATCGACAGATTTAACGTGCATCGCTGCCCTACACTGCGGGTCTTTAGTGGTACTGGGCTCGAACTTATGGCATGCCTGCCACGATCCGATACCTATACCACTCGACTACCGCGGCCACCTTTCTCTTGTCGCAGTCAATGCACAAACAGATTCTGATGTCAGTCAGTTGATTGGGCCTTTGTTTCAGAAGTTCTTTATTTAGCCTCATGGAAATATCTAGAAGGGTCGATGCTAGACTCTTATTGACGATTTCCTGGCGGTATATTTTTTACCAAATTTTTCACAGCGATAAAACCCGCAATCTAGTAACCCTAGTTACTAATTTTGTAGTTGCCATAATCTTGTTTTTCAAGTTCATGAGGAGGAACGAGCTTTACCTGTAAAACTCAATTTTCCACAAGAAGGGTATTGCTGCACAAGGGAAAAAACACACATCGCGTGTTTTAATATAAAGCATAGCAAGTGAAAATGTATTTTGGGGCTGATGACTGAATAAGAGGGTTAAGGTATCCGACTACGTTCAGAACCATGATTTTTTAAAAAAAACGCATAAATGGATAATTTTCATGACATTTAGTGTCACTTAGATTAGAATACATGCATAACATTGTTTTAAGGACATTATGACAAAAAAAATTACTTATAAATATTATAATAATATTTTGCCTGTATATAGCTCAGACCTCTGTACAGAGGCTCAACTATTACTTTTGAAAAATTCACATTATTTTCAGAGTTACAACCCATTGAAATAATCATCGGCGTTTTTTCTTAAAATTTCTCCCCTCTGTTGTCGCAAAACATGGATAAACCCACTTCTAAAGTTATATATTTCAAAAATTCTAGTTGAGCCTCTGTACAGAGGTCTGAGCTATATACAAGCAAAATATTATTATAATAGAAGCATTTTTCATAAAAGAAGAGTATTTTGAAAATAGACCATTATATGTTCATTTTTTTGTCAAAATATCGTACTGAAATAATTTTTTATTGTAATACTATTCTTAGAAGAATTTTATATACATTTTCTAATATAAGTGACACTAAATATCATAAATATTATCCATTTATACGCTTTTGCAAAATCACGGTTCCGAACGTAGTCGGATACCTTAAACTAATTTCGTGGTACCAACTTTGTGTGTGCACGAAAGTGTACACACAAAGTACAAAGAAAGTGTACACCAGTGTTGTGTGCCAAGCCACTTGTTTGCGTTTACATCACTTCACAAATGCAGCGAAGTGAAAGAGATCCGTGTTGGGCGTGCCAACGCTAAAACAAGAGAGTGTAAATGAGATGGCTATGAGCCGTTGGAATAAACAGGGTGAGAAAATTCTACAGTCCACCGTGTTCTTTCATAAGTATGAGTGGTATTATTTAATTAGAGCTATCGATGGGCCAAAACAACCAGTGCTTCTCAAACTTTTAATATTCGTGACTCAATATTCATTTATAATTTTTATCGCACCCTCTCCCCTTCCATACAATAACAATGTATTGAATTTAATAATGATATACACTGGTGTGCAAAACTTAAGCAACAATGTAAAAATTTAGCAGATAGCCATGAAATTGCAGAAAAGAAGGTCTGGAGATCAGTAGAGGGAACACGTAAGTCAGTAGAAACGTCATGCGTATGCAAATATCAGGAACAAAACGTCAGAAGCGATGTGAGCGTACGCAAAACGCGTGATGTCGGCGCGCGCTCCTCAACAGTAGAATGAAATGAAGGACGGAGACGCAATTCACCATATTCTCTGCAAGTGCCAGTGAGTCAGTTCGTGAAATATGGCTAGAAGAAATCATCTGGATGACTTCACACGTGGAAGAATGATCGGAAAGCTGGAGGAGGGGCGTACTGTCACCAGTGTAGCTGCAGAGTTCGGAATCAACAAAAATGTCGTTTCGCGCGCTTGGAAAGCGTTCCAAACCACAGGTACAGCTGTTAGAAAGGTTGGTGTGGCCGCCCGAGGACGAGAACTGCAGGGGATGACCGATATATCATACTGCAGGCGAAAAAAGTTCAACAGCAGTCAGCAAGCGCCATTGCTCAGAAACTCTGTACAGCAACAGGTCGACAAGTGTAGCGGTTTACTGTGGCCAGACGCCTTCACAAAGGGGGCCTGTTCATCCGAAGTCCTGAACACTGCCTCCCGTTGAAAGATGGCCACCGAAGCCACCGTTTACAGTGGGACAGAGAGCACAAAAACTGGACAACTGATCAATGGAGTCGTGTTCTGTTTACGGTTGAGAGGCGGTTCAGTACCAGAAGCGATTCTCAACGCGTTTTGATTTGGAGAGATCGGGGCTCGGTTTTATCCCAGTAACATCAAGGAAAGACATCGTTACGGTGGTCCTGGAGTTCTTGTCTGGTTTGGCATTATGCTGAACGGCGGAACTGAGCTTCCCATTTTCGACAGAGGGTCTGTAACCGGGGATCGCTATTGTGAGGAGGTACTTCTTCCCCATCTGCATCTTTTCCGAGGTGCCATTGGCCCAGACTTCATCTTTATGGATGACAATGCACTGCCACATCGCACTCTTGCTGTTGAGGGGCTGCTGGAAAGTGAAGATATCACTCGAATGGATTGGCCAGCGTGCTCCCCAGATTTAAATCCCATCGAACATGTGTGGGATGCTTTGGGGAGACGTATTGCCACACGCTCACATCATCCGGAGTACAACCAACAACTCAAACAGATGTTGATTGAGGAATGGGCACCCTACCTCAAGAAATGTTGCACCAGCTGGTTCTGAGTATGCGGAGACGGTGCAAAGCAACAATTGTAGTAAGTGGAGGGCATATACCATATTAAGGAACATCTGCTTGTTGTTCTTCCTGTTGGATAGACAATCATGGGGTCACGATACTATGCGTTCAATAAAGCTTGTTTTTGTTTGATTCCATACCGTATGCGTTGTATTCCTTTTTTCAGGCCGATGTTTTCGTAAACCCTTTTAC
Organism: Trichonephila inaurata madagascariensis; assembly: GCA_019973955.1. Taxonomy (NCBI): domain Eukaryota; kingdom Metazoa; phylum Arthropoda; class Arachnida; order Araneae; family Nephilidae; genus Trichonephila; species Trichonephila inaurata. The sequence continues at coordinate 77,943 of BMAV01013852.1, forward strand.
GTACATAATACTCTCCCTCATATCAGAATTTCATGTCTCTCAGATGATTTTTCGTGAAGTTATGGCAATAAACCCACCTGTTGCTTAAGTTTTGCACACCAGTGTACTTTGACACTAAAACTATAATACGGCTTTAACCTCTTAAGTGCCCCTGGCGTATATATACGTCTTCTCGAAGTACGATCTTTTCTGTGCACTGCTATCCATAACATTATTTCGAAAGCTTTGGAATTGAATAAAAGGACCGTGACATTGTTTGCGAAGGATTAACTTATTTCAGAGAATTTGCTTATATTTATTCCTTTTCTCCCCCCCCTCTTCCAATACACCACATACGCTCGCTTACGTTGAAAACGATGGCATTGGGGAGCGAATGGCGTAACTTTTAATCGGTAGTTACGGGATTAATTATAAATCGTACTATATATATATATATATATATATATATATATATATATATATATATATATATATATATATATATAATACAAAATCAGGATTTGAGCCCCAGCCCAAACCAAGCGTCAGTCAGGCTTTGGGCCCCCTAGAATCGCTGCCCCTCGCAAAGTGGGAATTGAGGGGGTGTACATTACGCCGCTGGTACAAATCATCAAAATACGTGTTAAATTTTGTATATAGTTTTATATATGACACAAGCCCATCAAGTCACTGGTATTTATTTAACTTCTTAACTTAGAATTTTTAAATTAGTTATCAAATACATTAAGCAGTACTGACACATTTATAACTATATTATATCAGTGCAAATGTATATTTTACTACGCCAGAATGCATTTTGCTTGTTTACTTTCAGTAAATTAACAATTCTTTTAAATTATATCTCTTGTTCTCGATTTTTCAATACCCCCGGTCCTCCCCCCTTTGGGGCGCCACATTAAAAAATTTATTGAAACTTTAAAACAAAAAAAATTTTTGAAAAATAAAAAATAATAAAATAATTTAATAATAATAATAATAATAATAATAATAATAATAATAATAATAATAATAATAATAATAATAACCTTTACAATTTCGGTAATCTTAGTTTACCAACCATTTTTACTTGTAAGCATGTGTGACTTTTTATTTGTTGATTAATTCTTACGTAGACTATTACCATATTCTAAATACTTATTTCTCGGCTTCACGTAAGAGGAATGAGTATATTTCATGGCCAGATAAATAAAGAAAGAATTCCAACCGCTTTCACAGTAAGCTTTGGCATTAAAAAAAATGAAAATCATCGTGGAATTTGCTAATTTATCTTAAATGACTCAGACTTTTCAGCTTTTATTTAACTGATTAAATCATTGAAAATAAAACCATTAATGAAAGTGATGAATCAAATTTTATAAGGACATGTCCTTCTTCTTGTCCTTCTGACGTCAAAAGGGTTCAGATTTACATAGTAACCCATGGCCGGAAACGTCTTATTTCTGCGCGAGGTAGCGTTGTTCACAAGAACGTTTTCGGAAACGGACCTGCATTACCGCAATCATTTGAGGTGTCATCACCTGCACAGCAGTATGGAACGTTTTACGAACACCGAGCTGGCAGATATGCACCTGATTTGTGAATCGAGAGAAGGAAATGAATTTATCAGCAGAAAGATTGTTAGAAACATTGACGTTCGTGATGATTTTCCATTCAGTTTTACTATCATGACTTGGACAGATACTGAATACAAGAGTTTAAAATATATGTGAAATCCTTTATAAACCAGTGATTCACAGCCATGACACTTTTGTGTGCCACCAAATTTTTTTGAAATTATTAATTAAAAGAAAAAATAAAAAAATAAAATTCGAACCAATCATTTAACCATTTTATGGAAATAAATTAAGGTTTTCTAGGTATATTTAACTTCTTTTTACTTGGATAGATGGATATAAAAAAATTTGAATGGGTTCCCATAATCCATTCGTGATAACGGTAGAATTAATTTTGAATAAAGAGGAAAAACTAATTTTGCTCTGTGCAACAATTGAGATTTAATTTCAAAACATTCGTCAGAATCAATTAATTTCTTTTCTGATTAAAATTAGAAGCAATTATCTCATAATAGACAAAAAAAGCTTTAAAAATATTGTTACAGTTATCTAATTGAATTTGGATTTTCAGCATTAACAAATATAACAATGAAAAAATGATCGAGACATTTAAATGTAGATGACGAAATGAGAGTGGCATTATCATTTTTACGACCAAACATAAACGAAATTATCAGAAATCATCAAGAGTTCAAATTTCACATTAAATGTATTTTTACAATTAATTTGTCATTTAGTACTCAATAAACATTTTGCTGTCTTCGTCGTACTTATTATTTTATTTAAAATTGAAAATCATTATCACAAACTATCTTACATAGTGTATTATGGATAAGTAGAACTCTTTTTAACTTATTTTACTATTAGTGTGCTGTCAAATTTTGAAATTGATCAAAGTGTACCGCAACAACAACAACAACAAAAAAAAAGTTGAGAATCACTGACATAAACCAATGATATGCACAAAGGTAGGGTTTAGGGGCTCAAACCCTACTATAGGCTAATAGAATTTGAATTTTTAGCATAACAATTACGTCTTGAGGCTTTCCTTCGTTTCTTAAAGAGTAATCCCTCTCTGAAAAGTAGCCTGCATGCGCCCCTGCAAATCAGATTTTGGCCCCAAGCCGGCCCTTACGTATTTGGGGTCAGTGGAGCTTGGGCCCAAGATTCCTGCCCTCTCCTCCCCGCGATGCGGGAGTTGCGAGGGTGTACGTTACGCCACTGCTGTGTATGCCACTGACATAAACTAACGAGCATTTTAAGGATATTCATCATGGGGCACGAGTTTGAAATGTCTCTATGTACAATAATCTCACTAATCTAGATCTCATTCAATTAAACACCGCTACATCGGGACAGCCAAAAAAAAAAATAATAACAGTAGAAGTCAATGCAGATGAGCACAAATCGTAATGTTTTAGGTATTTTTTTCGACCTTATACATATGTGAGTAATTCATTTTTTTTTGTAGTTTATTTTTTTAATCCGGATTTTTTTTATTTGTATCATACCACTTATTACTACACTGTAATCCGGATTGATGAGATTCTGTTGCTCGTTTTCGAAAATAGATGGCGTTGCTATTCTTCACATTGAAAAGCAATGATCTTGGGGAAAATCAATATCTAGAAGAGGTGCAGCAGAAATATTTCGTTAAGAGGTTTCAGAGAATAAAGCTGTGTCAGAGAGAGAGAGCAGAGAGCCAGAAATCTCTGTCAGTGAAATCACTATAATCCACATAAAATTTCGAGGGTAAACATATAATAGAAATTATAAAAAAAAAAACAGATTGTAGATCACATCTTAGGTAAACAAATAAAAATTTCTAATTCATTTCGCAATTTCTTTTTAAGGTTGGAAATGTTTATAATACTGATTCAAATTTTAGGAAATACGCGGAAAAAAAATCCGTTTTATAAAAGAAATGATATAATAGTCTAACTACGAATATTTTTTTTTATTTAAGTAATTAAATTTTTTTCAGTAAAAAATATTGATATTTTCCACATTGTCGTATATCTTTATATTTAATCATGTAATTTTAAAAAAAATGGAAAAATAAGAATACGTACGAATGACGTGGAATAAATATAAATTGAAAAAGAATTATAACACAATTCGCTTCAGAAACTTTCATTCAAAGGTAAATTACCGTTTTCAAGCAGTCGTTCATTTTGTGCTCTAAATGAAAACTACATAAATATATTGCTTAATACATTCTTTAAAAAAGCACCTCATCAGAAATATATACAGTGAAATACGTTTAAAGCGAAAACGCTGAAGACGAAATATCGATTAACACGAAATAATACAACGGTCCCGACAAACTACTATGCATTTTCATGCATTTTTTTCTCTTAACACGAAAGGAAAATCACTTAACACAAAAAGATTTACCTTCTGGGAATGAGCAAAATACGGAAAACACCAACCGGATTGGACTGTCCTATTGTATTATCGGAAGAATTCAATGCACAGTAGATGATAATAATGTGTGTGCAGCCCAAATTAAGGCAGACAAAGACATTTTGGAGTTTGTTCAAAGCTCAGAAAATATCATTGATGCAGATTCCGAAGACGAAAATGAAATGAGTTATGCAGCTCCTGTTCCCACATCATCCGAAATGATAAACGTCATGAAAAGTAAGCTCAGTTATTTAAGTGTACATTTTAATGGTAAACTGGATAACAGAATGGACGATATCGAACAATTTGTTGACAATTTTATGCTAAAAAACAACACAAAGAAAAGAATCAGATTATTTTTCAAAAAATTTGAAAATTTGATATAAAATTTCTTTAAGTTCTTGTGAATGTTTTTGTTTCATTGATTTTTATTAAATATATAAATACCCACATAAATAAAATAAACTCTAATAAACTTAATTTTTTTATATGGATTTTTTTGGAATATCTTTTAACACAAAATTCTTTTAACATGAAAAAATATTCCAGTCCATTCAGTTTTGTGTTAAGTAATTTTCACAGTACTTGCATATTTATTCCATGGTTTTATCCTCTCTGAGAATAGAATGAAACTGTTTGAAACTTCTTATGGGTTCTAAATTCCTTAAAAACTTACTTTTGTCGCTAGATTTATATCAGTGCACCGCAACCTTTTTATCGCCGTGGACCGGTCAACGTTTGTTAATTTTACCGCGGCTTTCTGAGAGGGAGGATGTTGGTTTTTTATATTTTAGAATGTTTTGATTTTATAATTTTAATTTAATTTTATATTTAATTGTGACTTTGAATAAAATATAAAAACACCCAAAAAAGAATATAAAATTTTATTTAACAAGGAATATTAAAAGGGGTTTTTTTTAAAAAAATTGAAACTTAAGAAAAATATACCACAGAAAAAAAGAGAAATAATTTAATGTTTTTTTGTGCGGACTGGTGTATTTGATCCAAAGGGCCCGGGACCCGGGCCTGTACCGGGGTTGCGGAACTCTGATTTTATAATATAAATAAAAAAATTTTTAAGGGATCCGACTACGTTCTTTCCCTGATTTTTTAAAAAACGTATAAATGGATAATATTTATGATATTTAGTGTCCCTAGATTGTTTTTATATAAAATTGTTTTAAAAATAGTATTACTAAAAAAAATTTTTTGTACAATATTTTTACAAAAAAAGAACATAAAGAATTTCAAAAAATTCTTTTTTAGAAAAATGCTTCTATTATAAAAATATTTTTGCCTGGGTGGCTAACCCCCAGACAGAGGCTCAACTAAATTTTTGAAATATATAACTTAGAAATGGGTTTATCCATTTTTACGACAACAGAGGGGAAATTTTAAAAAAATGACGAAAATTATTTAATCGGTTTAACCTGAAAATAATGTAAATTTTTTCAAAATCATAGTTGAGCCTCTGTGAGGTCTGAGCTATATACGGCAAAATATTATTATATTAAAAACTTTTTCCCCAAAAAAAACATTTTTAAAAGAGGTTTTCTGTTAATTTTGCCGAAATAATGTATTTAAATAAATTTTTTTTTAAAATGATCTTAAAACAATTTTATCATTTTTCTAATCTAAGTGACTAAAACCCGAAAATTTTATAATGCGCTTTTTAAAATCACGGTTCGAGTTAGTCGGATACTTAAATTAAAATATTTTATAATTAATTACATAATATTAAACATTTTTCAGCACTGATACATTTATGGTTTTTAATCGTGTAAATGTTTTTTTGATTTTTATTCTAGAATGCTTTTTTTTTAAAAATTAAATAAATTAGTAATTTTTTAAAAATAATATTTTATTTTCGACTTCTCAATATGCTCGTGTCACCCCCTAGTAGAATTATCTCTCCCCAAAGGGAGGCAGTTTGAGAAACGCTGGTATATACTAATTGAACTGACACTGAATATCCAAAAAATTCTGAGGTGGCGCTGTATCAAAATCCTTTTTTTTTGGGGGGGGGGTGCATTTTAGGAAATTGGATCTTTGTTAATTGGATCATTGATAAAAGATTTTACATTTTTACAATACATTTTGGGGACCCTTATTTGGTCCCCCGTATCGTTGATGTTTTTTGATACGGCAGTACGCCCCTGATTCATACGCTTTTTCAAAATCACTGTTCTGAACGTTCTAACTTCATCTGAAACAACCCTTCCTCACCCCAAAATCTCAAACCCCTCATTTCAACCTCCAAAGGAAAGGGAATGCTTTCTCCACTGAGCATCTTTCATCTGAATAATGGACGGCATTTTTTTGCCCCCCCTTCCTACCCTTTCCCGGGATTTTTTTGCGGGGAGCATTCCACCCCATCATTCAGGCGTGGGTCAGCGTCCGGACCTAATCCGTGACGGCCCAGTCCGGCACTGTTGCATAATGCGACTGCCAGAACAAAAGCGACTTGACGTGTTTATGTTGTGGGAACGAAATGGTATGGGTCCCCTCATGATGTATTTATGACACCCCCTCTTTCCTCATGTTCGAATGGGCTCCCCTCTGTGCCGGAATAGGAGGTGGGGCTTTATTAATATGTTTTCGAAGTTTTCTGTAGTTTCGTTGCTCTAATTGTCTGTGTCTAATGAGCCTTTGCTTGTGCAAGAACTTGCTGATATGGAATACTCTTAATGGGGCTATAATGAGGCCAGAATAGAAGATGGGTTGCCCTTTATGTCGCTTTCAAAATGTCCAACGTTGAGAAGAGATTTAAGGCGTGTTCTGAATGATGGATTACGAGCTAGTTTGTAGAATAATAGGAAAATAACAAATCGCTTCTGATTCTTGTTGCTAATTGACAACGTTTATATTGGTGTTTTATTCCGTATTCCAGAGATCTTCAACCTGGTTTCCGAGGAACTTTGATAGGGGCTCTGTTGATCGCTATTTGCTTAATCAAAGAGCAAAAAATTTTGTAAAATTTTAATTTTCTTAAGAGATTGAATTCTTAAAGGCAAAAATAAATAATTGCTTGCAAAAATAAATAATTATTTTATGGATGATAACATCTTAAATCAGTGATGCATACAAGAAAAGGGACCCTTTACACGATGGGTCTTCAGTGGCACTGGAGCTCGAACTCACGACTGGCTGGTTGAGAGCTTATAACCATGACCACAAGGCTACCGGGGTCACTTCAGATTCTTGAGAATTTATTGTACTACATTTTTTCTAATCAGTTTTATTCAATTCCTACTATTAGCTCACACTCTCTATTTTTTTTTTAATTTTAAATCGTTAATAAACATTTTAAGCCTCAATCGAGCGGAAATAAAAATGATTATTTTGATGACGATACAAAATTTAATTATAGTTAATAAAAATTAATTGATTAAAACAAATTATTCAAAAAATTAAAAAATACAGTCACGTTGGCATCAGTTTTGGTGACTTAACGACCCTTTCGGCGACTTGTGTCAAAACTTTAAAAGTTTTTCACTTTTTAAAAAGCACTCATTTGAGCTGAAATTTTCTATACACTATTGTTTTGGGTAAAAATACGAAAATTTTAAATTATAATTAATTAAAAATCAATTGATTGAAACTAATTATTCAAAAATTACAGACAAAACCATTTGGGTTTTTCATTTTTCCGGTTTGCGCCATCTTAGATTTCTCTATGTTGTAACAATATAATGTTAAAACAAAGCAAAAGTTGGCGTCGAAAACCTGTTTTTCAGCAAATAGCCAAACCCAGTTCATTGTTACATAAAAAGTAGCAAATCATGCTCTTTTAATTCCTACTATTAATTTTTTTCTCTCCTAATATATAGTTAATATATATATTTACTCAAATTTTCAATCGTTAGTAAAATACTTTCTATTCCATCATTCAAAGTAGGAATTGTCTTAAATTTTTTTTTTATATTACTTGTTTTTAGAAGTATTCGATCGTAAATGGCATAAACAATTCAAAAAGAAATATATTATGAATATCTGACTTATTTGCTATTATGCGGAACAAAATTAATTACTTTTTTACTAATCACTTGCGAATTAATTACTTTTTCTAATTTTTTAATTACTTTCCTACAACCAATTGTTCTATTTCAACCTTCCAAATTTACGTACCACTTTTATTCGAATCAATTACAGATGTTATTGGAATATTAAACTTCAAGCATGGTCCTCGTCGCTTGACTATGGTTCAAAATTACAAGGTCCATCGCCAATAACTTTCGTGTTGCTTTATAGTGTGATGTTAATAACCACTCACTCTCATTCATACAATCTCAAATTTAACACCTTTAAACTTAACCCTATCTTTGATTTGCACATATTTTTTATTCTTGTAGTGAGATTATTAGTTCTAGTGTTTTTAAAAATGATGTTTTTTTTGTCTATGATACTGAAATACTTTTCATCCGGGATTTTCTTTTTGGCGAAGGTAGGTATCTAGATTCTTGAAAATATTCGATAGGGAACAGGGAAGGACAAGGCAATGCGCAGTTTGTTGCTCGAGAAGAAGTGAAAATGGAAAGATAATAAAAGAAAGTCGATATTACCTCTGAATCCATTTCAATGTAAGACTTAGTATTACACCTATGCTTCAAATTGTGTGTGCATATACTACATATGCACACACATGCAAAATCCTCAGCCGTTTGAAAGAGGTGTACAAACATGAATTTTTTTGTAAGTATGAGATAAATTCTTTTAAGTTATATGAAATATTTTTTATAGCATGCAGAGTGTACTTATAATAAGTAATATAAAAAAATAGTTTTTAAGTCAATTCCTACTTAGATCAACAATGAAAAATTTTATTTTAGTTACTTTTTATTAAATAGTTACAATTAATATAAATATGTATATACATAGGGCAGAATCACAACATTAAGTGGTAATTAGTTTTTAATTATCATTAAAGTATCGTATTGTCCTTTTTAAATTTTAGTCCAACTGAATGCTTTAAACGTGAGAAAAACTTTTCAAGTTTTGACACAAGTCGCCAAAAGGGTCGCTAAGTCGCCAACGTGGCTGTATTTGTAATTCCCTAAATAATTAGTTTTAATCAATTAATTTTTATTAATTATAATTAAATTATATTGTATTGTCATCCAAAATGATCCTGTATATAAAATTTCAGCTCAATTCAGCGCTTTAAAATGTATTTTATTAACGATTGAAAATTCCACCTAAGATAAATCAAATAAATATACAAATAATATAAATAAATAAATATATAGACAGAAAAGGAGCTCTAGTAGAAATTGAAAAGTATGCAAAATGCATGAGGATTCTTAAAAGGTTCTAGTTTGATGAAAAAAAAGTATGAAAACTTTTTAAAGTTGAAAATTAAAATTAAATACTTCCATTTTCGCATTCTGTTAAGAATTATGCTTAGTTATATGCAATAAAAAAATGGGCCCTTTTTGGAACATTTTGGGCAAAAAAATTGACCGCTTAAGGGGTTAATATTTATTATCAAGCTATAAATAAAAGTAAATGTAAAAAAAAAATAAAAAAACCCGAAAATTTTGTTTAATTGTTTGTCTTCCTAGATTAAATAAAATTTATTTGAATTCGTTTTTGTAGAATGTTCATATTTTATCAGAAAGAATAGAGATAAAAACTTGTTAACTTTTAGGAAATTATTAGAATAACTTGCTGCCAATATAGACAGAAAAAGTCAATTTATGTGATTAATGACATTCTTATAAATGTACTCTCGAACTAATGTACTCTTATCTTTCTCGGAAATCCGTTTAATGTCAAAATACATGAAATATGTCATCCGTTTCTTGTTCTTTATGGACAAAACTAGCTACATCGGATTTTAGTTAGACAACGAAAATTTATTTATGTGTTTTGGTTAACCTAGTTCAGGCAGCTTTAAATAAAATTTCGTTATTTCGAAGATCATAAAGAAGAAGAAAAAGTATTTGTTACTCGATTTTCTTTTTTCTTATTGGAAAACAGGAAAGAATATTATAATAAATTTATAAATAATGTGTTATGGAAAATAATAACGCTTTTAGGTTTTTCTTTTAAAATCTTTTTTAATATAACAGAATGCTTATGTATAAGAAAATTAGTTAGAAGTACGATCAGTAGACAATGCTGACAACACTGAGCTTGAAATTAAGTTCATTACTGGGAAAGCAGGTGTGTTTATTGTAACATTAAAAAATAGATGATATATTAGCTGGATAATCAATTTATAGGTAACTAAAACAATATAATCCTTGTGACTACTTACGCTACAGATTCTTGGTAATTTTTTCGAAAGGGAGTGTTAAGCGCATCTTCCCTATCCGATTGGGGAAATTACATTAAATGAGAAGTTATTAATTATTTCGTTTGGTACTGTGGCAGCGATAATTCTTTTTCCGATTTATTTTTATTCAATCGATAGCTAATGTAACGTTATCGTCTGATTTTATATAATTCCACACAGTCATTGCTCTATAAGTTGCGTGGCCTTTTTGTTAATAACTGATGGAAGAAATATTTGAAATTGTAATATTTGGAATTGAACATCTTGGAATTATTCTATTGGAATAATGAAATATATTAATATCTTTTTGCTGATCAAAAAATAATACTTGTTCCGAAAGATTCTGTTCCAGTTAAAGTCCGATGATTCATTTGCATTCACTAATTCTGTATAACAATGTTTGCATCTTGAGTATTTCATTTTAACGTCATAAAATTCGTTTCTATAACACTGCAAAATTTAAATCCTCACTTTCTAAAGAAGATTTGAACCAGTCTGTAAAAAAGGAATCATGAATTAGCAATTATTATTCCTTTTACCAAAATCATTTGACCAAATTATAATGTATAACATTAAGCAATTTGTTTTTTTTATGGCATTGTGAATCATGAGCTCTTTTATATTTTAAAGAATGATTTTAAACTATCCACCCAAAATTTGGATATTGGAGATGACTTTCATGTTTTAACAAGATAATTATGCCAAGGCACTGCTCTCAATGTACGCCGCTGGTGTATCTGTAACTGTCCCCAAATTCTGAAAACACCTCCTAAATCACCTGATTTAAGCCTAGTAGAACATATTTTTTGAGAGTTTGATTTTAAAAAAAGAAAATATGACGTATGAAAACAAAATGTGAAGTAAAAACAATAATCTTAGAGAATAGAAGAACATCGATGCCGAAATTACAAAAAGCTGATGAAATCTATACCAAGACTTTTAAAAGTTGTTGTGGAAACTAAAAGATACTAAGTACTAAAGATACTAAGTAAAAGATATAAGTACTAAATATTAAGAAACAAATAAAAACAAGGTTAATATCAAACTCAAAGGTTAACTTTGGGCCAAACAAACAAGGTTTAACTTATGTGGTTCGCAAAAAATATCAATTTTCATAGAATTCTAAGTTTATTTCGAATAATACATGATAATAAACTTAAAAAGAAGAACAAGCAACATTTAATATTTACGTCTTGACTCGACATCTTTTCTCTGCTTCTATGTTTCCTATTTCGCGAGAAATTTTGATATTTTATTATATATTATTGCGTGCCGATATTTTGGCAGGGCCGCAATGACTGCGGACTACAACCCGCGGGTTGCGAGTTTGACACTACTAAAATACAATATGTAAAGCTTTGTGTTGAGATTTTTTTAAGTGAATGAAGATTTTTGTAGCGTAATTTTCAGTAGTTTTTTGATTATTAATTTTTGAAAATAATAGTTATTTTTATTTTAAAAAACTGATTATGTATTCCAATAAGAACATGTTACACAAATATCATAAATAAATTAGGATTCCAACATATTAATTTTTATTAGTCGAAACATTAAATTTTATCGAAAAGTGTACAAACACTTTTGTGGACCACTAGTACATATCAAAACTAAACAGAAATATTTAATGAACAATAAGTATGTATAAATCACGCACTACTTTTTATTAATTGCGTTTTGCTAATTATTTTTCTCGTGATTTTTTTTTTTATTTTCTTACATTTGTATCATTAAAATTGAATTATTATTTTAAATAAGAATGAAATATATTTAGTAACATAATTATATATAAAATTAAAAAAAAAACAAAGATAGGAAAGTTCAGTCGAATTAATCACTAAATCAAATCAAGTGCGAACTCTACGCAACTAGGCGCTTTCAAAACAGATAATGGATCCAGAATCCAACAAGGTTTAAAGAGGATTCACTCCATTTCCAAAATTAAATTACCGAATTCACTTTCTTGGAATCAGTTATTCTACAGATTAGACTAACTGTGATTCTGTCGACAGAATTTAACGGAGCGTTCAACCCCCCAAACAGGGAGTGGAGGCAAATGTGCAAACGATAATCAACCGACAGAAACTGAGCTTCTGACTAAATAGATCATGTTTTACGACGAAGAGAGAGAAAGGGAGGGAGGGAGTCGTGTTTGACTATGGGTGAGGGATGTCCCGAACTGGAGTGACACTCGCTTTTAGCCCTTGATGCGGGAGAAGGCCCATAAATGAATTAAATCCAGATCTTTGGGAAAGAGGGGAGTGCCTGGTGAAATGAGAGATCTTGCACGCCGGGGAAGTTTTGTGATGAGTGATCTTTCTTTGGAGTCGAGAAAGGCCATTTAGAGAATGGGGAAGGGGGGGAGGCTAATTCGAGCGGTTGCAGTTGAGAAAGTTTCTTGGTGTGTTTGTGATATGTAGACGACTTGCATTGTGTACGGTAGCGTGAGAATGTCGTAAGTTTGGTGAGATGAGATAATTCAACATGCATAGTCATTAATTATTCGAGTAAATGTTAAGTAATTAATTTAACATGGATTAAATTCGAAAATTTCTTGAGTTGGTTAACACGAAATAATATTGGTTAACACGAAATAATACATCGGTCCCGACAAATTATATGCACAGTTTTTAATTTTCTAATATTAGTTCGCTCTCTCCTTATATATATATATATATATATATATATATATATATATATATATATATATATATATTATATATATATATATATATATATATATATATGACATACTTTGAGTCAGAATTAGACAGAATTTTTAAAAAGGATCTTTATTTGATGAAAGTTAGACATATTCTGACGCTAAGAGCAGAGAGGAGAAAAGCACGCCACCGTGAAAATCTTAAGTGGGTTAACACTTAAAACACAGATGCGGTAAGTATCGCACGTTTTATGAGTGTACTTGAAAGTTAATGCTGACATATAGGGCTATTAAATATAACGATCTGGAATTAGACATGTTTATTGTCTAGGCCATATGTTTGGAAAAATTAAATGGGTGATTAGTTTGATACTTGAAGAGGTAATGAAAAAAATAAAAGTTAAGTGCTAGATAGGGAATTTAATTTTTAATCTAATTTAATTATCCCCCCCCGCACACATCTTGTTCATATTTTCAATCGTTAATAAAATGCTTTCTATTCATTCATTAAAGTTCAAATACATTTTTTAAAACTAGTAGTGGATGACATTTGATGTTAATATAGTTTTTTCAAACATTAATTCATAAATTAAATTAAGCAATGAATAAATAGTAACACAAAAAAATAATAGTTCAACAGTATATGTAGAAAGGAAAACTATTCCTTGTGTCCCCACAGCGCAATGGATAGCTCGTTGCATTACTATTCCAAAGGTCGTGGGTTTGAATCCCACCTGGAAGGGCCTAATTTTTGGGAATGGAATTTTTTTTAATTTACTATTTTTAATATATATATATATATATATAGAATAATTAAATTTAATGAATGAATAAATAGGAACCTACGAACAAAAATAGTCCAACAGCCTATATAGAAAGGAAAATGCAAAATTGCAAGGAAAATCACTTTCTATTTTATCACTTAATATTGTGATTCTGTCATTTGTATCTACATATTTATATTAATTGTAACTATTTAATAAAAAGTAAATTTAAAGCAATGAAATAAAATTTTTCTCTGTTGAGCTAAGTAGGCATTGACTTAATTTTTTTATATTACTTGTTTTCCTCTTAACACGAAACTAAACTCGCTTAACACGAAAAGATTTCTCTTCTGGGAATGAACAAAACTCGAAAAACACCACCCACGCAAGCTTCTCATCGAAAGAATTCGTTGCAGTAGTTGATGATAATATGTGTCCAGCTACAATTTTCAGACAAAAACATTTTGGCGTTTATTCAAAGTTCAAAAAATATAATTGATGCAGAATCGGACAACGAAAATGAAAAGAATAACACAGCTCCTGTTCCCATGTCATCCGAAACGAGGAACATCATGAAAAGTATGCGCAGTTATTTATATGTACATTCCAATGTTGAAATGAATAACAAAATGGACGGCATCGAACAATTTATTGATTATTTGAAGCTAAAAAGACAATGCAAAGAAAAATGTAAGATTATTTTCTGAAAACCCAAAAAGTGTTTTGTTTTTAAAAAACTTGAAAATTTTGTATTAAATTTTTGTTTTATTTATATTTTTATTAAATATATGCGTATATACATATCTATGCAAATAAAATGTACTCTGATAAGCTTAATTTTTTTGAATATATGTTTTTTTCCCCAATATCCTTCAACACAAAATTCTTTTAACACGAAAAAATATTTCAGTACCTTCGATTTCGAGTTAAGCGATTTTCACTGCAATATACAGTCGAAACACTATTATAGAAATCTCTATTTTAGAAATTTCTCTATTTTATGAAATTTTTCCTGGAACCAAAAATATTTTACTATTTTATTCGTATAATAATCTCGAAATAGCGAAATATATTTCCTATTTAACAAACTTGTGATTCGATTTTTTTTAAAAAATTTTTCTGGACATTTCAAATTATTCTCTTTTAGCACACCTTTGTGATCAGTAACCTTAAACTGGTTTTACCAAGTTCCTAACCCACCTAAAGCAATAAAATTGACCTAATTTTTCAAACAAAAAGAGCTCAAATAAAATTAACAGATTTTATCAGTGATTAAATTTAAGAGCACATATGATAATATATGCTGAAAGTTACTGGTTATAAAGTAATGTATATGTTTAAAATTACTCGCAGGCTTAAAATTAGAAAATATCATTAAAATTTATAAATTTTAATAAAAAAAAATTATATTTTTTTTAAAGTTAAAAATACAATGTATTTCTAGATAATGTTTTATTATTTTTTTCCCTTAAAAATTTCTTTTTGATGATAAGATCTAAGAAATAGATAGATATTAATTTAAAAAAAATAACTATTTTTTTTAATAATGTATGATATTTATGAATTTAAAATTTGTCTTATATGGTCTGTGTAAAGTATATTGAGAAAGAGGAATCTATATTTAACGAATTTTCCACAAAACGAACTTTTTTCGGGATTTAATGACTTCATTAAATAGAGATTCGACTATATATATATACATACAGCCGAACCAAAATTTTTGCATTTAGTTTTTGGAAATTCTATAATAAGTAGTTAAACAAAAAATATCCATTGTTATAAATTACACTTCTAATACTATTATTCTAACACTAGTAAAAATACTATTATCTAATTATTTTTCACCAGTTAATCGGAAATTTTAAATTATTGACTAACGGATGTTTAACAATCTTTTTGATTCCTGATTCGAAAGATCCTTTCGATTTTTTTTTGCAGAGAAGAGAATTCCGCTTCATTTACATCCTGCCGCATGAGGTATGTTTTCTCAGTTTCCAAGAAATGTAAGGCATTAGAAAATGTAACAGTTTTAATAGGAGATTTATTATCTAATTTGTGCATCAGAATTGCTATCCACTGACTCCGACAAATCAACAGTTTCCTCAAATTCAGTTGCACAGATAGACGGTTCGTCATCAAAGGTAGCATTATTGTTAAAATGTACTGTGGTTTGCGGAGTGGGATGATATAAGAAAGGAATTTCCTGTTCTTTTCAAAACTCACACTATAGTTTACACTCATGATTAATCGGCTTCTGGAAAGTTTAGTAATGGTTTGCACCCCTTCCGCAGAAATTCGTTGCTTATAAGAAATGTCTTTCTGTTTTTTTAAAAGGATATGACATTAAAAAAAAATCTAATTTTTCTAACTAATAAAAAA
Source organism: Trichonephila inaurata madagascariensis (assembly GCA_019973955.1). Taxonomy (NCBI): domain Eukaryota; kingdom Metazoa; phylum Arthropoda; class Arachnida; order Araneae; family Nephilidae; genus Trichonephila; species Trichonephila inaurata. The sequence goes on from BMAV01013852.1 coordinate 93,981, forward strand.
AAATTCGGCTGTTGAAATGATGCTTTAATTTGGGGTTTATTATTCTTTAAATGAAAGTTTCTGCATTCATTTCAATCGGGGAAAGAGAAAAATTCGTTAATTCGTGAAATTCGTTGAATAGGGGTTCGTTAAATCGGGGTCCGATTATATATATATATAGGCTTATTCTCTACAAACAAGAGATAATATCCAACAATCACATTCGAAAAACACATAGACAGTAGGAAAATCACACAATGAAGGACATATGAGTAACCGAGATTAAAAATTATAAAATGGATGCTGCAGTGTTATAGACATTCCTGACTTAAGACAGCTAATATATAAAATAATTTATATAAAAGTGGTGTTGAACATGTTTTTTGGCCAGCCAACATTATGTAAATAACACTGAGCAAAAACCAATAGAAAATAATGGATAGGAATATCTAAATCCATTACAAGATAGAGGTAACTTACCTAAAAATTGCACGAACAAATGCAAAGCCCGCGCTAAATCTGAGTGCAATAAATAAGTTATTGCCAGATTCTGGACCCTAATGCAAATTTAAATCATATATATATATATATATATATATAGTAATATAAAATAAAAGTGAAGAAGTACTAAAACTTACAGTGCTAAAGCAGGAAGAAATTGGAATTCACCAGACACAACAAATGTAGAAACAAAAAAGTCTTTGGACTAAACTGGAGACCTATTATGATTTCTAAGGCTGTCGCTGAATTTTATTGAAGAGAAGCATTATTTCGTTATCCACGGATTCTGAATAAATGGTTATCATAGGTTCAATCCAGCCGTTTTATTTCTTGCTTTGTATTAATACAGTAGAATACATTTAGCCCTAAAATATTTTTTTAGAAATGTATTCACTTCAAACTAATTAAAATTAGTGCTAAAGAGAACTATAGTCATAAAATTATGCCTCCTTTTTATACGCGATGAAATAAAACTTCACGCATACTGAATTTTTCTATAGAAATTCTCACATAAAGGGGAAAAAATGAAATACGTCCTTAAATGAAATGTTCTATAACTGAAATTGAAAATTTACGTATTATTGCCTAAAATCCGAGGTGGACGAATAAAATATTTAGGGAGGCCACATCGAACCTATGTGCCGTAGTTTGTCTCTCACTGCCTCTTAAGATATTGAATTTTTACTAGGAATGTTTCATAAATAATGCTAAATCTGACAAAAAGTTTTTCTTCCATTTATTTCTTTCTAGAATCTATTCAATAATGTATATAAATATGCTTATTTTGCTCAATAATTTGTATCAAAATGTGGCACGTATTTTGAAAATTGTAAAAACATTAAAATCTATATTTGAAATAATTTTCTTCTGTTAAATTTTCAACCACTTAAATTGTTACAACTTTCCAAATGCAGTTTAACATCCTAAAATGATATTCACATACACTTTCGCTAGTTATTGATAAAATCAATTTTTTTAGTATTACATGGTTTATTTGAATAATATAAATAAAATAAATGAAAAAGTACAAAATTTTTCAAAAACTTATTACATTTATTGTTATTATAAATCTAGTTAATTTAAAGAACGAGTTGTCGTTAGTTAAATTAAAAATAGTTAATATAACTAAATTTTTTATTGGCATTATTAGGGATGATTCTTAATGGCAAACCTCTATTTCCAGAGTTCTCTTTTGCATTGGTTCTTAACCACAATTTTAAATATATTTTCTGAAATTAAGAAGTATTTTTCTATTCTTATTAGTAAGTAACATGAATCTGTTTATTTAACAAAAAATATATACTTTTATGTTTTGTTTTTTTAAAGTTGGAGAGTATATGTTTTTTATTGCTTTAGTTTCTCTATTTATTAATAATGCCTTCAGCAACATTATCAATTTACCGTCTTAGAAGTTGAACCTGTTTTTATAAATTAATATTTCTTCCTTCGTTTTTAATTTCTTACACACACAAACAAATTATTTGGTTATTTTATGTCAACAAATTAATTAGCATACATTAGCATTTTTTAAAATTATAAATTACAAATTATTTTATTTTAAGTATTCCAATAAAACTAAAATTTTTTTTTTGAAAAACTCAAATCAGGGACAGTTAAATGCAGTCATGTCTCAATCAATAGTATTTTTATTCACCTTTTTTTCATTACACTTGTTTTAGAATAATTTTTGCAAATAAAAACATGCAGTTTTAAATGCAATAATAATCAACATGCTGTGTGTACATAGCTTCTTTCTTGTACGAAAATATAGAAATATTCACTAGTTATTTATAACTGCTGGGGTCAGTAAAAAAACCAAAAGCCTCTGATGGCACAGTCATATATTTCTCAGGCGGGGACATCTCCAATAATTCTGGCTAGTAAAAACATCAGAAACTAGAAAGACTCAATAGACCTAACATTATAAATTGCCAATAAAAGTATCCAGAAGGAAAAATAATGACAGATGTTTTCTTTGTTATAGAAGTGTTGTTGCGGCAACAAAAGTGAGATAGCCACTTCAAAGTAACTAATTCTTATGTCGATAGGGAAAACCGTAATAAATGTCAGAATTAAGGAATTCTCTTGATTTTCTTTCGTTTTTTCTTTCTTGAAGAATAATAAATTATAGCAAAGTTATACATAAGATACACAGTATTTCCTTTTATAAACACACCACACCTTTTTTCCTTTTATCCACAGTATAAACTTGTTACTAATTTTATTAAAGTAAAATAAAATTAGTAAAAATAAGAAGATTAAAACGGTGTTTCATATTTCTTGCATCATATTGAAAACACGATATTATTATTTAATTCTTTTTTATATCGATTTTACATATAAGTAATAATGTCAACGGAAACTAAGTTAGAAGATAACTAAAAAAAAGAGACATGGACTATAAAACGATTCTTTCAACGGTGAAAAGAAATATTTTGTTCATTTAAGTATGTTTAAATAGTAAAGAGAAGTGAATATTATTTTTAACTTTCATAAATTTTACATAAATTTTAATGAAGCACTTCATTATATTATTTATTCATATAATAATAATAATAATAATAATAACCTTACGATATTCAAAATAAACTTTATTTTGATTTATTATTCCTTTTACTATTACTAAAAATAACTTTCCAAACTATGAACAAAAGACAGAAAAATAATTTTATTTGCTAAATTAGTTTTGTCTCTCATTTGTTTTAATCTTTTTTTTTGAAAAAAGTTTATAAAAAAAAAACCAAAAATAATTTTTTTTAAAAATTTTAAAAAAAAGAAAAAAAAAAAAAATTAAAAATCAGAAAATTTTCTAATTTAAAAAATTTGCAAATTTTGTATATTTTTTTGAAATACGGAGGTGATTATTAAGTCCCGGATGAAAGTAGAGTTTCTGTTATTTCCAACTATTGCAAATGTTTATATATATAAATGCTTCTAAAATCTTTTGTATTCAGGTCCTTTTTGAAGATTTATAGAACAGATTATATTAAAATTTACGAAATTTAGAATTTAAAAAAAGATTTTGTTTTGCAAAATAATTAACTTATAAACAAAATTAAATGTTTTACATAATAATTAAATAATTTACGAACAACTTTGCTTTTACATTATAATTTTTTTTGTGAGTCAGTAGTATTTATCTTTGTATGGCAACAAAATGTCCTTTGATCATTGAAGCGTTCTTATAAATTTCTTTCTTCTGATTAGAGTTATACAGTTCATGAAAAAAAAAATAACTGAAAAAAATAAAATTTTAAAAAACATAGTAACATCTATTCATTGAACAATCATGGATTTATAGATTTTATTTACTATCTCGAATTTTTTTCTAAATTTTCCCACAACTTACAGAAAACACTTTGCTATCCGAAATTGTCAGAACAATTATTTTTCAAATTTTTTAAAGGGGTTTTAAAATTTTGGGGCAAACTACAGGGCCCCTGTAGGGTAAGGGATAATCCATACATCTCGAAGAATGCCTGCATTCTTCGAAATTCGACTGAGATCTTAGTGGTATTTCGGGAAGTCTGGGGCCTTTTGGTTTTTATAAAAACACTGGGGGGGGCGTCTTTTTTGGGCCCAATAGTAAAAAAAAAATTTAATTTTGTATTTGAATTTTTTAAAGTTTTTTTTTCCCCCGAGTTTTTAAATTAATGTTCATTTTAATATGTTAGTTCAAGTAAATGTATAAAATTACCGTATTTTTGTTTAATTTTTAGTGAAAAATACTCTGGAATTATGAAAATGCTCATTGTTTTGATTGCGATCTCCTTCTAAATCAATGCGATGTACAAACGGAAAAAAACTTTATTTTTCTAAATAGTGGAAAAGCTTCTAGTAAATTTCAAGTCACACAAATCGATTTTTTAGCTTCACTTTAAAGTAAGTGATTTCCATTGTCAAGTTTTATTTTTGTTGTAGTATTAAATTTCTCTCTGATATAACTATATAAGTGTTATAAGTTTTGATATTAGACAAGTAACCACACATGTAATGGTATATCGAAGACGTAATAATTTTAGTAAACATGCTCCAAACAGATTGGAATAAATTATTATTAATGAAATTTTATCTTTATTAAAACGCCTTCGAAGGAATAACAAGTAATTTAAAAATTTTTTTAAAGTCAATTCCTACTTAGGTCAAAAAAGGAATTTTTTTATTTTAGTTACTTTTTGTTAAATAATTATATCAAATATAAATATGTATATATGTTTCCGTTAAAGTGTATAATTCAGTTATTTCATAGAATAACTAATATTTCATGAAATAACAAGACAAGTAAGTTAAAGTATATAATAGATGAAAAGTTTCATACTTTACCTAGTTATTCTGTGAAATAACTAAGAATAGAACATTAAAGCGAAAAACAAACAATTTCAAAGATAGTTTATGAGTTAATTGATCATAAATAGCTAAAAAGTTTTGAAAAAAACATTTTTTTATGCGGGTGAAAAATTGATAAAAAAATAAGGGAAAAACAGGTGCTTAAATTTTTTAGAAAAAAAGAATATGTTGCAAAAAAAGGGAAAATTTTAATAATCAACAAAAGTACATGCTGTGAAAGAAAAACCCAAACTTCATTAAAAAAAACAATGGGTAAACTTCTTAAAAACAAAAATGTAAAAAGAATATTAATTTAAGTTTTATGAGATACCTTTGTTTTACTTTTTTATTATTTTTTTGGGGAAAAAGTTTTCTGTGATGACACTTTGGGTTGGACTGCTTATTATTTTTGGGAAAAAGGTTACTT
>BMAV01013854.1:0-18367 GCA_019973955.1 Trichonephila inaurata madagascariensis
AAAGTTTCATTCATGAGAAATAAGAACTCTCTGAGAAAAATGTACATGAATAATTTAACATGGGCTTCTATGGATCTCCAGATCCCTTAAATTACTTCCAACCATATACTCAGTCAGAGTGATATGGTAATTGCTCAGTATTTCCAGCAATAGATCCTGTAAGGAATAGTGTATCGTCGTGGTAGTGTATACCACCTTCTAGACATGCAGTGGTATCAAGTGAAACCTATCCAAGATGACTGTCTGATGCAGGTATAAGGAGCCGACGACCATTAAGATGCCTACCACTGACCTCATCATAGGCAGTTTCGATTGGATTTTTACCGATCTCGAACAAACTAGATTGCGACCGACTGAAGGCTTGTGATCTTCAGAGTCAATGCGGATGACCACCGAATACGAATGTGGAGGCGGCCAAGCCACAGGTATGATCCGGCATTTGTTGTCGAGAGGCATACGGCAATTACGCATTGTGTCACAGTGCGGAGAGCAATTTATTAGGACACACAATCACCTCTAGTCATCCTTCTACGCACTTTGACGGCGCACAGTTATGTGGACGAAATTTTAATACCAATTGTACTACCTATGCCAGGGGTGGCGAACCTTCTTGGATCAAAGTGCCATTTTTTTCTAAAGAAGTGTTTAATGAGGTATAGACGTGCCTTCAAATAATTTTGAGTTGTAGTTATTGGAAAAATAATAAAACTAAATATATTAAAAACTCAAAACTCTTTTATTTACGACGAAAAAATGCATTTCACAGTGTATAGTTGTAAATGTTCTAGTTATACGTGTAATTCAAATTAAAGTAACATCAGTGTGACTTCTGTTGTTGAAGACTGAATGACAAATAGCTTTTTATGACTCAGAGATGTTACTTTTAGTAGAATGCATGCTGTATTGGAATCATCTGCCAAATGCTTTCGAAGCAATTAATTATTTTTGCTGCGGTTCACTTTTTTGACAAGAGAATTTGTGATTTGTTTCAAAATGCAGTTTTACAGACGATGTTCTGCGTACCACTGTTCCAGAACATAAACCACACACCACTTTGTCGCCTTTACTAATAAAATTTAAAAAAATTTCAAGATTTACCAAGTTTGAAATTCTATGTTGCACTTACTATCTTGCACTTTTTGTTCTTTCGCTGAACTATCTATGTTAAATAAGAGTTAAAAATCGTAAATGTATCTCAAATAAACTTTAAAATACAGTTGCGTGAACGAAATTGACTATGTTATACGCAGACTAATTTTGCATCATAAGCGAGGCAAGACATCAACAAACGAGTGTGTTCCCCGCCTAACCGTGACCGATCACTCGCGCTTGTTTGTAATACTTCATAGGGAATTTTGTTATTTTGAAAAACAAAAAGGCAAACCCTTTTTATCACTGGCGTGCCCAAAATATTGTGTCGCGTGCCACTGGTTCACCATCCCTGACCTATGCTATCAAATCACCCAGGGTCTGTTATGAGCCAGACAATTCACATCCACATACTGCACAACGCTTTCAACAGTATCTTTGAGAATATTACGCACTCCCTTGGATTTCCTGGTCATCAGAACTCTCGCCAATAGAGCACTTTTGTAACGTGCTTGGAAGGCACAACTGTGGTCCCCCAAAATACTGGAGAATTAACTATTCAGTTGTAAAGATTATGACATGATCTCTTTCTCAAAAGAACATAGATTACCTTGATTCGATGTCACGCAGTATTCCAGCTTGTATAACTCCCAGAGTTGGATGTGATTTGTGAAGTTTGTGAAGTGACCCCCACTAATTAGTGAAGTTTTCACTCCATGTCTTCTTAATAAAACAATAGGTTCTTCTGAATTTGTAATCATTTGTTTATCCCCTAATGCACTACATGCATGTTTAGTTTCGTGATATTACCTCGTTTCCATTTGTATGCATATATATATATATATATATATATATATATATATATATATATATATATATATATGTATATATTCGTCAGGGTGTATATAATTTACTAATATATTAATTCGTATTTTAATACGTCAAAATAAAGAAATTTTAGCAAAAACCCCGGTTATTATTTTAATTGATAGTAATTCTTGGCATAATGTGATTTTTTAAAAATTCGTTGTTTGCGCTCCATACAGCAATCTTAGATATATAGATAAAGTATTATTTTTATTAAAACGGAAAATTTTCCATAAAAGGGAGTATGCTTTGAAAATATGTCACTCACATCATTTTTTGCCAAACTATTGCATTTAAATAATTTTCTTTATTATATATATATATATATATATATATATACATAAACTAATTCATTTATTCACTTTTTCAAAATATGGGCTCTGAAATTAGTCGGATATTTTAACTTGATAATTCTAATTCTCTGTTAATGTATCCGACTATGTTCGGGACCGTGATTTTAAAAAAAGAGCATAAATGGATAATTTTCATGATATTTAGTGCCACTTAGATTAGAATACATGCATAAAGATGTTTTAGGACATTTTGACAAAAAAATTTATTTAAATACAATATTTTGGCAAAAAATTAACTTAGAAAAACTTTTTTTTCAAAATGTTCTCCTTTTATAAAAAATGCTTCTAAAATAATAATATTTTGCTTATAGAGAGACTTCTCCAGAGAGTCTGATGTATGACATTTAAAAATTCACATTATTTTCAAAGTTTCAACCCACTGAAATAATTATTGGCAATTTTTTTTAAATTTCTCCCCTCTGTTGTCGTAAAACATGGATAAACTCACTTCTAAGGTATATATTTCAGGTATATACAGAGGTCTGAGCTATATACAGGCGAAATATTTTGATAATAGAAGAATTTTTCCCAAAAGGAGAATATTTTGAAAATAGGTCATTCTAAGTTCATTTTTTTTCAAAATATTTTACTTAAATAATTTTTTATTGTAATACTCTTCTTAAAACAATTTTATATAATTTTCTAATCTAAGTGACACTAACTATCATAAATATTATCCATTTATACGCTTTTGCTAAATCACCGTTCCTAACGTAATCGAATACCTTAAATTATCAGTAGGGAAATTATTTAGTAAGAACTAGAGTCAATATTAATTCAAAAATAAAGAATATATTAATGTGACACAGACGGACGGCAAACACATTATTCTTAAGAAATACTTAGCAGCATTTTTTTTTTCTACTTCGGATTAAAAAAAAATCGTTTGTTAAAAATTGAAATCTTTCCCCTTTTTTTTTAAAATTGGTCTCTTTAAAAAACTAATAATACAATTTTTTTCCTTTTCCCAAGTAAAAAAAATTTTTACAGTTTACAATGAAAAAAAAAAAAACTTTAAATCGCTTTCCCTTTTAATTAAGGATACCAAACGAGTCTCAAAACATTCCTACATAAAACAAATACTTTACTTATTAATGAAGGCTTTTTAATCATTTTTTTTTCTATCATAGTTTAAGCATGAATGCTTATCTTCCTGTGTCTGATTTTATTTCATTGTATTTACCGAGGGTGATATGTCATCCATTGTAATCCAAAAACAAAACCAATATTTTTTTTGTTCCTGAATAGAAAGGGCTGAGAATAATCGGATTACATTCATTCCATAAAAAGTCCTTTTTTTTTTTAATACATTTAAAATTCATTAAGATTGTCCTATTTGCATTAAAAAAAATTTAAATTTCAAAAATGATTACTTGTGAATATATATTATGTTCACAGATGCAAATTATGCTTTCGCTCTATATTATACTGAAAATATACATATCATAAAATGTAACGACATTATTAAACTATCATATTAACACAAACTATTAATCCTATCTCAAAATATCTGACTTATTTCTGATTATGTTAATCCTCTGGCCAGAACATCCATTTTTTTGCCGCTCTTAAAAACTTTCCAAACGAGGGGGGTTGTGCCCATAGCTATCTGCAATGGGGAAAAATGACGTGGGGGTTCCGCGTAAGTTAGAGGTGTGGGATTGGGAAGGATGAGACATTCTATAATTCTACATACGACTTTTATTAAATTTTTAAATTACTTATATAACGGAACAAACTTATTTTAAAAAAAAGGAAAAAAACCCAAAAATTTTTCCCGTTTATTTAAATTAAAATCGCACAACAAAGATCACTCTTATCAAAAAATAAAATTTTAATTATCTACCTAATCTCGCTTTCTATATTATCCCCAGTTTTCCCGGAATATAACCCCCCCCACCGGTTTGAAGACCCCAGCGATTCTGATATTTTGGGTAGATTGATGCCTCGTGTCCAATCGTTCCTCTTTATAATTATTAAGGGGGGGTTTGGGCGTTCCCCTCCTTAAAGTAGGGCCGTCAAACACTTTTTCCCGAACTGCTCCCCCAAAAACTTTCTCTAAGATTGCCATTCTTTCTCACTAAACTTTCTATCCTTTTAAAGGATATCTTTTTTTACATTGTTGTTTCTTTTTTCCTCTTTGGAAATTTGGGGTTTTGGAAAAATTTTTCCTTAATCGGGGCCCGTCAAAGAACGTAGGAGTTATGTTAAGAAGGGCCCCGGGGGAGATGTCACACGGGTACCAAATTTTTTTGAATTTTTTTTCCCCTTTTGGGACTTTTTTTAAAAATTTCCTTATCGCTCATGAAACTGGTAGAATTTTAATATTTTCAATTTTTTTTAAAAATTTTTTAACTATACTAAAAATATTTTTCAATAATTGTGACTAGTATTATAAAAACTGATAATAAATTACTTATATTCATGTAAAAATAATAAAACCAAGAAAGAAAAAAAAAACTATTGGAATATAGATACTGATAGACGGTGATAGATCAGAAAAATCGCCCCTACTGGGTTGAAAAGAATTGCCAAGTACCACCATGTGATCCTCTCACTGTGTCCAACTGAAGATGTCACGGCAGTCCACCCCAAAATTCCCACCACAGCGTTATCTGCAGGCATTAAAGCAAATCATCTCCGTCTGAGAGATGGATGTTCTGGTCAGTGGGTTAAGGCAGCGATTCTCAAACTGTGGGAAGCACCGGATGAGGGAGGGTACGGAATAAAAACTTGTGGTAGCATACGCACATCAATCAGTCGAAAATAAATGATTTTATTTAAAAAAAATTATTATTTAAAATTAATTTATTTTAAAATATCTATTACTTATAGAAGTAACATATACCACACACAAAAACTTACTTATCTTTATAACTTTTGTGGTGTATTATTAAAGTCGTATTGCAGCTTTATCTTCAAAGTACATTAGTATTACATTCTAGACATTGATATTGTATAAGTTGGGTGGAAAAAACATAATAATAAAAGTGGGTTACCAAAAACAGGAAGTTTGGAAAAAACACTGTTCTTAACCCTTTAAATCCGATTTCCGCGATTCGTTGCACAATGCCACCGGTTTTTCACATAGGCGCGCATGTACGTTGTACGGAGGGGAATAAAAAGCCCAAATACGTAAATTTATCTCTGAGATAAGTAAATCTTTCGCAAACACACCACCAAAGTAATTGTATTGCATTTCAAAGCCCTAGAATAGCTGCCTTTATTGTTAGCAGTGCCAAAAAAGAAACGTATTTCCGGGAGGGCCCGGGTTTTATACGTCCCGTCACACTCAACCCCCGGTTGAGCAAGGGCGTTAAATTCGCCGGCGGTATATGAAAAGTTTTGAAAGCTTCCCCCCCCCCATACAAAGTTTTTCATTCGACTTATCAAGACTTATTTATGGGGGGACGGCACAGAAAATGTTTCGTGATGGAGGGTGTTGTGAAGTCGTGGATTAGAATTCTGATACCATTGAAGACCGGCCATTTAGAGGGACAATGCACGTTAAACCTGACGAGGCTTGAAGTCCTCATGTTGTGGGGTGTGGAAATTTGGAGAGGTGTCACCACCTAAAGTGTTGATCTAGTTACTTTACCGAAATTCATAATCCCGATGTCCGCCTCAGATAATATATATATGTATATAAAGCTTCAAAATGTTTACTTGATAAAAAAATTTAAACCATTTTACCTTCAAATTCCTTCCTAACCCCCAAAAATTTTAAAAACAATGCACAAATTTTTTTGGGATAAGTACATTTTATGTTTTGTATTCGTCACACTCACATGTAGAAAAATATTTGTACTTATCCATTCAATTTATATTTCATGTGCAAACTTACAACTTTACACACTAAGTAAAGTTTCATGTAATTTTTAGCAAATGAATTTGCTTTACAGTTATGATAATGTTTACATTTGTTGTATTGACCATCCGGTATAATAGTTACCGACGCTGACTGCTGGACCGTAGGGTCTTGGTTCGAAGCCCGGAGAAGACATGGATGTTTGTAAATGTATGGTGTTTCTGCGGCATGGGGGTACTCTAAATAGTCATCGAGCTGCAAGTCCTCTCGTGAGGCTGGTGGAAAAAGAAGAGCGTTGTGAGGTCCTAGACTAACCCCCCATGATGTTCTCCCTCAAAATTAGAGTAGAATCGAGCTAAATCATACTGTCAACTGCATGTGCTCAAGGTTACGGAAGCGACTGGCGTACATCTAGCCTCTTGTCATGATGAATTCTCTGGATCTGGCACAGTCGAGATCAGGTAACATAAGCAACTTTTGTTATTATTGATTTTCTTTTTAATTCGAGAAAGAGCTTTTTTCATTCACGGATCAGTTGTTACAATGTAAGTTAGTCATACACTGTTACCAAAAGAAACATTTGGTAACAGTATAGGACTAATTTACATTGTAGCTACATTGTTACAGTATAGGACTAACTTACATGATCTTTTGCCAAGATATATATTTTAAATATTTAAGTGCTCCTTTTTTTTAAATTAAGTAATCTATTCTTTTCTTTTGACTTTTTATCTACCGACGGTACTTATAAGTACCCCTCATTTTAAAATTACATAGAATAACCATTTTTCCGAATACTTTGATGATACTTAGTAGGAATATTCTTTTAAGACCACTCTTCCAAGATATATGGCAGTACGGGTTTTATAATGAGCATTTTAGCGGGAAAGGCGAATAGTTTTATAGCAGAAATTGCGTTTTCACCGGATAGCAAAGATTGTCATTTTTGTTCTGAAAAAATAAATAATATCAAAATGTAAGAATCTTATTATTTCTGTATGTTATGGAAGATCTTAGAAAACGATTTGACTATTTTTGTTAAGTCAACAGTGTATATAATTAATTTTACAGTTAAAACTGTGTTTAGATAATTAATTAACTCTAATTAATTAAACTTCCCAAAGTTGAGTATTTTGTTTATGTATATCCATTAATTCCCAATGTAGTGATTCAAAAAAATATTGCATGGAAAAAACTACATTAAATCATAATGCGGTTGATAAAGGATTAAAACACTTTGCTTTTTTGAAATATTTTGTTTGTTTTAAAACCTGTAATGTATACGATAAATGTAATTGAAAATTTCACATCATCTAAAATTTAATTGCATGTATTTTAATTTGCCGTCAACAATAACAGGTTTGAATTTCTTCAAACGCGCATAATGATCAAACCAGAATAATGTTCCAATTTTCGCTAAATGCGCTTCTTTCTTCAATGATTTCAAAGCCAAGTAAAAGCGTTCGAATACTTTTGTAGTCGAGAATTTTAACTGACAGAATTAATGCATTGTAACATTTTTATACAGTTCAAAAAGAAAAGTTTCTTATGCCTTAGAAAACCAAAAAGATTGAAATGGAAAATCCATTCGTTACATTTAAGTTCCGAACTAGCTTTAATTACTAAATTTTGCAGCATTTAAGAAACGTAAGCCCTAAAGAATTATTTTTGACAGAATGTTCGATATTTAACAGGAAAACGGGGAACAACAACAGCAAGCCCCCAATGTGTTTCTTTTGAAGTATTTCTTAAAGAAGAGGAATAATCCTACTTGAAAGGAGAAGATTACAACACTTTGAAGGGAAAATAATTAATTGAAATGTAATGATTGATTCTTCTCGAAAGCTTACGAAATTCTACATGGGGAAATTAGATGTGAAAATAACTCATTCAGCATTAATTTGTTTCTCTAAAAGGTAAATTGTTACACACAATGCCAAAGATAACACACATCAATTTTATGTTACCTTTTAGAATGTTTAAGGTAGCTAATTATGTTTCTCTAGACATTTAATTTCACAATAGAGTTTTAATTAGTTATGAGATTTGAATCAAGTTTTCTATGTCTTCGTTGTGTAAATTGTTTTGACTTAGAACGCGTAAAATAAGAGTGTTAGACAAAATGAAACATTAATTTAAGATTAAAAAAAATTACCTGATGCAATTGTGTTTTCATGATCTTAAATTTCCATAAATTAAAGAATCCGATAAAGTTCAGAATGTGGTTTTGAAAAAGCGTATAAATGAATACTTCTGTTTTATATTTTGGAACACCTGAATAAGAATAAACATATAAAAATTTTTTAAGAGTGTTAATACACGAACAAATTATTTAAATTCAATTTTTTTCGAAAGAAATGAAGAAAGAATGATATATTTTTAAAACGTTCTTCTTTTATGAAAAATGCGTCTATAATAATAATATTTTGCCTATACATGTATACCTAAGATTTCTATAGAGAGTTCGAAGAAGGTTTTTTTTTAAATATATATAGGGTGTCTGGGCTAAAAATATCCAAAAGTAATAACTTATTATTACGGAATTACCCATCAGAATGTAATAAACTGTTCATCCATGGATTGGAAAACTCTCCGAGATTTCTTGGGTCTATTCCGATTGGTCACACGAGCGCGCATTATTCGGCAATCGCAGAAAATAAACTTTTTACACTGACTTCATTAGTAAAGATGTGGATGCCACAGCAAAAGGTGCAACTCGTACTTCGGTTAACGTAATATAAATCAATTACGCGGGTACAGTATTACGACTTCATTAAATAGAAGTCTGACTGTATATATATATATATATATATATATATAATATAAAATAATAGTGAAGAAGTACTAAAACCTACAGTGCTAAAGCAGGAAGAAATTAGAATTCACCAGACACAACAAATGTAAATACAAAAGTCTTTGGACTAAACTGGAGACCTATTATGATTTCTAAAGCTGTCGCTGATTTAAGGTTAGCAATGCTTTATGGACAAATTTTGAGATAGTATAAATGTGTGTGTGTATTGTTATTAGATCTTATGTAGCAATAGAAATTCAAAAATTAGATTTCAGTGTTAAAAATGAAATTATGTATAAAGATCTTAAATCATCAATAGAAAATATAAAAAAAAGACTTCGTTTACATATGTTGATAAGGTTTTCTTTTTATGCCATAATCTGTAAATTTTTTTACAGAAAAAATATTAAAATTCCTTTTTTAAATAAAAATGCATTTCAAAAATCAATTCACAGAAAAGAAGATTTTCGTTTTTAAGTTTTGAAAAAAAAGACTAAATATTCATCTAAAAAATAAAATGCCCACGCATTATTTTAACACCAAAATTTCATAAAAGCTCTAAAAAAAATTCCGTAGTATCACTAATGGGTCAATATATATATTACGAAGTCTGTGTGAAAAAATCTTACAATCGCTTCTTCAAAATTTTTGATAACACAAATCAAAAAGCAATAATTAAAATAGCTTAGAAATTGTCAAGAGTTACTAAAGATGTGTTTTTTTTTTCCAGGGCATTTTTGACCCGAGGATTTTTTAATTTATGGATATTGACGATATGATTAGAGTTCAAAGTTAATTTATGATAAATATAAAATTATATACTTCAATGAAAAAAAGGGAATTTGATATTGTTGTTAACCTCTTATTGAAAGGGCATTTCATTGCTTTTGATCAAATCTTTATAAACAGATAAAAAGGATTACCTCGGGGTTGGGTAAACTAGAAATTGCTTAGGAACCTATATTTACATTTTTTGAAATTGATTATATTGTAAATGATTTTTAAACGGGATTTATCGTCATATAGATGATCTAAAAATTTTTTGGTAAAAAATTGAATACAAACCAAATTTTTACGTTCTACCCTGCCCTATCTAAACCCTCCTTAGAACAACCTCTAATATGGTGGGGAATTCTTGGATTTGGGCATCTTGGGGCAATAATGTTGTCAGAAACATTTTTGAAAAGAGATTTTTAAGTTCCATAAAATTTAAAAATTTCCTGTATGGGAATAGTAACTTGCTTTTACCAATTTACCGAAATATTTTTTTTAAATTTTTTTAAGAAATGATAACTTAACTACCCACAAAATAGTTTAAATTCAAAAATTTAAAAAAAAATTCAGTTTTTTAAAACCCTTGAATCCCCTTTTAAACTTCTTAAGAACTTATTATTCATCACAAATATATTAATCGCCCGGCCTTCTATCTAAAATCCACCACACAACAAAAGGATTTCAAAGCCCAGAAATTTAATTGGTCTTGATGTGAAGATTATATTATAACACTCATATCACAGTTTACATCTTTTCCACACAAATCTTAACATCTTAAAACTTTTTTGGTAACCAACCAAATTAGAGCCTAACAAATTTAAAATTTTTGACAATCAACCAATTCAAAGCCTCCCAAATTTGATTGTCATCTCTCTTGGTATCTATCTATGCTGGCTAGTTTAAAAGATAGTTAAAAAAAGATGCGTTTTTTGTATATTCATGGTTTTTAAATTGGAGGATAATTGTTTTTCATTGTTTTCCCGGGCTCTTGATTCTCTTAAAAAAAAAAGATCTATAAATAAGGAAATTTCTGTTTTTATTTTTTTTTTTTAAACATTTTTTTTTTTTATGTAATTTTTTTGGGGTTTTTCTGTTTTAAAGGGGTTTGAGGGGGGAATTTTTTTGCAGAATGGTAGTCACAGTGGTTTTATCATATTTTTCTGTGACTTTTATATACTTTGAATTTTTGTTTTTTTTTTATTTGGTTTTCCTCCGGGTTGAAAGGGGAAGGCGGGCCCCTTTTGGGCCCCCCTTATTCGGTCCTGTCAGAAATTGTTTTCCTGACCCCCAAAGGTTTTTTTTTTTTTGTAGCTTTCTATAAATTCGATTTTAAATTATTTTTTTCCTTATGTTCATTATCTATTATTTCTGGTTTTGATATATTATACAGATTTCTGCCCTTATATATATATATATATATTACATTTTCGGTGTTTTTGAAATTAAATATAAAACAATAAAATGTTTGTAATTTTACAATTTCTTAATCCCCTATTTGAAAAAAATTAAATGCCATGAATTACTAACAAGTTGTCATGTAACAACACACAAAAAAAAGATTTAATTTTTAATAAATAAAAAATAGCGTTGTTTTTTAGAAATTTTTTTAATATTTTTTTTTATCTTTTCTAAATTATAACAATAAATTTTTTAATAATTAATCGAAAATTGGTACAAAATTTTTTTAATCGTCTTTTGTTTTCCCCGGATAGATTCGGTGGTTTCCTTACATTAAGAATATAACATACATGTTAGTTCCCCGTGCGACCCAAAATGAATTTTCTAAGTTCAAGCCAACTATAGATATTGTTTTTGCCTTGAAATTTATTTATGATCATCACGAATAAAAACAATTGGGAATTGAAGCTTTTGAATGGTATGGGTAGATTCGGGCGGCAAAAACACCATTTTCCCTTTAAGCTTTGCAATCAAAAGGGTTTTGCTTGAAGAAGATTCCTGGCAATTTTTTTTGATGACAAAATATACCTCTACATAATTTAGGTGGATTTAAGATTCGCAATAGGTAACCAGTGAGCCAATCTACAACCGAAGTTTTATGGGGGTTTGGCACTTTCCCTAATATATCTAAGAAATTTCCCAAAAGGCACAGTTTCGTTTTCATGAAAATAGGGGGGGGTTGTTTTAAAAAGGCATTATACATCCCCCTGGCAACACCTCTGTATCTGGAAGTTTATTTCGTCAACATCAACTTTTTTTTTTCTCCCTAAAGAAACTTGATTACAGACCCAGTCATTACCTAGATAATTATACAGTGTATCTCTCTCTCTCTCCGAGAAGACACTCTCCATCATTTCATTTTTTGTATGGACAGCAGTACAGAAATCGTCTGGCAATTTGATACATTGTGTATTTTGATGCAGTTCTACTTTACTCTTTCCAGTATCCAGCAGTTCAGAAAATATTTCAGTCGATTGATCATCTTGCAATTGAACTCGCGTGTTTAAGGTCAATCAACGTGTTTCAACATTTCGCCATGAAAACTATTGGCTTAAACTTACATTAATCTCTTGAGTAAAAGTCGAGCGAGGAACGACTTGCAATGTCCATCGGAAATCACCGGACAGTAATGGGACAATAACACCAAATATTTACTCGTTCCCTTTTTTAAATCTTGTCTTACTAAGTTCTATGTAAAGTTTTTGGGGTGGGGAGTTTATGGGGGCAAAAGTACACTCTTTTAAGATTAAGTTTGAACTCCTTTGCAATATGTGGCCTTTCCCGCTTTTTTTTAAAAATTTTACGCATTGCGTCTTTTTTTTCATGAATGCAATAGCATTTGGAATGCTGAATGTACTTTTGTCCACTATTTAACAAAATGTCTGAAATGCCTGAAGAATCTTTTCCCAAAAAAATTTTTTTCGTTGATCGTACCCCCAAAGCGCTTGCAGAAATTTGGAAATATAGGGGAAAAAAATTTACGGACGCGGAACTCGAAAGCAAAACCATTTGACTTCATTCCGACAATATCCCGCAAAATTAAAAATGGGTTTTTGAAATCCGGGGAAACCACCCTTCTCGTTCCCCATCCCCAGACGCACCCAGTCTTTCACAGCGTTCCTGAAGCGGCGTAATACTATCATCCCGGGATTATCCGGCAAAGTTTCTGGAGATTCAAAGTCCGATTTCAGGTTCTTGTTCCCCCCCGAAAAATATCAGGAGCCCCATTTTGCACATTGCAAAAAAAATTTAAAAAATAGCCCCTGCCATGGGTTTTCTTAAATACATTTGCCTGGCATTATTTGACACTGTAACGGGGGGTTAATCTAGTGGTTTTGAAATTTTTCGGGTCGGCCATCCAAAAAAAACGACCCCGAGGGTTTCCCTTTTTGCGTCCATATGTCTGCAAATAAAACCCATACCGATTTCCCACGCATATTACGATCGTCCGACATTATTTGTAAAATTATTTGAACTCCCAAAATCGATTTCAGATTCTTTCCCCCCTCCAAAAACGCACACAGGACTGATTTTCAATGCCCCAATTTGGGCTTCAACCGCAAGAGAAAATTTAAAAATTTGTAATCGGGGTTCGAATGTGAAACTATTCCTCTTAATTACGGTAATATCCACAAAAAAATGGGGGTTTTTGAAATCTGATTTCAGATTCTTATTTCAACCCCCAGACGCAACAAAAAGGGCTACATTCGGCTCCCCCGAGGGGTGCCCCGTTCAGTCGCTGGAAAGAAACATTGTAATCGCCCGGCATTATCCGGCAAAGTTAAAAGGGAAATTTTTAATATCCCATTTAGGGTTTTTTTTCAGCGTCCCGGGAAAATTTACCATAAAAATACTTTCCGCTCCCAAAACTTTTTGGGGGAAAACTCCTTTACCCGGGCTGGGAATAAAGAGTCGTGCCCAAAATTTTCCGGGAAAATTTCGACAATTTCTCTTACTGGATATCAGATTCCCGATTCCTGTCTCAAAAAGTCCCGGGGCCACGTTTTCGCCTCCAAAGCTTGTAAAAAGATCCTGCCAAGGTGTGTTTAAAATATGGTCGTCCCGGGATTATCCCGTAAAAATTTCGACAATTTCTTTTGGATATCAGATTCAGAATGCCCGTCTCCAAAAAACGTCAGAACCAAGTTTTTGCGATCCAAGGTTTTAAAGGGATGTCCCCAACAAGGGGGGTGTCTAAAATAGGGTCTTCCGGCATTATCCGGGAAAGTTGTGACAATTTCTAATATTTAATATCAGATTCAGATTGCCCGTCTCAAATTGGCCCTCCCGGGCCATTTTTTACGCTCCCAAAGGGCCCTTTTAAAGGGAAGGCCCTGCCAAAATGTCAAAAATACGGTCGTCCGGCAAAGTTACGGGGATTTTTGGGGTTCAATTCAAAAAATTGGAAATTTAAGGTCGGGAAAAATACCGGCCCGTAACTTTTCATGCACTTTGGTTTGAAATCCCCCTTTCCCCGAGCCCCATGCATTCCGAATTTTCGAATTTTTTCCCCTTTTCTCCAGATTCTACGCATTTTGGCTATAAAAAATAATTGACACCAATAATTCAGATAAAAACTATCCCATATTTTAAGCTGGATGAAATGGACCTAAATATGTACATTTTATGTCAGAATCGGGTTTAGCGGGTTTTGGGGGTTCATCGGGGGACAAATACACGTAATTTTATGTAATTTTTCATATATAAAAATATACAAAAAATGGGGGGAGGAGAATATTTAGTTGTAACTCCATCTCATGCTAATAAATTTATGTGAAAATAAAATAAATTCGCAATGGAATTCATAGAAGAGTTTTCAAGAAAGATAATTATGTTTAAAAGTTAAAAGAGTTTCACAAGACACACCGGCTCAATCGAGTTTAAGGACAGTCTTTTTTAGAGGAGAATAGGTGTTAAATAGTCCGGTGGCTGTGTGGTAGTGTATCATGCTTCCAAGCCACGGATCCAGGGTTAAAATACCGGGATGAGGAAAATCGACTCAGCCTTTCATTCCTTCAGTGGGTTGATAAATGAGTACCGGGCTATCTTGGGAACTAAACACTGATGGTTCGCGTCGGATTGACAACCTGACTAAAACATTTGCTCATGCACTTCGGCGCCCAATGTCTCGTATACTGAGATGGGTACAGTAGGCCTTAGCCCTCATTGGCTGTTGCGCCACTGAGTTTAGTTTATAGGTGTTAAAGGCTTTTTTTTATGCATGTAATGTTCCGTATTAAATTCACCGTGAAAATGATTTTCGCTTGATCTCGGAAACATAATTGTGATATATTTTCCAGAAATTCTAAATAGAGACAAATTTTTATTCATTTTTTTGTCGCAAGGTCTTTCTTTCTTTGTTAAATGTGAGTTTATTTTGTTTTACACATCAATGTGTAAGAAAAATGTAGAAAAAACCAAACCACGCATCCGAAAAAAAAGTCTAAATGCAAAAACATTTTTTTTTTTTATCCAATTTGTATTAACATGCATTTTTCGTAATTTTTAAAAAATTTTTGGGAAATTTCTTCTCTGTTTTTTTAGAAATAAAAAAATATTATTTTGGAAATTCTGGAATGGATTTATTTTTTATTGCTTCTTTTTTCCCCTTATTTTATTTATTTATTTTTGTTATTGTAGAAATATATGCTCTTTTTGCTAATCAAGATTACTTTACTCTGTTTAACATAAAAATATATATTTCAATTAAGTAAAAATTTATGTTAAACCAAACAAAAAAAAAGGTTACATTTTCTAAAAATATGCTAGTTTATTTTGCTAAAAGTGCATTACAACGTTTTCAAATTTCATATATAACAGTGGTTCTTAAAATGTGGTCCGCAGACCCCCAGGAGTCTCTTACCCCTTCAGGATTGATGAAAGGAGAGTGGGGCGTTTCTGCAGCCTCGCACGTTCCGATAGTATACGCACGCCCCGGATCGAACAAATTTCCCTGTAAAGCCTAATTTTTAATTAGAAATTCGTATTATATCTTTAATGCAATCAAATACGCTAAAATATACAATTTACTTTCATCGATATTATCTGAATATACAGTACAAAAATTGTCGCTAAATGTCAAAAAAAAAAAAGAATTGCAAATATTTAAAGAAAATGTTTTAATTTTAATAAAAAAAAGTACCCGTTTCGCCATGGTTATTAAAATAAAATTGAAGCAAAATGTACAACATACTATCTGACAAATTCAAAGCGATAAATTTACTGTCACCTAAACTTGTGGCTTGAACTGATACAAATCTTTTTAATAACAGCTAATATAATTTTTTTTTTTATTTTCAATAAATCTTTATATATTACTTATCTTTTTCTTAGTATCACGTTAGTATTATGTTTCCTGCTCTTATGGCTATGGCATTTCTGGTTTCGATAGCACCGAAAACGAATCGTTTGTTCTTACTGAATTAAAAATAAGTCACACAATAAGAAATGCGATTCTCGTTTTAGTTTAAAATGATTCATCTCGTTTATTCTATGATAATATGCTTTTTAAATGTTTTGGAGTATTAAAATTGGTGTTGTAAATACAAACCGCAATAAAATAAATATTGAAACTGTTGGGATGAATGTCTGATGATCAATAAATTAATAAGCATTCCAATTTTTTCCAGCTTAGAAAAATATAATAAGGAATCCAGACTGAAATAAATCACCAACCCTTAAGGTATCCGACTACGTTCGAAACCGTGATTTTGCTAAAAGCGCATAAATGGATAATTTCCATGATATTTAGTCTCACTTGGGTTAGAATACATGTGTAAAAATGCTTTTAGGACATTTTGACGAAAAAAATTATTCAAATACAATATTTTGGCAAAAAAATCACTTAAAATAATCTATTTTTCAAATTGTTCTCCTTTTGTGAAAAATGCTTCTATTACAATAATATTTTAATTGTATATAGATCAGACCTCTATACAGAGGCTCAATTAGAATTTTTGAAAAATTCACATTATTTTCAGAGTTACCATCAATTGAAATAATTATCGGTGCTTTTTTCTTAAAATTGCTGTCCTCCGTTGTCGTAAAATATGGATAAATCCACTTCTAAGGTACATATTTCATAAAATCTAGTTGAGCCTCTGTACAAAGGTTTGAGCTGAATACAGGCAAAATATTAATACAATAAACATTTTTAAAAACTTTTGGAAAAAGGTTATTCTAAGATTTTCTCGAAATATTGTATTTAAATATTTTTGTCAAATGTCCCTCAACAATCTTATACATATATTCTAATTTAAGTGACCTAAATATGGGAAAATATCTATTTATGCGCTTTTAAAATCTTTTCCGACAGTCGATATTAATCACGGTTCTCTTTATGCAGTTATTTACATTCATAAATATCCCGGATCTATTTAAAAAAAGAGCTTAGAGCCGAAAGCACATTTTGAAGTCTAAAGTTTGTTAAGCATTATTGACCCCAAAAAAAAACAGCTTTAACCGCCATCTAGTGCTTTGGAAAAATTAATATAGATATGTTCCAAACTCGGGTCACACAGGTGTGATCATGGACCTCAGAGTAGAGAAAGCGCAATTACATATACGATACCGAGTGCCTTTGAGGGAGACACGCGTGATTATATGTGTGTGGTCATATTCCTGAACGGGCTAAAGCCTTTCTAGAGGGTCCACGAAAGTCGTTCATTTCAAGTTAATATGTCCCTCTCATATTCTCTGAAAAGTCTCGTAAAAAACCTAAAATAAAACATTTTTAATTCTTTTTTACTTTATTAATAAAAAAAAAATTAATACAGTTAGGTACATTATTTATGTACCTGAATTAAGTATTTTTTTAAACATTTTTAATTATATGTTTACTGTTTTTTTTTCTTGAAGGGAAAGGAAAGTGCTGAAAAAATCTCTATAAGTAGCCACGGCAGTCTTACGGAAGGGAATCAGGAAAAAAGTTTAAAATTTGGGGGTCTATAATGTTATGCAGATAATAAAAAAGGTGGAGGAGGCAATAGAAAGTTTAAGAACCACTGATGTATAATACAGAAAACTCATAATTTTTTTATGGTTTCATAGACAAATTTTAAAATTTTGAGGAAAATGAAACACAGTCCTAAAAAACTGTTAACTTAAATATTTTTTTTGCAGTTTCCATCGGGGATTAACAAAACATATGAGAATTTTACCGTTATAAGGTGACAAATTACTCTAAAAATGAGCAAAATATTAACTATTTTTTTGCATCATTTTAATTGTGAGACTTTTTTAAATGCGTGTACAAAATGTTGTAGAGCTCTAGCTACATTATTTATTTAACTTTTTTAACACATTCGCTGCCAGTAAAATTGATACATCCATTCTCCGAAGCCAAAATACATAAAAACGGAAAAATCTTTTATTTTCATGTTTCATCCAAGAAATTTTTTGCTTCGATTCTTAGTCGCATCCGATTTTTAGTAGCAATAACTCTGGAAAAATGACGTTGTTTCGATTCGAGAAAAAAAGGTAAATAAAATTTCTACTGTGTCTCCTTAAAAATAATTAATCTACCATGTTAATAAATAAATCAACCAGTTAAATCTTTTTCAATTTTTTCTTAGATATGGATAAAAATCTTTTAACTAATTATTTTCAACCGTTAGGTATAGCCAATATAATCTGCAAACCAGAAGTTTAATGGAATCTTAACCAGTTTTTAAAAAGGGAAAAATCCCAAATTAAAAATAAAGTATTCACTTTTGACAACTTACG
>BMAV01013855.1:0-12133 GCA_019973955.1 Trichonephila inaurata madagascariensis
TAATAAATTTTTAATTTTTTTTTTTATACCGGGTTGTTATGTTATTGTCACAAATGTCTTTAAAACCATTCTTTAAAATTTATGTTGCGACATACCTTTGTGATGCCCATGTCTGCCGGTTCCGCGTGCTAGGGTGTGGGATTATAAAAATGATGAGACATAAAATTTTAATACAATTTTTATTAAGAAAAACTTATATTACAAATTTTAATTTGACAATTTTAATTAAAGTGAGAGTCAATCCCCAAATTTAAAACCCCTTTAAGTCAGATCCGGCTAGTCCTTTATCCTTTATCATTAATAATCCTAGCATCTAATTACTTATATCTAATATTCCCTTTTTTTCAGTTCCCCTTTCCCTTTACCTGAAAAGGTATCTAAAAACTTTATAAACGGGGTTAATTTCTTTATCTTGGCTTCATTCTTTCCCAAAACTATCGGACTGCAAACTCTTGATCTGTAAAGAAAACTTTGCCCGCTATCGATCAAATAATTCCACACTACTATCTCTAAGCTTGCCGCGCTATCGATCAGAATAATTCCAAATATTTTTTAAAACCCACGCTATTTTAGGTTGCCACGCTATTGATCAGAATCTTCCACAATACTATCTCTATCCCCCTATATCACAAAAACTTCTATCCTTTTATAGTATACCCATTTACATTTTTGATCGTTTATCTTCTTGGTATTGGGTTGGAAAAGTTTTGCCATTAATCGGGGCGTAAAAAGAACATGGGAGTTTTTTAACAGAAAGACGCGAGAGACGTCAAATGTGTGTTCCGTTGAGTCTTTTACTATTTTCAATTTTTTAAAAAAGTTTTAAAAAAAAATTAACTTCATTCGCAAACGTGATGTTAAATAATTTGTAGGAAAAAAAGAAGGGATTTTTGTCATAAGTAAAATAATTATACAACTTTATATCCCTTGAAATACATTAAATATCATGCATCAGATATGATAATTTTATATTTTACTGTTTGTTACAAGCGGCTCAAATTCTATTAATATTTCTTGCAACCCCTATCTATAGTTTTTTATTTATTCATTCTAGGGCCTTAGAATGTCAGCCTGTACTATAAACTAAACTATGCAATTTATTTGTTTGTTTTGATATTTTCATAATTTTCAAGAAATAAGCTACCCTGAAATTTTTAAAAAAAGTAAAGAATAAAATCGTCCAAAGTAAGGTAGTAAAAGCTTGATGAAACCTTTCTTAATTTATACCACTTATTGATAAAAATTATACCATAGAAAACCCTAAAAACAGTCTTTAAAAAAAATAAAATTAATTGTCCATTTTACAACCCGAAAATCCATTTTAAAAATTTAAAAAAGTACTATATTCTTTTCTTTTTTCTTGATCTCAACAGAATAAAATTATAATAATTTTCTTTAAATGTAAGGTATTAATATAACTAACAAGGGCAGGGCAAGACTAAGGAAATTCATTTGGGGTCGAGACTTGGTGTAATAGTAGTACTCCTTTAGGGTGTTCACCCCTCTATGTAGTTCCGCCAAATGGCCAGTCAATTCGGAGAAAATAGCCTTCGAAATTCACGCCTAGCTTTTATACAATTAACTTTTAATTTCCTCCAACGAGTCTGTAGCCTGATTGGTAAATCGTTTGCTTACTATGCGCGAGGTTAGGGTTCGAATTCAACGCTATCAACTTTTTCCTTCAATTCATTTAATTAATTTTTTAAAATAAAATAAATTTATTTATGAAAGGTTTTTTAAATATTAAATGATATTTTATGTAATTATATTTTGTATTTTATAAAGTAAAAAAATTACTGTAGCTATTATATAAATATTTATGTTAAATTTTATACACATAGTTTATATTATTAAATAATATTTATAATATTGGGTTGGAGGGAAAGTTCTGTCGTATTTTAAATAGGCAGGTGATTTTTGTTGTAAATAAAAAAAAACATCTGGCTAGTGAGTCATTCGGATTTTTTTTGTTTTTTTAGATACTGTATAATATAAAAAGAGTCATTTTTTACCGTTCATCATTTATCTGTAATATTTAAAGTGAAAAACGTGTCAGTAGATAAAGTGCATTTATGACACTGCATTTTTGTATGAATTCCAAAAAGGAAGCAACCATCGGTTGCATGTAAAAATTTATGCGCGGTATTTGGAAAAGATATTGTAAATGTTCGTACTTGTCAAAGATGGTTTAGCAAATTTCGTTCCGGGGAACTGAGCCTCCAAGAAAGTAATCGATCTGGAGGACCATCCAAGATTTATAATGATGTTTTGCTATCCATGTTGGAAAGTAATCCACATTTAACAAGTCAAGAAATTGCAGAAGAGTTTGACATTTATCATACAACTGTTGGAGATCACATTAAATCTCTTGTGCTTGTGTTAAAGCGAAGTGTTTGGGTTCCACATGAATTAACGGAAAAGAATTTGTCTGGTGGTGTAAGAATGTGTTCATCACATCTGATTAGACACAATGTGGAGCCGTTTTTTAACAAGCTGATTACTGGAGATGAAAAGTGGATTTTATACGAGAATATTAAGAGAAAAATATCTTACTGCAAACCAGGAACATCATCTGCAACAGTTGCAAAACCAAGAATCCATCAACGAAAAGTACTGCTTTGTTTGTGGTGGGACAGGAAAGGTCCAGTGTACTACGAGTTGCTGAAACAGGGAAAAACCATCAATGCGGATCTCTACTGCAATCAACTGGATAAAATAAATGCAGCTATCAAAGAAAAAAGGCCAGCATTAGCCTCCAAAAAAGGAATAGTGTTCCACCACGGTAACGCGCCCAAATACTGCAATGGTAAACCAACAAAACTGAATACGTTAGGATGGGAAGTCCTTGGTCATCCACCGTATTCACCTGACATTGCACCATTTTATTATTACCTGTTCAGATCTCTGCAAAATTATCTAACGGGGAAAAAATATTTCTTTTGAAAGTGTTTCTAAGGCAGTTGCTGACTATTTTTACTCTAAGGACGAGAACTTCTACAAAATAGAAATTTATATGTTACCTGAAACATGGCAACAAGTTGTAACAAATAATAGGGCATATATAATTGATTAATATTAAACACATATTTTTATAAATGCATTCAAATGTTTTCTTTAAAATACGACAGACCTTTCCCTCCAACCCGATAAAATATATAATAAATATTAAATGATATTTTACATAAAAAATAGTTACAAATAGTTTTATAATGTGAAATACAATATACTATAAATAAAATATTATATATAACATAAAATAATTTTAAAAATATATTATTAGTATTAAATTAATTATTTTATAATTAATATAATAAAAATATGTCTTCTTTAAACATTATTAATTTAATTATTTTATGATTTTATAAAATATTTATAAGCTCATATCAAATAAATTTATTTCATTTCAGTAAGTTTATTTAAATAATTTTATTAAATTTATCTAAATCATTTTAATAATGAATTAATAATATTTTCAATAATAAATAATAATTTTAATAACAAATTAGTAATAATTTTAATAATTATTCTTCATAATTAATTAATTATAATAAATATTAATTAATTAATTAATTCAAATAAATACTAGTTAATTAATCTTAATAAATAATAATTAAGACTTGTTGGAGGAAATTAAAACTAAATTGTATAAAAGCTAAGCATGAATTTCGATGGCTATTTTCTCCGAATTGACTGACCATACGGCGGAATAACATTTAAGGTTGAACACCCTAAAAGAGTACTAGTATTACACCAAGTCTCGATCCCAAATGAATTTTATTAGTCGTTCTCTCCCCTTGTAAATTTAAATTTTCTTTTTGACTTTTAATACAGCAGAAAACATTACAGTTTTATTATATAATGCATAATATTTTCATTGTTTTTATATATTTATAGCACTTCTTTAAAAATTATTAAATTATTGTTATACTTCAAAATACAATTGCTTATTTCCTTTATTTTATTATTATTATTTTTTATTTTCGAGCCAAATTGCATTAATTTTTATATTACTAAATTGTAGAGCTTCTTTTGTGAATTACATGACATAAATAATGACTTGAGAAGATGAGGAAAATTCATTGTAACTTATCAATTTATAAATTAAATAAAAACTAAAGATGCATTTATGTGTGTTTTTGGACCTAAAATACAACTTTTGTTCTTCTACTACATAAAACCCATTTGTATCGTAAAATTAAATCAATTGTTTACTCAAGACATACAATACGCATCAATTGGATTCTTTTTGAATAAAATTAAACGGTATGGTAGCATCTAGTATTATGCTTGAAAATAGTTATTAAGATCTTTTAAATTATATAAGCGAACAAACAGTTAATCAAATTTCAGTTTCCTTTAATCAAAAGTAACAGAGCAAACAGATGAGTCACCTATTCTTAATTAAGATTTTCTATTTTTCGTTTAATTGTTGAAAGCTAAATTTGCAATGAAAGCGGAGTTAATTTAATCATTTAAAGAATGCACACATTGAATAGTTACGTGATCCATCCCAGAGTAAATGCAAATAAGAAACAGTAAAAAATCGCCCAAATGATTAATTAAGATTTAATCTTTAGTTGAAAGATGCGAGCATCTATTTGGGGTTATCTGTTTCCACATAAAATCTCCTACTGTTATCGGGAAAAAATTGCTAATGGAATGATGATATCTAATTATTTCGAAATTTTGTTATGGAGTTGGAAAAGATATTTTTTTTAAACCACATTCAGATTTTTTTAATTAACCATTAAAGATTTCAGATTTAATTTAACATGAAAGTCTTGATAATAATTAAAAAAAGTTATTCCTGTGAAAAAATCCTAAGACTTATTTAATATTTTACTTAAAATTTTTTTAATAAATAATATAGATATATTTCTACATTTATCTGATTTAGGAAAGTAAATATGTTTATTAACATATTTCGATGAACCTGTGATTTTCATCAAAATAAAATGTGTTATATAAAAATATTTTTATACTCTTTTATTAGAGATATATATTAAATTAAAATGATTAAATTGTTGGAACTGAAATTCATTAAAGTTGTGACGTTTTAGCGTCATACAGTTCAAAAAGAGGCTTTTTTTGTGGATTGGATAACAACGTTTATATGAACACATACAGCCCTAAATATTGCAACCCAAAATAATCTTCTGTCGTCATTTCGGCAACATTAGACCGTGAGGAAACCCCACTCCGCCCACGAGCAAGATGTAATTCGAGGTGTCAGAAACACATCGCTCCAGGCGGGAAAGAGCAAAAAGGGAAGTTCGTTGAAAAACACCGTAGACAGTGGTTGTGGTGTCCTCCCTTTCAAATGTCATATTCTGAACCCTACTGAAATAACCAACATTTTGAAAAACATCAATGTAATGTATATACAGTAATTAATAGCTGTGGCTTAAATAAACCAAATATTTAATTTCATAACTCTCATGCTACCATTAATTTTCTCAAACGTCGCAACATAAATGTTGTTTACACAAATTTTCTGGATTTAAAAAAAAATCTGATTACCATTTGAATCTTCTTATTTTAGCTATAAAATGAATTAAACTAATATTTCAAACAACGTTATGATGAACCTCATGATTAACCCGGCATCACTCGCTCGAAAAAAACAACCGAAAGTTCTCGTGCAGGGTATCTCATAAAAAAGGGTGTTCACATTCTGTTTTTATCGTAACAATTGTATACAAAAGTTAAAAAGGAAGAAAAGTAGAGGAAATACAATATGTTTGTTACATTTTTCACACGTAAATTAAGTTTTTCTGTTCTTTTTTATAAGGTTATTCAGTACGTTGCTTATAAACTACTTTAATCTCGTCGTTAGCAAGCGCGATGTTTTCACTGGATCTTAATTTTTTTTTTAAATCTGTATATTTTTAAAACTAAACATATAGGAGTAAACTTCACTATTCCTTAAATTCAAATCTTTGGAATTTTTCTATTATTTTCTCTTAATGTTCCAAAAATATTTTTTTTTTCAAAAGTTCATCTGAAAGTAGATAAGGTGTATACCAGTTCTCTCCTTTAAAATTACACTCCTCCCAAATGTTTTTGTGCCTCTACATATAAAACATTTACTTTCAACTGTGTCTCCCTCTTCTTAATCTGGATGGAATTCAGTAGAGGGATCATACTTGCTGATATACTCTTCATCATTGGATTCTTCCTCATCATAACCGCGAAGAAAATTTCTTCATCCCAAAATACTGTTGTACTACATGTGTGTATTAAATACTGTATCTATTAAATTACTTAAATATCACATTTATCTATCATAACTACAATAATATGCCATAGCATAAGGAAGATTCAAAACATGCTCATGCATTCAGAACTGTAACGGCAATTCACGCAGGGTATGACATACCCGAAGAGGCGGAATCCAAAATATGTCTTCAGAATTCGCCTACAAGCTAAGTCCCCTTAAAGGATATGACCTTAAACGAGAAACTTCCTATTTTTCAAAAAAATGTTTAGAAGGAGCGTCGAAAATAGTTACATGATTGATATGAAATACCCGGCGCGAGAAGTGCAGAGTTAAAAAAAAGGTAACAACTGGTGCTGCACTTTACTTTGTTCTCTAATAACCCCTGTGTTTTTTCACATTCCTACTATTAGCTCACACACTCTCTCTATATATATATTTACTTATTTATATTTATTGTTAAAATTTTCAATCGTTAATAAAAATACTTTTTATTCATTCAATCAAGATCAAATATATTTTTTAAAACTTGTAGTGCAAGACACTTGATGCTAATACAATGTTTTCAATTATTATTTCATTAATTACAGGTTAATTAATTAAATTATTTACTGGTTTTCAATGCCAACTTAGATTCGTTTTCATTGTTGTAACAATGTAACTTAAAACGATGATAAAAGTTGGCATCGAAAACCTGTTTTTCAGCCAAACTAGCCAAACCGGGTGTGTGTTGTTACAACACTGCAGATAAATCATGCTCTTTTTTTCAATTCCTCTGCTATTAGTTCACTCTCTCCTATATATATATATATATATATATATAGTAAGAATTCTCTACCTTAGAGAAATGAATATTCAATCAGAGAAAACTAAAAGAAAAAATTGAAATTGCAAGATAACCAGACATTGAAATATATATGAGAAATTAAAAATATAACATAGTTTAAAAAAATGAATGCTACAGGATTATGAACATTGCTGACTTATGACCGCTCTTATGTATAAACTAATTTATATGAAAGTGGGGTTAATTTATATATATATATATATATATATATATATATATATATAAATGCGTTTATGTATATTCAGGTTTCTTAATTCTGTGAATAATTGCTTTCCATTAATTTCAAGACTCTTGGTTCTCTAGAAAAAAGCTCTGTGATTAAAACATTTTGTTAAATTCTTTTTTGAAAAATTCTTTTCTTACGTAATAGTTTTAGGATTTTTCTGCTTTAAGATTTTGGGAGAATTTGTTGCAAATTAGTAGTCAGTGGTTTTATCATATTTTCTGTGAGTTTTTATATACTTTTTATTTGGTTTTTCCTACCGCTTTGCAAAGGGGGACGGTTAAGGCCTTCAAACTAGTTTAATTCCACTTTTTCGGTCCTAAGTCTGAAATTGCTTTCTGACTCGCTAGGTATATTTTGTAGTTCTTTTTTGTATTTTTCTATAGATTTGATCTTCATGTTTTGCTTTTATATTTTTATTACGTTACTTCTTTTTATGTTCATTATTTATTATTTCTTTTTTTTGATATATTATATAAATTTCTTTCATATATATATATATATATATATATATATATATATATATATATATATATATATATATATTTAAATCAAGTTTTCTGGATATACATATCAAATTAAAAGATAATTTTATAGTTACTAATATTAATGATAAAAGAGAAGAATATAGTCACAATATTATAAAAGTTCCTAATTGGGAGAGTAATGTACATGTTTCTATATTCAGAAATAGTGATATTAACTATATACAAAGCAATAAATTTCTAGTTTCAAAAAAATCAGAAAAATAAAAAACTAAAATTTTACTAAATATTGCTTAATTCAAAAATACCCTATTAATTTTATTAATTGTTATTTGGATAAAGAAACTCTAAATAGTAACAGTTAAAATTCCTTAAAATAACAAAAGTTTATTTTTATAAATGTACCATTTTTCCTTGATATAGTTACCCCAGTGTTTCTCAAACTGTGGGGCGAGTCCCCCTGGGGGGGCGCGATAACCCTTCAAGGGTAGCGCGAGCATATCGAAAATAAAAGGTTAAAAAAAATTAATTTACTGGAATGAAAAAAAAAATACTTTCTGATATAGTAAAAAAATACAGATTTACATTGATATGATTTATATGTATCATCTGGTGAAAAAAGGTCATCAAAAATAAAAGATTCTACTTTGAACGCTCATTAATCCTATAACTAAATAAAAAAAATATTTTGTTTGCTTTGCTGTAATCCTACGATGAGAGATTTTTTTATTACGTTTCTTTTAACTTAAAATATTACTTTTGCTGGCTTTCGAACTTACTGGTATGGATACCTGCATCCCTTTCTTTTAGGGAAGTTGTAAATTATATAATTCTGTTACGCTTTTTTTTCACAATGCGAAAGAGTTTTTTCATACATGGATAAGTATATTGAGCACTTTGAAGGATTAATTGGCCAAGATTTATTTTTATGAGTATAATGAGACATATAATACAAAAATCGTTAATTCTGGGAAAACTGTTTATTTGTTACCAATGACCTTGACAGAGAATCCTCTAATATGACAGTTTTAATGGGAGCTAAAATGAATTGATAACATATCTCCTTTTTTGGGAGTGGCAAACGTTTTTTTAGAATCTTAAGGTACTTGTTTAGACCGAGTTCCCGGCACGACCACTATTTTTCAAAAATATTTTCTTGAACATGCTGCATTTTTCCCTATGAATAACTTAGTGGTTTTAATTGTGATGTTGTACGACTGATTATGGTTTATAAATGTAAATGAGCAGAATATAAAAAAAAATTGGGCATCTGTGATCTCTCTGAAAGCAAATTGAAGTTGATCAAACAAGGGAAACGCTTGCTGAAATAATGCATATTAATCATGTTAGCGAAAGTAAATTTGAGAAAAGCAATAAACATGAAACAAAAGGAAAATTTTCAATAGCTACATTAAGAACTTTATCAAGAAAATATGAAGCCATAAGTGTACCGCAAAATGCACTTCACCCTGTCAAAAAGACACAAGCAAGAAAAGGTTCAACAGGATATTTGTCGATCATCAAAGGATATTAAAATTACAAAACCGTGAACAAAATGTGACAGTTTTGCTTGCAAAGAGCTTTCCTGTAATGTTAGCAAAAAGTGTCTGTGATGTGTGTTCTTTATTAAGGTCACGCACATTTGGAACAATTTAGTTCAGTTTTATTGGATATTTTCTCAAATTATGAAAGACAAATAGAAAAATCCTTGAAATAGGTAAGTATATTTTCTCTTAGTTAAATTATTCACTGAAATTGTGATTTTTATCTTGTATATTGAAAATAATTATAAAAAAAAAATTGGGGTGCATCACTCCCGCGACCATTAACGTTAGTATCGAGTGCACACCTGATCCTGGGCTTTCTCGCTTCCCAAAAATTAAAAAATAACACAATTGTTATTCATTAGAATTTTATATTCTTTTTTATTATTTAAAATTTATTCTAAATGCTAAATCTGCGAGGCTTAAAATTACAGTTCATTCAAAAACGTTTATAATATGAGTATTCATTTCAATAAATCATTTTACATTTTTGTATACATTGTCATGCACTTGGTTTTACTCTCCTTACAATTAAGCTATTATATCAAGAATAATAAATTATCATTTATTAAAAAAATAAACTCGTGTTATAAGAGTGGGTACTTCAGCCAGTATAAGAACAAGTTTAATAATTATCAGTGACTTCCATGGTCTTGTCTTGCAGAGCAAAGTATTTCAAAGGAAGGCTAACAATTAGAAATTGACACTCAGAGTTATTTTTTGATATTTAGCTCAGATCTATATTTTGTCTTCAAAGTAGCCATCGCAGAAAATCCGGATTCACAAAGGTATGCTGTTAAAAAATGGTAATAGTATACGAAATGCTTTTGTTTTCAGTGCAGAAAATTCAGCATCCACCTCTATCCAGAATTCAAACAGTGATTTATTACAAAATTGCCCTTTAATTTCGTCACTGGATGTGAAATCATAGAAGATCTCTTTTTCGGCAGTTGAAAGCTCTTCTGAAGTATTTTGAAATGGATCCCTAACCCATTCGTAACTTGCTATCAATTTGCCTTCGTCTGTGTACTTGTTGATGCTTTATTATCGTCGAATGCTCGCTGTGATTTAAAAATATATCTATGATTTTGTTTTAATCCACTGCCGTAAATACTTAATACCGTGAATTATAATTAAAGCGTGAATTATAAAATGTACATTCAAGAGAGATTCGGTAGCTAATCGATTCGGCCAAGACTGACTAGAATTGTACAAAGTACAGCATTTTTACATGTTTTGTGCAGACGTCTGTTAGGTTGCCTAGACTCACATGTACGTTCGTGAGGATGCCAGATGTAATGCATATGATAAAGAGCAACATAGATTAGGCTATTTTTTAATGACATTTGTACTTTTAGAAATGGATCTTGAAGGAAATAAATCTTTAATTAAATATTATTTCTCAATCTGTTTCAATTTGAAAATTAGAGAGAGAAAGATAAAATAATTAAAATATTACTTAAAAATAATTTACTTAAAATATATATTACTTAAGAGTAACATATATAAAAAATTTATAATACTTATCTTATTAATACTGAATTAAGAACAAGTTTAATAAGTATTAGCGACTTCCATGGGTTTGTCTTGCAGAGCAAAGTTTTTCAAAGTTTTTTAGAAATTGACCCTCTGAGTTCTTTTTCTATATTTAGCTGATATCTATATTTTGTCTTCTAAGCAGCCAACGCATTTTGCAATATGTTCCAATTTAAAAATCACAGAGAAAGGAAAAATAACATAATAATTATCCTATTACTTAATTTTTTTTTTGCTTATAAAAGTAACATATACAAAATTTAATACTTATGTTATTAATTTGTATGGTTTATAATTAAGATCATGTATTGTAGCTTTAGCGTCAAAAGGCATTATTATTGCATTCAGTAATTTATTAATGTATAAGGGGGGCGCGATAAAAATTGTGATTTAAAAGGGGGGCGCCAGTATTGAAAGTTTGAGAAACACCGAGTTACCCCCATAAAGAAAAAATGAGATAAAATTACTTATTATTATTTTTTAATTCGTATATAACTTTAGTTTCACTAAAGTTATGGTTGTTTGTGTACTCTTTTTTAATTTTTTTTATTCTTTTCTTACTTTTATTAAGTGTTACAATTCAGCTATTCCCGTGTTTTAAATTTTCATTTCGGCCCAGAATCTGGCGATAACTTATTTATTGGGCTCAGATTTAGCACCGGCTCTGCATTCTTGAATGCATATTTTAGCAAAGTTACCCTTATCTTGTAATGGATTTAGATATTCTATCCATTATTTTCAATAGATTTTGCTCAGTGTTAATAACATAAAGGGGGAAGGTTGGCTGGCCACAAAACATGTTCAACCCCACTTTTATATAAATTATTTTATATAAAAGTTATCCTAAGTCAGCAACTTTTATAATCCTGTAGCATCCATTTTTTATATTTTTAACCCTATTATAATTTTAAATTCTCAAATATCCTTCTATGTCTGGTTTCTTACAATCTCAATTTTTTGGGGTTTTATTTGATTTATGTTCATCTCTCATTAGCAGAAAATTTTTACACTTTATATATATATATGTATATATATATATATATATATATATATATATATATATATATATATATATATATATATATATATATATATTGATCCAATTTTAAATCGTTAATAAAATACTTTCTATTCAGCCATTCAAAGTAGTAATTGATTTTTTTATATTAGGTTTTTATTTCAATTTAACGGTCTTTTTTAACATGTTATTGCCACCATTTGACGGTTTTCTTTACGTTCATCAGATTGATTGATTATAAGGATAATGCGAATTAAAGGTGT
>BMAV01013856.1:0-10383 GCA_019973955.1 Trichonephila inaurata madagascariensis
CTATCATGGGGATAAAACGTTTTCCTCTGATTTATTTTTTTTTATAGAACAAAATAAATAGTGCACTAGAAAGTAACCCGTACATTTTATACTAAACGTTTTAAATCAACAAATTTTATTCTTTATTTCAATTTTTTAAAGAGTTCCGTAAAATGCTTTCTATCAAAAAGAAAAATAAACTGGAATTTATCCAAGTTTCTTTGGTACTTCGGTATATTGAAAGACAGTATCTGTCATT
This sequence comes from Trichonephila inaurata madagascariensis, assembly GCA_019973955.1. Taxonomy (NCBI): domain Eukaryota; kingdom Metazoa; phylum Arthropoda; class Arachnida; order Araneae; family Nephilidae; genus Trichonephila; species Trichonephila inaurata. The sequence continues at coordinate 239 of BMAV01013856.1, forward strand.
TCGAGTTTAATTGAAGATATACAATGCCTGTTAAGCATCATAACTTACAGTAATTATTGCTTTAACTTTCGTGATTATAGACTATATTATGCAAATAATTTTATGTAAAATATATCTATAATTGCAAAGTTCAAATGTGATGAACATTTATTATTATTATGAAGCCAGAATATTTAGATAATTGGTATGATAAATATTTATCTTGTTTCAACAAATATAGTATATTTCAACAAATATAGTATATTTCAACAAATATAATTGAACACGGGCAAAAAAATAAATAAAAGATTTTAAATACTTCTTATAATTATTTTACGATTATTTATATTATTTGCATGTTCTTTTTAAATGTTATCGCCTTAGTAATTTTAATGCTAAATGTGTTATAAGTTTATTATTTGAACTATTTTTTTATAGAATAATAACATTATTTTACCACGCATTGTCTGTTGAATATGCAATATAGGAACAATAAAATTTAACTACATTTTAAATAAAAGTTAAATGGTATCACATTATATATTTTGAGATATTAAGATTAAATATAAGGCTATATGAGAAAATATGGGTAAATAAGAATGTTAAAAATGTAAAATGTCATTCAAAATTGTGTAACATCATTACAGGAAACATATCAAAACCAAATGTATTGGAAAAATAACATAAAATACAAAAGTAAAATGATTGAAATAGCTTCTGTGTTTGATTTGCAGAATTATGGGGCACTTAAAGAAACTAGTATTTTGTGCAACTTCAATACCTATTTGAAATCATGTTTTTTTATCACTTTGAAAATGCAGGAAGGCTAACAGTGACGGATCTCGAAATTTTGCTCTTCGGTCAAGCTAATACTCCACTCTGTAACTTCCACAATATGCTCACAAAACAGCTTTGAGCCTCGACAGGTTTAACAAGTATCATCTAGTTTACACTGCATCTTCAGTAGTGCTAGGGTTCGAAGCCCACGACTCGACAATGCAGACACGAGCTCGCGACCATGTCCACTGAATTACCGTGGAGCACAAACACACACCTATTTGAAAGAAAAATATTTTACACATATTTTTGGAATATATAGACCCATGATGCCTCCATACATTTTGTCTTGCATATAAATATTCGGTCATATAAATTCTGAAGGTTGTTTTTTATAAATTTTATAAAGATCCCACCCCTTGCTTATACTCGGAAATTTGGTTATTATAAAGCAAAACGATAATTAACGGGAAATTAGACTGATTACTTTAGTAGATGCTAAAAAAACTACGGATTTCCGAAGTACTTCTTAAATATATATATATATATATATATATATATATATATATATATATATATATATATTGTTGTAATACACGGCTCACTGCACTTAATTATTGGTATTAAAGAGATTAATTTCATCCTCAACTGATAGAAATGCTTAGTTGTTAGGCTTAATTTACAAACAAAATATTTAATGAACATCTTAAAAAATCTTTCTGTGAAAAGCTTCTATAATGAATCCTTAATTATCTGGGAATATAAGCACGTCGTGTTTAAAATAAAAGCCCTAGCGTTTTTATGTTAACAGTAAAACGTGTTTTTATTTTTAAGGGGGGTAATCTTGCGAAAAAGAAAAATTTTGAAAACAACAACAGAATCCAATAAAGGAGAAGTGATTTTCATTAAAATGAGACTTCTATAACAATTAGGATAATCAAATCGATCAGTGAGCAAAGAAATTTATGCTTATTTATATACAAGATTAAGTAGCTTAAAAAGGGTGTGTGATTTAGAATATTATGTTATTCCCTAGAACATTCAATTTAGTAGGTTTTACCTATATAGGTTGAACCTAAATGTTTTCGTATATCTATATATATAAAGGAGATAATAACTCACTTAATTTTGCGTCACTCTCTCTTTCACTCACTCACTTATCACGATATTTTCGAGACTATTAAACCTGCAAACTTAAAATTTGATAGGCATGTTTCTTTTCTCACGAATTGTGCAAAAATCGACTCTTAAAGGGTGTTAGAGGGACGTTATAGTCAAAATTTCTGTTTATAAATTATTAGACCTACTGACTTAAAATTTAGTAAAATTTTGTCTCGTAGGGATTCTCTAAGAACAGGTTATGCGAAAATCAACTCCAAAGGCAGTTTAAGGATCTTTTGGTGACCTTATGGGTAAAGAAAACCTTAATTTTGAATTGCTAGATGTACAGACTTGAAATGTGGGATACATGTTTTTTGTTTGTGCGTTTATTGTTGAATGCAGTTGGAATGGATTTTGAGGAATCAACTTCGGAAGGAAGGTTTCGGGAGTCACGGTGGTTTTATAAATTTAAAAAAAATATATGGTAGGCGGAACGTTTCGTTTTATAATTGTGTAACACAAAAAGACAAATCCTGAACGTTTGCCTTTTATAATAACTGTGAAGAATATTCCATATATCTTAGAAAAATTTCTCTCATACTTACAAAAAAAATTCGTACTTCTTTTTCAAGGATTTGAGGGTTTTGTGCATGCATTTGCACACACAACTTGAAACATGATGTAATAGTAAGTTTTCAATTACAGTCGGGACAGAAATAATATAGGATTTTTTGACTACTTTGCATTTTCTTTCCTTCTCCAGCTACAAACATCACAGGGTTTCACCAATCCCTGTTCTATATCGAATATTTTCAAGATTCTAAGTTTTTGCCTTCAAAAAAAAAATCCTCTCCTTCACCACAAAAAAATATCCCGGATAAGTATTTAAGCACCATATACAAACTACATCATATTTTTAAAATATACTAGCACTTAATAATACAATATAAGAATTAAAAATAATCTCAATTTAAAGAAGGAAAGAAAGTATCAGTGCCCGTACAGCGTATGAGCAAACCTCTTGTCGCCAGCTTTTTGTTGCCCGTATGCTGTACAGGGAAACACCCCTCGAGGGATTAAAAATTTACGCGAGAGAAAAGGTAAAAAAAGCTATTTTTTTTAACATGCATTTTTGTTAATTAATGAGGTCATTTTTATCGTTTTGCTATACTAGCTCCTGCATAAATATTATTTATTATTTTTTTTTGTATATTTATTTTTTTGAATATGTATAACACTCCCCTTCGTATTTACTTAGAACTCATTTTAGGACAAATTTATGTTCTATTTAAAAATATATATATATACTAGCTGTGGTATACCCGTACTTCGCACGGGTAAGTTGAAAAATTAAACAATACAGATTGAAGGATAAAGTATATAAAGAAGTTTTTAATGAGTTAATTTTACCTGAATTATAAACAAAAAAAAGTTTTTGCATATCTCAGCTGAACATAAAAAACGAAAAAAAAAAACTACATATTTGTTGAGTTTTAAGTCTGTAGATCTAATAGATGAAACAAGGGAATTTTATTTATTTATAATTCCCCGTAACTCTCTTCTCAGTCAATTTTTGAAAACACTTTCCTAAGCTGATCTCTGCTCTGCAAAAGTAGCATATCGTTACAAATTTTGTGTAATGAACTCTTAAAATAGTGTAAATAATTTATATCTGGAAGTGTAATACATTAATATTACTTTCTACTGTATTTATTTTATGTTAAAATCTTGCCACCCCCTCTCCCTTCGAAATATAGCTTTATAATGAAATAAAAAAATTGTGATTACACTGATCAAAGGAATAAATTAAAAGCGAACACGCACTGAGGCATGGCGTAGACAAAACAAACAGGGAAACTTTTGCTTCACACAAAAAATATAGATACATGCTGTCGCGGGCTTTTTTGCTGATGGAAGATTTTTTCCTACTTTCTTAACAATTATCGCTATATTTTGGAAACTTCACACAATATCTTTATAAATTATAGCATATGTGTTATGCTGATATATAAGCTATATTATTGTAAAGTTTCATTAAAATCCATTCAGTTGTTTTCGCTTGAAAGAATAATAATTATCCAAACAACCTTTCGTGTTTATTATATTAGTCAGGATAAGATATCTAGATTTTTATTTCCATGAAAACTATATGTTTGAACAATTACTTTATTTCGTGTAATAAATAACTAAAAATAAAATTGCTATAGTAAAGAATATCAATTGAATAGTTCGGAAATATTTTCAAATTCCAAACTGTGCAATACCCGTTTTTTGTTATAAAATAACAATTTCAACATATTAGGGAAAAATTCAAGAATGTTATTAAAATTTTCCTTAATGTATAAATAAATAACACTACATTATATTTTCATTTAATTTTGAGGCCACAATTTTCAAATAATTTAGCAGAAAATGTATTTTCTAATATTTTCCACTCTGATCTTTGAATTATTTTAAATAAGAACAGTCAGAAGTTATGTCAAATAAATGAAATAACTTTACTGCAATATGAAAAATAAAGTTCCAAAACTTATTAAAAATTCAAACTACGCCAATAAATGATAAAGTGATTATTGCATAAATCGAACTGAAAATGTCAGCTTTAAAGTTTTTTCATTTGTTCTGAGAATTCAGTCTTAGTTAAATTTCCATTTATTTGAAGTGGAGTATGAATCAATTATAGTTTTATTGAAAAGAGGAGTGCATTTCAATTTCGAAAACTTGTTTACCAATAGTTCCAGAAAGGTAATATTCTCGTTGGCGTAATTTAGTAAATTATAGAAGAAAAACAGCATAGAAATTTTATTTTGATCAGTCAATATAAATTTGCTGGAGAATGAAAAAATTAAAATTGTAAATGTAACTGTAAATGTCTTGTGTCTTCAATTATTGTATTCTCTAAGGAGAATCTAAAACTTTACACTGTGCGTTTAAGTTGAAGAATGTGACTTTCCCCGCGGATATTTCACAAATGCAGCATATCACTTACAGTACCCTGTATCTTGAACGCATAAAAATTCAATTCAATATAAAAAATTATATACATAATTTGAGCACATAATATATACATAATATGCTTGAGCAGACATATAACATAACTGGACTGATGTGTAGCCAGGTGTTAAAACTATTCTCAGCTCTCATTATATTAGGATACAGGTGGTCGTTCACACTTTATGGAAGCGATTTTGAAAATTAATTTCTATTCATAAATTCCACATTTTTTTGTAGAAATTTCCCTTTATATCATAGCCATTATTCTTAACAATAGCTGTTGCTCAAATTTTCCATGAAAGCAAACTTTTTCTTAGTTATGTCATGCCAATTTTACTCCAAATCCATCCAAAATTGATCTTTTTTTATAACAATTGCTTAAATATACTCATGCGTCATCGAGTATTACCACAAATTTCCATTTTTTTAGCAGTAAATGTGTTTCATATAGTTTTCTACGATTTGTTTTTCTTTCAGCGATATGTTTTTGCAAAAGGAGATGAACTTAAGGTTTAACATTCTTTTTCAGATTTAAATCTTTTACGAATGATATTACTTATAGTGCGAGAAAACATTCCTAGTTTCGATGCAATCAATCTTTGTGTAGGCGGGTTTTCTTTTTAGGATCCAAGGCTTCACTTTCTTGATAGTTATCTGCGTTCGAACAGTCTTTGGATGAGGTTTCACGGTCATGTTTTAATTTTTACTTTCAACTAGAATTTTTCCCTTCAAATTTAATATATTAGAAATATCTTTTTTTGAAAGGCAATTACCTAGAACTTTTTAATTTGTTGCTACGAATATTTCTCCTCGGAAAGCATAGTTACGTAACCCCTTCCAACCGACTGTCGTTTTCAAAATAATTCTTTTATTTTATATTTCAATCAAAAGAAAGCATTAATAGGCGATTATTCCGAAGTTTTCCAAAGTTTTTTCTCAAAATGCAAAAGAAAAATAACATACAAAATGGATTCCATAAAACAATGAACGACCTATTGTATAATATAATCTTCTTCATAAATAATATTTATGTAAGAGAATTTTTAATGACGATATTTCAAGAAAAGAAATCAATTTGATTCAGTCAGTTTTATCTCCAGAAAATTTGGCCAAAGGACGTGGCAGCTCAAATGCCATGTTCGACATTTGGTCAGGAATCAGAATTACTTTATCTGAAAAAGCAGCCTTCTAAGTATTATACAACTTTAATAAACAATCAAGCAATCACAGTATACAGGAAGACACATATGTATAAGCTGTTACTTTTATAAACATAACAATAAATAACGTAATTATAATAAGAAATACAAAATAAACCTCTTAAAATGTCCTAATATTTTCAGAAGATGAATTAATTAAACTGAGCAAAAGATATATCTTATATTTTCTTCTAATAGGCTGCATATTGGCAGCCAAGCCTTTGAAGATATGGCAAGTCTCCAATTGTGAGAGCTATTTCATGGTGGCTCCATCTCGTGTTGGTTCTCGCTACGGGATTTGAATGCTTGAATTAATTCATTTCAAGCTCTCACCGAATGCTAGATATTGCCGTGGTTAATTTTGCCGAGAATACCAGAGACTTTTTGTTGCTCAAGAGATCTTATACATGCCTCATAATCATATGACATACATGCCTACGGTTTTCGCATCTAGAAAATGTACCGATTCCTGCAAGAATCGAACCCGAAAATCTTGGGCCTATGAATTTGGCATGCTATCTCTAAGTCACCAAGCCGACGAACTAAAAATATATATTACATTGAATAGCGTGATTTTTTATTAAAGAAAAGTAATAGCCTGTTTGAAAACATTTAACTCCTTTTTTGTACGCATAAATCCCTAGAAATGATCATCAGATTATATATTGATTAAAAATCATGCTATTTATCATAAAAAAGATACCTCTTTATTACAAAAGTAGTGCACTGAAATCTCCTTTTTTCGGAAAACTCATATTTGTTTTGCATAAACCATGCTACCCCAAAAATTCTACTTATATAATTGAATCTAGTTTAAAAATAAAGCTGATATTCAGACTCCTTTTTTGTAATTAATACTTTTTTTCATCTTTTTAAGTGAAGGAAGAAATTTTAAAGTACGGCCTGAAAAAAATTGCGTTTGGCAAGCTCGTTTCATATTTGAGTCATTGACAAGAGGAATTTATTGATGCTATTTAAATGCAGATAATAAATAAATGTTAATATATTCCTTTTATTTTTATATAAATTAAGTATCGTTTCATTCCCTCCTTTATATTTGTCAAGTATGATTATAAAAAAATCAATTACTCTAAATACTGCAAATATAATGAAGATGTTAAATCATTTAAGATATTCTAAGGTATAAATTTCTAAGTCTTTACTTTATGAAACTCATATAAAAAAGCGAAACATACTTGAAGACATATGCAGCGAGATAGAAAAACTTTTTCAATACTTTTTAATTCTCCATGTTTTATTTGAACGCATAAATCAGGTGTGTCAAACTCGCGATCCGCGGTCAGCATGTGGCCCTCAACAGACATTTTTGTGGCTCAGCCGGTATATCGGCACACAATTATATATAATAAAATAATAAAATTTTTCTCCCGAAAGGAAAATTGATAGCAGCAGAAAAGAGATGTCCAATGTCAAGACGTAAACATTATTTTTTTTCTTGTTCTTTTAGTTATGTTTATATAATGTAGTTTCTCTTGAACTTTCGAACGCCATGAACCTCCCTTTCTATACCAGCCTGATATCGCGGACGTCCTCCTCCCATGATTCCCAATACATGGCTGAATAATTTAAATGCAATCGTTATCATATTAGCACACCATTATCTCAGTTCTTAATTTTTGTATACGTTTTTCTACCATATATCTGTTTGATAATGTTAAGCTATAGTACTAGTATAGTACTAAAGTATAGTATATAGCTATAGTAAGTATAGTATATATAGTAGTGCAAAACATATGCACTGGTGTTCAAAATTAAGAGAATTTTTATAGGTTTTGTTGATGATCTCTAGAACTACTGGAGAAGTTTCTGTACATGAAAGTATGGCAAAAACATATTGGAGAAAAACAGGGACTAGCTATCTGCTCTCCAATGTCCAATAAATCGACCATTACAAAAGTAGAGGCTTGAATTTTTAGGCAGGCATCACTTTGGAACACACACCGCTATGTCTTTGCAAGACATTATGACTGCTGAAAGGTATAGGGACGATGTCCTGGAGCCTTATGTTTGCTTTTTCTTAGGTGCATTTAGCCCTGGTTTTATTTTAATGAAAGACAACGTGAAGTATATAGAGTTCCATCTCGTCAACGAATGTCTGGGAAGTGAGGATATTCGTTGAATTGATTTTCCAATTAGATTTCCAGACCTCATCCGTATAGAGCATACCTAGGGCATTCTGGGGAAGCAACTTGCTAACCCCCTTGGAGAACCATCCAAGGCCAGAAGAAAAAATTCTGAATGAATGGGATTAATTACCGCAGGAACTACTACATTCACTTATTTTCGGTATAAAATCACGGTATCAGGCCTGTTTATCTAAAAAGACCATACCCCTATTAAGAATTTTTTAAAAATTATATTCTGCAATTGCTATTTTATACCTTCCGACTTTGTTATGCCCGATCTTGCGTGTGTATTTTAACTGTTGAATGGTTATTTTTTTTCTTTATAGCAGCCCTATATTCATACCAAATTTCATTAAATCTGCCCAACAGTTCTAGAGGTAATCGACAAAATCTCTTAATTTTGAGCAGCAGTAATGTTCATGAAATATCAATCAATAAATCTTTTAGTTAAAGGTAAGTTTTCATCAAAAATTAACGATTCCTTTTATTATTGCCCCATTAAATTCTATTAGGGCCGGGAGCCTAGTGGTTAGAGCATCGGACCCCAGACCGGAAGGCCTGGGTTCGATGCCCGATGCCCCCAATACCCTCCGAGTACACACGGAATTCGTGCTCGTTAAATCAAGAGGTCCTAAAGTCTTGTAGGCGGTCGCAGCAGAAACCACGGGTACAGGGGCTGGATGATATCTCCCTCCCCTTCAATTCCGTGCCTAAATTGTTGAGGTGGATATTGATGGTGTCGCCATCTATCATGCTAGAAGTCCAATCGGTCTCAGGCTCTGACAACTTCCATTCCTTCTCTCCAGGAAGGACACGACAACAACAATAGAATTTTAATCAATATCAAAAGCTTATCTGCTGATTTAGAGAATTATTTCGAAAAGCATAGTTCATTTAGTATTTATATAAGCAAGGATATTTTATTTAATACCAAGAGATTGATATCGCAACTATTCCTTTGATTCTGGCACTTCTCGAGCAGGGTATGTCATACCCGCCACCTAACTTTTTTCAAGACTCCATCTAAACCTTCTTTTGGAAAATTAACAGTTTCTCGGGCAGCTGACTTTAAAGTCATATTCTATGAGGGTCCTTAGCTTGTAGGCGAATTCTAAAGATATATTTTTGGATACCGCCTCTTCGGGTATGTCATACCCTGCGCGTGAATCGCCGTTATAGTTCTAAATGCATGAGTACGCTTTAAAATATTTCTTATGCTATGTCCAACATTGTTGTTATAAATTAAATGTAAAATGAATAGATGGTGCTGTATACAAGTCATCTGAGCTTGTAGAACCAGTCATGTAATGTTCTTTGCGCGGTAAATATGTCTTCTATGTGTGTCGTTTAATAAACCAAAATGTCTAAAATGATGGACTGAATCATTGGACTAACATAAAAATAGAACGGAAATATAATAGTCTTACTGACCATGTAATTAAGGATTTAGGAGCTATAACAATTGTAGTTATGTTGAAGAAATGTGATATTTAAGTAATTTAATATATACAACATGTAATAGATATAGTATAATAGCATTTTCGGATGAAGAATATTTCTTTGCGGAAATGATGAGAAATGATCGAAGGATGAACTATGTAACAGCAAATATGATTCCTCTACTGAAATCAATCTAGATAATTTAACTGAGGGAGCAATTATCGGCCTTGATAAAACGACAACATCCTATTCAAAGGCTAGAAAATGTAATCATTAATCTATGATAATATATTTTGTGTTGTTGATAGTTGCAACTATAAATGAACAAAATTATTTTTTAAGGACTGTTTACGAATCAAACACTGATTTCTGAAGTGTTTTGGATTTCGATTTACAGAAAAATGTAGAAACCAATCAGGAATGCTTCTAAGAAATTAAAAAAAATTAAGATACAATGAAAACATTTCACTCACTCGCGATTAAGACTAAAGGAATGTACAAACAATGT
>BMAV01013857.1:0-67495 GCA_019973955.1 Trichonephila inaurata madagascariensis
AAGGGCACTCTTTCCCGGTAAAAAATATCAACCAAATAAAAGAAAACCACAATTCCATGTTGTATGTGTGCACCAACATGCGCAACATTCTGCTGTCTTTATGGAAATAATTAAACAAAAAAGTAACCAAACACATATACGAGTATACTTAAAATAATACCAATGTTTTTGAAGTAGAATTTTGTCGAAGGAGCTGTTGTGAGAATTGCAGTTATTTTAATTGAAATTCTACAAAAAATAAATTTATTAAAGTTAGTGACAATATAAATAAATATCCACCTAAATCTTTCTTTCAAATTGTTACTGTTCTTTGAATTTGAAACTCCAAGACAAAGCCTATCGTTTTCTGCAGTTAAACAAATGTTTATTGCATTTAGAATTATCATTTTCTTATCCCTCCGCAATTTTCTTGAAAGTTAAAAATATGCACGGATTATAGCAATTTACAAAATGAAAAAACCTAACAAACGAACTTTACTTTTTCGTGTTTGCACAAAAAGATTCCTTTCATTCGTCCAAGTTATGTTCATACTGCTTAACTGAAATCGATAAGTTTGAATACAAAAGAACACAATAAGGTGAATGTTAAAGAAATCTGTGTCTTAAAAAAAAGAGGAACGCGCTCAAATAAATACTATTTCTATGCTGTATGTGTTAATTTATATTTTAAAAATATAAATATTATAAATAATTACTGTCTGAAAAATAAAATATAGTTGTGATTAATTAATTTTTAACAAAAGTAACGCAGCGGAAATCCCCTAGACACCTGCCCTAAACTGTAAATCTGAATAATCATGTGAAGACCGTGTTAGTTTTCTTCTTGTAAAAACTGTTAGAAAAAGAGAGAGGGAGAGAGAGAGCTTGTTTGATCAATTATTTTATTATTTTTATTTTTTTTTTATTGAATTTATTTGCAAAACTCCTCATGCTCCGCAATGCATAACACGAGGCTTACAGACGGGGAAACTAAAATTAAATCATAAAAAAAAATTTGGGGGTAACAAAAAAAGGGGGGGGTTGACAAACTAACAAGACAAAACAAAAATTAAAAGGAAGGTGGAAATACACAAATATAAAAAAGGGGTAAAAAATATAAAACTTTAAAATCTATACAGTAAACAAATTTTTTTAAGATATTTAGGCCCCAGTACATTTGACCCAAAAAAGAAAAACAATTTGGCCCGGGAAAACAAACGTTTCAACTCCTTTCAAAATTTTTCTTTTACAGAAATAAGTTTACAAAAAACAATACATGTTCACAGTTTCAGCATCCTGACCACAAGAACAGATATCACTACCAAAAATTAAATCAGATAAATAAATTTTTAAAAGTTCCAAGTCCTGCTAGAATCTGGGATAACTTGAAATCAGTAACAAAATTCTTACATCTAAGCCGTTGATAAATAATCGGAAAAAACCTTTTAGTCCACAAAGCTTTAAGCGAGACCAAGAATTCGGTTTTGAACAGATTTGATTTGAAAAATTGAATTCAATAATATATAAATTTGAATGATGTGTCTGTATTGTAAATAAATTGAAAGTTTGAAATGATTTAGAGTAGGGGTCTACAAACTTTCATGCCTGAGGGCCAAATCAAACAATTCGCAAAGATCTGTGGGTCACATGTCTATCAAAAATAGTTAATCAAATAACTAATATAAAAAAGGGTTTATTTTGCAAGACTGTAATCGATTTAAAGTAAAAAAGGCTGTAAGAGATTGTTATATAGTGCGTATAGTCTCAAAAAACATTATATTGAAATTTACAATACAGAGACATTTTTAAAACATTCATTATTTTCAGATTACTTTTTTTCAAATGGATATAAAACATAAAAATAAAATGTTTTAAACTTCTAGAATAAGAAAAAAATATATATATTTTTGCGACAAAAAGCTGGCAAAGCAATTTTCTTAAAATTACCTCAAATTAAAATGCAGGGACACTAAAATGATGACCACGGGTTGAACACCCCTGATTTAGAGCAAATATTTGTGTAAAAAAGAAATTTATTTCTTTATATTTTTATTCTGTAAATTAATGTTTCGGTAACAATTTAGTCACTCTTATTATTAAAATTTTACAAATATTTAATCCTTTTAAGGCTACACAGTACCCTAAAAATTTCATTTTTACCGAAAAAAATTTTTTTTTTTGCATTTGTTGGTGGCCCATATTATTAAGATGCTTGCCACGAAATTTTAGATCTGTTAGCAAATTAGTTTCTAAGATATTTGCAGTTTTATGAGCTATGGTTTTCGTTTCCGTTTCATTTTTCCACTCTTAAATTAAATTAATTAAAAATACTTTTGAGCTTTTAGTTTGAAATGGTTATTAATTCCAATTTTCATTACTAAAATCATTTCTGCTTAATTATGTTTTGAGTTTTTTGAGTTCTCATAATGAATTAATTAGAATTAATTTTATAACCAATTTTTGCTTTAAAAATAGTTTATATAAGTTAAAAGCTTTATCATTAACTTTTTCCTGTACAGCAAATGCCATGGCAAATGCGTTCTCAGGTTTCTGTGAGAAACAATATTTCGAAGAGAAGGAATACTACCGAAAATGTTATATCTAAAAATCAGCCCTCAGCTGATTCTGCAGTTAGACTTCCAAATACAAGTATTCTGAATTCAAATGTTGCAGATATAACTGAATATTTCCTTGATGTACCATACTACATTATACTAAGCTTATTGTAGCACTATATTTTAGTTTTTTACAGTCGTACGACAAGAGCTAAAACTTCCTAAGCTGCCCCAATTTAAAACTGAAAAAAATTAAATTTAATGAGCAAACCTGACTATTTTTAGCTTAAGTTAGTATCATTATTATTTTGTACATAAATGATTCGTGTTTCAAAATTATTTTGAAAATATTAGGTTAAGATAAAGCTGAAAAAACTGACGTCTTAACAAATGCTATCAATATTATGCAAAAATATATTTTGAATTAAAACTAAAATTCTCAGTCATATTTAATAAAAGTAGTGTTTTAATGTAGAACACAGACACACACACACACATACATTGGAAAATAACATATTAAAAAATTAGAGTTTTACGGGCATTATAAGTTTTTGTTTTATGACTTTACAAACTTTAAATGCGTTTTCTCAGACTTTCAATTTTGAAGGTATAAGTGTTTTATAATCCCTAAAGCTTTTTCCAGTTTAAGATAGAGCCTTGAATTTTTTTTGTATATGCTTCCAAACGTATGTTCTATAAAAGTTAGTATGGGCCTAGGGCTGAGATTTCTAGTTATTTTTCTAAAAAATGCTAAAGTTGATATTTTAAAATTTTTCGTGTTTTTTAAAGGTATTTCTATTAAAAATCATGTGTGTTTTTTAAAGGTTAATTATTAAAAATCAACAATGGAATAGATTTTCAAATCCATACTAACTTTTGTTTATAATGACCTAAGAAACATAACTACAAATGACTAAAATTTTAAAAAATTTAGTATTTTTTTAAAAGTTTGAAAAACTTCAAAATTCATAATTTTTAAAAATTGTAAAATAATTTCTGGTCAAACCTTTTTAATTAAGAAGCGCTTAATAAAAATAATCTAAATACAAAACATCAATTATTTTTACTGTAACTGTCTCCAAAAAATTTTTTTGAAAAAGGGTACCATTTAGCCTTAAGACAATAAGATTGCTAAGAGTAGGTATCTGTATGTAGCTGTTTATTTCAATTATCTTTGTCGTAAATTAAATAAAAATCATAAGAAAATCACATAACAATGTGTTAGTACATTTAGAATTTTATGGGAAAAGAATAGGGGGGATTATTTGACGGAATCAGATATTTGTTTTGAAACAAATGGTTATATTTATTATTTATTTTTGTATGAACTGCTAGATGGCGCCACCAGACAGAATACTTGCACGGTTTCCCTCTGTTGGAAACCCCGTAATTGAGTCATTATGGTTGCTGTTATTCTGGTGTAAGCATCGCGTGGGAATCTCTTCTTATGTTGTTTCTGTCTTTATTATATATATATATATCCTAGAACTGTGTAGAATGAACTGTATAGATGCGTCTATGTACAGTAAATAAACTGTATTTAGCCATGAGGGAAATTAATCTCATTGAATGATCTACCAATTCATCCCAGAGGGTTATAGTCTTCATTTTTTCAAATTTACTTTATTATTACACAAAACTATTCTTAATGATGGTGTTATTGATGTGATGAAGTGTATCACTAGAGCTATTTTTAAAATGAAGATGCTTTGGAAATTAAAAAAAAATCACTTTAATTATTATGGATAGAAAAGTAACAAGTATTGTATCATTTTAAATATTCACTAATAGAGCCCTCTTTTGAAGAATTTGCCTAAGGTAGCATGTATAATATTTTTCTTTTTATGGAGAGTCAAAATTAGGTGATATTTTCTCCAACTATGTTAATTTTGACTAAAGTAACGAAGATTTTGACCGACTTGTGACTATAAATAGTAGCACTGCTGTGCAATATGACGTTAATGAAAAACCCATTGTAAAATTGTTAAATTTGTGGTCACAATACCTAATGATGCTATGGAGGGTATCGATTTTATGTCAATTTTGAAAACTGTGGTCACCTAACCTAACCAAGTGAGATGGAATTTTGCTTCTTTATTTTTATCAGATCTAATATGACTCACATTTATCTCCTCCCTTGTAAGTTGTTGAGTTTTGTGACACCCTGTGTATATATATACTGGCCATTAAAATTAAGGGATAATGACAAAAGTATATATTGCAATCAATGCGCAATACTGCAATTATTTATAGATATTAAATACAATTGAACAAAAAATTGAATGGGCGCTCATACATTAGCCACAGAAATATACATATTCAAGGATTGACAATGTGGTGCACAAATGGCTCATGTTGGAATTCTGGTCCTAATGATATTTAAAGGGAATGTTTTTCTTCAGAGTAATCTGTATTTAATAGTTATGTGTGTCTTAAAACATCATTTTAGGTAGGGGTCCCCCACCTTTCCCGCTCAATTAATACCCCCAATGATCTGCGTGCAACATCAATATATTCGCAGTGATCCGCGTGCCACACAAGTGGCAAAAGATATTGTACTCTGGATTTTTATATACAGGGTGTGGTAAAAAAACCCGGACAAACAATTTTTTATATAGCTTTATAAAATACTAAGAAATGAACAAAATATAACGAAAAATATTTAGAGTACACTCATACTAATTAATAAACTTAATTGGCTTCAAAGTGACCACAGATTGCAGCAATGTAGAGACGCAAACGCTTGCAGAAATTTTCAACAATGAACCTCTAG
Source organism: Trichonephila inaurata madagascariensis (assembly GCA_019973955.1). Classification (NCBI taxonomy): domain Eukaryota; kingdom Metazoa; phylum Arthropoda; class Arachnida; order Araneae; family Nephilidae; genus Trichonephila; species Trichonephila inaurata. Next base: position 5,308 of record BMAV01013857.1, read on the forward strand.
TCTTTTACCTTTAATACATCCCATTCCCGCAAAAGTGATTGATTTAGGGAGTCCAAAGTTTTGTGCGGCTTAGTGCAGGCCCTCGACTCTAAAATGGACCATACACTGTAATCCATGAGATTGAGAGCCGCGAGTAGGTGGTCATTTTTCAGATTATATCATGTCTGGAAAATTCGTCTTGCACCACTCTTGTATTTTTTTGGCTTTGCAAACTGTTGCAGTCTTGTTGAATGGTTCAATTTTCATTTCCTAAATGCTTTTCTGTCCATGGAAGTACAACAGCTCCAAGAATGTTTCTTTGGTCTTTGGTACAATTTTTGATTGATTTTAACGCCTTCTTCCTCAAAAACCAAAGGTGATTTGCCACTTGCGCAAATTCCACCCCAACCCATGACTGACTTTGATATTGGCGATGTTTAATAATTGCCAAGGTTCTTGAAGTGTCCACAGACCATATTCTATCGTTTTGGAAGTTAAGAACTTGTTAAACCGCAAAGAGCTTCTCATCAGTGAAAAGGAACCTCTCCCATCGCTGACTTGAGGCCCATCTCAAAAGTTTTCAGCATCTTCGCAGCCGTGAGAGTTTTTTCTTCTTTTTTCTGTAAGAAACTGAACTTTTCGCAATTTGTAAGACTTCACTCCAAGCTCCGTTTTTGCTATTCGCCTCATCTATTTGTCACTTATTCCTTACAAGTCACGAGCGATTGAACTCATGGAAACTCTCGGATTTCTGGACTCGTTTTCGATGGCCTTACGATCTTTGAAGTTTTACAGTGCGTTTTCGCCCACTTCCAGGACGTCGATTATCATTGCCAAGATCTTTGAAATGGCAGATTGCATCAGACACTGTTTGCTGAGGTACATTCAGCAGACGAACTGTCGTTTTCCTTGCTGAAACAACTCTAAAATAGCAGACCTTTTGCTCGACATTATCAAAAACAAATAAACCAATGTCAATTTAAGAAATATATTTAAAAATATTTTATTATTAAAGTGTTAGATAAAGAAACATGAAAACACCAATTAAAAGGAAATTAACGGACAATCCTATACAAGTTCAGGTAGCTGTAAACCACCTGCTGTGTGGTCTTGTAACGGAAAAGCCCTGAAACGACCATTCTGATGAAAGAGATGATAAGTTATGATTTGTATATAAATATACATAAATATATCGGTTTCAAAAAGTTATATAGAATTCGAATTAAACTACTTTGCAAACCTGTCAAAGATAAGGACTCACTTTTTTTTCTGAAAATTTCTGAGACTTTATGCATAGTCAGATAAGTTTATATTTAAAACCCAGTGAGTTTCTTAAAAATTTCGTCATATTTATAAATTTTATCTCAAATGATATGGAATGTGATCAAACGTATTGGTGAAATGTTTTAAATATCAAGAAAAACAGAAAAGAAATGGCAAAAAGCAGACAAGTCCAATTTTTTTTAATTTGCCAAATTAAACTGATGGACCACTGGAATGCCTTTTGAAGCCTGTGCATGGTCCGCTGGCCACAAGTTGAAGACCTTTAATTGAAAAGTGTCAAAGGTGGTGAATACTTGGTAAAATAGAGGAAGGTAAAACACAAATGAAAGGTCATTCTGGATTTAAATGTTTCTCAAAGTGTCATATCCATAATTTCACCCTTTTTTAAACTTTGGCTCAGTTTTAATAGACCCCGAGATTAGAAACAACCAGACGCTACTGTTTCTAAAGGCCATTTTCTGTCTCTGTAAGCTCGAGTATACCTCGGAGTAATTCCAAATGATTTAGTTTTTGACTTTCAGGAAGCTATAGGAACTTGAATTATATTTTCTACTCCAACACTAAGGTTTAATAAATTTGTACTGATTGCGAGAAAAATAACAATCTTTGTCCAACTCTTTACAGTTCGCCATGATTAATTGATTGATTGAATGAATATTAACGTCGCACTGTTCAGCTACACGAGTGCTTTTGGCGACGGACCACGTAATTTTGAACCATGGTCAGTGACGTGACGACACCTGAGCTGGGCATCCTCCTAACTACCACACCACAACAACGGAGGACGTTTCAGCTCTCGACAGATTTATCGTGCATCGCTGCCCTACACGGCAGGCCTTAGTGGCATGCCTGCCTGAACTTTGATGGCAAGTCACGAATCCTATCACCGATATCACTCGGCTACCGCGGCCTACAAGCCCGCCAAGCGGACATGTTAAAATGGTGATGTCATGCCTGATAAGTCACAATTGGTCTTAGTATTGTTTACTCATAAGTTTAAATATAGTCCGAACGTTTATTCTACACATGTTTACCTGGGGAGAAATAGGCCGCCTCAAACTTCTTCCATGAAAAACTCTTTCTTCTGCAGCCGTGGCTTAAATGTTTTGTAGAGGAATCAACATAAATGACCGCCCCAAGCTGTATATCTCACAACGAGATTCTGCAACCGCTTGGAGATATATGGACGATATATTGGAAAACAAAGTTAGACTGCTGGCAGGTATTGACGCAGGAAATACCCTTTTGATACTGATGACAAATTATTACATTGATCATGTGGGTGTCAGAGTATAGTCCAAACAAAAATATGCCACCTGGAAATGGATTGCCCCACCCTTAATTTTAACCTTGCACCTGATATAATATGTGTGGAAATGTCATAGGGAGCCAAAATCTCAAAGTACCATATTCCCCTTCGGAACCTTCAGGAGCTGAAAAGGACACTTGTAAAAAGGCTTATATTTCCACTAGGATTTGATCAAAATGCAAGAACTAATATACGCTGAAGTAAGCTGATTATACACCATATTAAACTAAAAATAAAAAAGGAAGAAATTCTTTACAGGAACAGACTTAATTTTCAAATAGTTTACTAATTTTCAAAAATTTGTTTTAATTTAAGAATTTTGAATTATCAACTGCCAAACATTTATTTATATTAAATCTATGTTTTTGCAAAAAACTTTTATTAATATTTCCTCTTAAAGCATCAGAAAGTCATACCTTGGCTTCGCCTACTAATCCTCAAATTTGATGACCATTATATATATATATATATATATATATATATATAACGTTTTAATATATTTTTGATAGTAATTCTTCATTAATTCAAATCAAACTTTTCAAATATTTTAAAGTTGTTAATCATGTAGAGTAAAAACAATTATTAAAAAATTCACCAATAAGATATAAGGAAGGAAAACATCCTTGGAGAAACCTTATTTTTGAACAAATACATTTATCCCGAAAAATAAATTAATATTAACAAATAGTCAAATCCTTTATATATATATATATATATCCATCATAAAAGAATCCCTTACAAAATCATTTAATGTATCTCATTATGATAAAATATTTTGTAAAATATATAGTGAAAAAATGTGAATCCAATAATATTAGATTCTAGACAAAACATGAAAACCGTGATAAACACAAAGAAATTATTATTAACACTTTTCAGCAGTTTATCTGATTTATTGCTGCAAAATCATGGTTAAACACAGCGTTTTCTCCAAATAATCTTTATTGCTTTGCTGGCAATTTAAATTTAATGTGATGTTCTCTATTTTTTTTTATCTCAATTTGTTCATGGTTTTCTTTGAGTATTACTTTATAACAAGGAGTTTATTTTAATAATCTTGTCGTTGTTTTGAAGAACATGAAAATTCTATAAAGAAATAATTGCAAGTACTTAAACACGACAAAAAATATATTCAGTTGTTTAATGTAACAACTGATAACTTATTTGGCGCACTGCATTTTTTGATCTGAAGATAGCAATCACTTTTTTTCTACTCCTTCTATAAACACGATTACATAAAATGTTATTATAATACGAGTATATTGTTTTTTCTAAAAACTTGTGAGGTGCTAAAACTCACTTTAGTCGAAGCCCTTTAACTGATCCAATCTGGTTTTATGCTCAAGTCAGTCTCTACCATATTCTACGGTAAGTATTCGAAAAGAAAATTATTTTGTAATCTAAGCGTGAGTGCTCAGCAATGTTGGACTTACCAAGATACCTAACATAAATTCGAATCTGGTGCTCCTTGTTAGAATCGGCACCACTCTCACTTGATCGATAAAAATTGAACTTATACTCTTATTTTTTGGAAAAGAAGATATTACGAAACATTTTAAACTTATGATTAAATTGATATCGATTAACTATAATGTGTGGAATAAATCCATATTTCTTCTGAACTGAGCAGCAAGGAAAAGGGAAATTTCATATTAAAAAATCATTTATTCAAATTCAAAGAGACTTCCTCTTTTGTTATTGCAATAAAATATAAGGTAAATTGCCATCATATGGAATTTTACAAAGAAATATTTCAGAATATTATTTTATCATTGGCTGTATAAGTATCTCAAGGGAGTCTTTGCGTAAAATTGAATTTAATTGTTCAAAATTTATTAATGTAAATCAGTAAAGTTTTGAAACTTTCCATTATTAGTTGGGACCAATGAGCTACCTCAGTCATAGTTTATTGCCCCCCACTTCCATACAATACCAATTTATTGAATTTCATATATTATAGTTTGACACTCTAAAGCTGGCTACAATGTTACTTTTAGCCACTGTCATACCACCATGTATATAACGTCTTCGCTAAGCCAAATTATTAATTTTGTATGACGTATATATATTGCCTTTCCGAAGTATTGATGCCTTAGCACTATTGTCCATAAAATTATTCCGATGGCTTTGGAATGCACTAAAAGGACTTTAACAGTGTTTGTGAAGGATTTACTTACTTCAGAGGATTTGCTTAATCATCCCTTTTCTCCGCCCGCACCACCACCCCACCAAAAATAACAGATATGAGCATCTACGAGGAAAACGGTGGCATTAGGGAGCAAATCGCATAACTTTTATTCGGGAATTAAGGAATTAATTATAAACCGTAGAAATTATCAAGTTAAGTTTTAATAGAAACCCACAAGATCTCTGGTAATTATCAAACTTGTTCTTAACTTAATATTGTTAAATTAATTATAAAATACATTGTATAAACTGATACATTTATAAGTGCATTTGTATCATCAGTGCAAAAATGTGTATTTACCTTTTGGCTTTGGTTGTGAAATGCTATTGTTTGTTACTTACAGTAAATTAATATTTTTAAATATCTTTGTTTTCGACTTTATTATGCTGCCCCCTGAAAGTTTTCTTACTCACGCTTCCCCAAGGGGCTCCTCGCCCCACGATTTCAGAAACACTGACGTAAATTATTGTCCTTTGCTAGTTATTACTTTTTTCTATCTTCCTAGGAATATACGAATTCTACATAGTGAGAATGACTAGTTTTTATAGACCGTATAAGACTTGACCCATTTCTTTTCTCTTCGTTAGAGTACAATTGTTGTTCAGACAATTCTTGAATCATTGATCAAAACTAGTGGTAGTCATGTCGCGGCTCGAAGCTCGTAGATGTGAGAGGGTTCGAGGAAAAACCAGACATAATCATAAAAATAGCTACTTTTATTGTATCTTTAGTACTTTAAGAAGTGTACAATTTTATAACTTAACTCAGAAAGCAATATTAAATCCTAACACTTAACCGGATGTATTAAATTATTGAAAGTACTTATCGGGAATTGAAACTCCTTGTATAATCCTTCTCGCAGCTCAAAAGCTCGGTCAGCTTTCTTCACCAATTACTAGTGGATTTTACGTCAACTTCTAATCTCAAGGCGCGTGACCACCAAGTTTACTAATACTTGAATTTCACGCTTAACGATCAACGCTTAACCATTCTCAACACCAGGCACTTAAATACTAAATCCATTTGCATAAAATCAAGTCATCTCTACGAAAAATTATATTTTTAAATTAAAATCACTGTTAAAGAATATTTTCCCCAAGAAAATTATTAGAAGAACCCGAATAGTACCCGTTTCAGTTTGAAGGAGCTATGTCCGAAGAATATGAAGGTTGAGGTAGGATATCCCTTTAAATGTTTCTAAGTAGTTTTTAACTGGCAAGCCAGAGGGTAGTCGAGATTTACCAGGTAGCAAAATTGATTCGTGGTATTTTAAATCGTACTCAGGCCATTTTTTTAATGTTCAATGTAAATGCATAATTTCTATTAAAAATAAACAATGCTTATATACTATATACAGTGGATGCCGGAACATGAGATTTGACCCATGCTGTTGATATTAATGCATCACAGAGCTTATCCCATTATCTGTTTCATTTAAGAGAAAAAATTTCTTACCACGAAGCTTGTCTATAATTCCTATGGTACCCGATTTCTTTGTTTTTGGACCTTTTCCATGGTTTGGAGGCGTAATGAAATTGCCTGTTGATTCAATGTTAAATATTCTGTGTCTGACAAGAGTCTTTATTTAACAATGACTCTAATGGGCACAATTTATGACGATAACATGATAAAAACACGTGTTCTTTATTGCATCAAACTAATTGTACTTGTTGTTCTATTTGTAAAACATGGGTAAAATTTCAAATTATATAATTGTGAAAAAATGTTGAAATGTTATAAAAAATAAATTTCTTCAAAAGATTAAAAAAATCTTATTTTGTGCATTTATTTTTAATAAAAGGCATTTTGTCTACCTATGTTCATTATTGCTGCTGAAAATTTTTTAATTTTTAAGAGAAAGTTCTGCAAAGAGCGAAAGCTAGCAATAACCTATGCTCATGAACTGATTGGCTGGAAACACATGATTACCTTTATCATGTGACTATGACGTCACATGAATTTTTGAACTGATTGTCTAAAAACACCTGATTATCATTATCATGTGACTAATGGCGTCACATGAATTGAGCTCATTCTGCATAACGTTAAGGTCTTCCTTCTTTTCTTCACTTTCTGTATCATCTGTGTCAAAATCGCCACTTTTGTAATATTTAAACTGATAAATGACTGAAAAACTGTAGTTTTTTAAAGTTTCATGCAACATATTTTGGTCGTCAGCTGTTTTTCCTTAAAAAGGGAAGCATAGACGTAAAGCCTATCGCAAACTGTGTTTCGTTTGCACTAAAGTTGATATTTTGGGTTTTCAAAAACAAAATATGTTCTTTACACTTTGACAAAATTAGACATAATAAAAAATAAGGCCTAATGATAATGCTTTAAAATGAAGGCAGTTTTATTTCATTCAGATAGGATTTATGTATAGGTCTGGTAAGGTCCTCTTTTGAGAATCATTTAGTGATCACGATAGCTCAGAGCACGGGTAGCCAACCTTTATGGATCAATGTGCCACTTTTTCTAAAGAAGTGTATAGACGTGCCGTTGAAATAACTTTGACTTGTGATTATTGGGAAAATAATAAAAGTAAATAGCAGCAACTTAAAACTCTTTATTTACTACGAAACTATTTACCTTTTGCACTATATAGCTATAAATGTTTTAGTTATACATGTAATTCAAATTAAAGTAACAGTGTGACTTCCGTTGTTGCAAATTGGATGACAAATATATTAGGATTGTAAAATGTTACTTTTAGTAGAATGCATGCCGAGTTGGAAGTCTTCTTCCAAATGGTTTCTACGCAATTAATTATTTTTGCTGTGGTTCACTTTTTTTGACAAGAGAATTTGCGATTTGTCTCAAAATGCGGTTTTATAGACGCGATCTTCTATATACCACTGTTCCAAAACATAAAAGGCACACCGCTTTGTCGAATTTTTTAATCATGCCGTATTTCTAGATTCACCAAGTTTGAAATTTTCTGTTACACTTACTATCTTGCACTTTTTGTTCTTTTGCTGAATTAGCCTGGTTAAATAACAGTTAAAATTCGTAAATATAACACAAATAAACTTTAGAACAAAGTTGAGTCGACGAAATCGACTATGCTATGCGTAGACAAATTTTGCATAATAAGCAAATAGAGTCCAAGACATAACTTAGGCAATAATTAAAAGACAATAACAAACGAGCGTGCTCCCCGCCGCCCCGCGACCGATCACTCGCATTTGCTCATAATATTTCATAGTGAATTTTGTTATTTTGAAATAAAATGCAAAGCATTTTCATCGCTGGCGTGCCCAAAATATTGTGTCGCGTGCCATTGATGGGCACGCTTTCCACTGGTTCGCCATCCCTGCCCTAGAGGGCTCGGCCACAAACTCGTTCTCTGCATTTTTTGACTGAAGATATCAATTCCTGAAACTTCTGATGGACCCTCATTCTCTGTAAATATTTAAAAATTTATTTACATCTTCAACACTCTTTTAAAAAAGAATTTATTTTAGTAGTTTGTGCATATGTGTTGATAAAGTAATTATTTAAAGTGTCATTATAATTTGAAAGATCCATCTATTTTTAATTAACATAATTTAAAATTGTTAAGTTGTTTAATGTTGCTTCAAAGATTTTATTTTTCAATGAAAAACATTAGAAGAAAATGTAATTTTCATCAAAAACATTCCTACTTCACATAGAAGATTGGTTGCTTAGAATTTCTTGGAGTGATTCCAAGCAAGAACACTTCCATCTCCATGGTTCATTGATCCAACTAGATTTTCTTGGGAATAAATTTTAAAAAATTCAAAATTGACAGCAAATTGATTGGGAGGACCGAAAATTCAACATTTTTGGTTCCGATGGGCATATCATAGATTGTACATGAAAAAAAATGAGGAATTTAATCCCGTGAATTTATGTGGAACAAGAACCTCCACCTTCATGCTTCATCATGGCGTGGAGGTGTAAATCGACTCTAGGCTTTTGAAAAAACAATATTCTTCTAGAAATACAACCCTTTAAGTTCATAAGAAATGTCATTTCTTTTAAATAAATTGTATTTCAATATATATAGAAGTCTAGGTTTCTTTCTATGCTCAGCGTTTTTTTTTCATTTTTAAAGCTCTCATTTTTATACCCGGCGTATACCGTAAATTTTGATCTTATTTTTTGAGTTAAAAGTGCGCGTTATACGCCAGATTTTATATACGATAACTGGTGTATAATAATTCCTTATTAATATGTTTGGCTTTTGAAAAAAAGTGTGTGTAATTTCTAACTATGGATTTTATTTGTGTAGTTGCTTATTGTAAAATTGCCGAAAGGTAAGAGCAAAAAATATGCATTTTCCTTAGACCCCGATTTAACGAATAACCTTGAATTAATTAACAAAATGTTCGTTCCCGATGAATTCGTTTAACTGGGGTCCGACTGCATTTTTTTCTAGATACAGAAATTAAGTATTGTAATTTTTTCCATCGATTCTTTTTCTTCACAAAACGGGACTTCCCCTAGTGTTTTTTTCTATTAAAAAATTGCATTTAAACCACAAAAAATGTTTGTATTTAGAAATATGGATTCTCATTAAATATTTCATTCTAAGGAAAAAATAAGACGAAAAGTAATTTACTTTATTAGACTGACGATGCACAGAAACGCATATCGCGTGACGTAATAATCATTTCCTAGAAATAATGAATGGTCCTTTCCATTCAGCATTCTCTAGATTACCATAGTGACCGTAAACATAGTCCATTTACTAATACATATTGACTTCATATGTAAATTAACAGTTTTATTAATCTCAAAATGGAAAAAACGTATCTGTTCAAATATTTGTAGTATATAAGTAAAATGAAAATTTGTGCTATTGTAGTCCTCTTGTAAGCATTATTAGTGAGTTAACATATGTATTGAATGCAAGAATTTATAAATGAACAATTTGATAGATTAGGATTATAATCGTGTTCACTTCAATTCTTATTAGTTACAAGTAAATAAATTATTTTTCACAGAAAAGGAATAAAATAATTTGTTCTTTTTTGAAAACAATTTTCTATAACAACGCAGTCCATTCAGATTGTAAACATAACCCAATGTGACAAACAATTTCCGAAAAATACCTAAAAAATAGATAAATTATTATTTCTGTACGTTTGTGTTTGGGTTGTTCATTCCTAAACAATCTTTTTTTCAGCTTCAATACACTTATTACGGGTTTTTAATAATAAATCGGTTTTCTGTTTTCGTTTAGAGTAATACCCGAACTTAGGTGGGACTGAGTGGTAACCGCATAAGATAAATTCGCATAAGTCGGGGTATAATTTCACATATGAATACATACAAATTATTTTTATTTGGGACTAGAGACGTAAAGACAATAAAAATTTAGAAAAAAATGCTTAATAAAACTTTAGATAACACAAACCGAAGTTTTTCAATTCCTAATATTAGCTCACACTCTCTATATATTTATTTATTTATCTTGGTGGAATTTTCAATCGTTAAAAATATACATTTTAAAGCGCTCAATTGAGCTGAAATTTTATATACATAATTATTTCGGATAACAATACAGTGATTAAATTATAATTAATAAAAATTAATTGATTAAAACTAACTATTTAAAGAATTACAAATTCAACCACGTTGGCATAATTTTTGGCGACTTGTGTTAAAACTTGAAAAGGTTTTTTTCTCACGTTTTAAAGCATTCAGTTGAACTGAAATTTTATATACACGATTGTTTTGGATGACTATACGATACCTTATTGATTATTAATAAATTTAATTACCGCTTAATGTTGTGATTCTGTCATATATATACATATTTATTTTAAATTGTAACTATTTAAAAAAAGTAGTTAAAATAAAAATTTTTTTTTGTCTTTTGTAGAATTGACTTTTTTTTTTTATATTACTTTTTTTTTTTTTGGTTATTTTAATATGGATTACGAGATAATAGGCTTGGGGTCCACTTTCCCAAAATTTTGTTTATGCTGAAGCAGTTTGGGATCCCGTTCGAAAACCCCAGCCCCATGTTTTTGGAGTCTTGTAGCTCGTCCTCACTATGCCTAGTACGTCGTAAGGATTCATATTCCCACAAATTGAGATAAATTTGCAAACTAGGCGGTCCAGTGCATTCGGGGGGGTCCCCACATCAATCTTTCTAAAATTGGCATTTCTTTCTGCCAATCCAACAGGTGATACCCCGGATCGATTTTGAAAAATGCCCATCTCTCTGTGGGTGATGTCTTTCCAAGATGTTGAACATTTTTTTTTGGGCCCCATCTGTAAGAGATTTTAATCCTTTCCGGGAATAGCTTTTTTTCCCTTTTAAAAAATTTGGGGGAAAGTGGTTAATTACGGATTACAAGGGAAAAATTTTAACTGAAACAGACGGGAGAGGTAACCGGGAGGGGGGGGCCGTTGGGAGAATTTGGGGATCGTCCAAACCCGGGGGCGAGTTCTCTCAGTGAAGAAAAGGGGGGAACAAATTGGGGGAAAAAAAATCGGGGGGATGAAATATCTCGAAGCTGGATAGCACACCCCCTATTGTTGGTCCCTCTCCCTTTGGGAAGAACGGATGCTTGGTAGAAAAAGTTAGGGGCCCAAAAAATTTTTTGAAATTTGGGTTGATGAAAGAAATAAAAAAAAATTGGGATTTTTTTAAAAGAGATTTGAGATTTAACTTAGGGACTGTGAAATTTTTTTACAAGGCGTTGATAAAATATTTGAATTGTTTTTCGATTTCTAACGCCTTCCCATCTCAAGGGAAAGGGTAGAGAAAGAATTTTCTTAATTTATAATCGCATTTTTTGGCCAAAAAATTTTTAATTTTTTTTCATCCAAATAAATACGGCAAAAAAGGGTTTGTTTCCTTAAATGTTTTTAACAACGCCATCCAGCGCTGAACGAAGACGTTTCCGACCAGGGGAGCTAATCTGAATCGTTATGATGTCCAAAAAAAAACCCTGGCGAACAGCTCATAAAACCAAAACAGGGCCCCTCTGAAGGAACCTTGGATCTGGGGGCAAAAAAAATTTGGGGCGGGGGGTCAGTCTGTCGTGAAATTCCCCCCCTTTCCCAGCCAGAGTTTTGTCCAGGGCCTGTGGCGTGGAAGCGCGATCCTACCACTGACCCTGGGCTTTGGGGTTTCCCCCCTTCCCGGTAAAATCCCCATGAACCCAGGACACACTGTTTTAAAAATCCCCCCTTTCCCTCATCAAAATTACAAAAAAAAAAAAAATCGAATATTTGCGTGGGAAAAATAAATAAGGTGTTATAAATATAAGTTTTTTTAAAAATATCGGAAGAACTTTACCTTCGTTTTGGGCAAAAATTTGGGAAAAATCCATTCAAACATTATTTACGTAATTTTAAAAAAAATTTAAAATTTATCAGAAAAAAATCTTTAAAAGTTAAAAAATCATGTTGATTAAATTAATTTTAAAAACACACAATGATATAATTATCTATAATTGAAAACATTTGAAGATGTAGATTAAAAAGGGTTAAATTTTAGAAAAAGAGGGTCCATTTTCGCTAATTTTACTTAAAATATTTTATGGGAAATTAAAGAACCTATTTTATTACTTAAATGTGAAAACCTTTTAAGCTTTTTCAAGTTATATTCATAATAAAAATTATATGCATTTAAATCATCATTGAAATCAGATTTTTCTAAAAAATATTTTTAAAACAAACATAAATCCCCAAAAAATCGTTTCTTTGCTTAAATATTGCTTTTTTCTATTAATATTTCAACATTAAGTCCATTTTACAAACTATATGCAGTACATTATTATAAAAATTTCCATTTCTTACAAATTTTTATTTCATTTATAAATATTTTTGTGAACAACGCACGCATCGAAATAAATCTTTATATATATAAAAAATACACTATACTTAGTACAATGTAGAATTAAATTAAATAAATATTGAATGGCTTATGATTCTAAAAGCTATTAGATTCCATTACAGTTGCTGAAAACTCAGAATTGAAGATCTTTTACTCAACTTTATCAGTTTTTGAACCTAAAAATAAGGTGAACCATTTGTAGAGGATTAAGATAAATTTGAAGAATCATTTTGAAAGATTCAACATCTTTTCTTTTTGTCGTGGTATTTCTTTCATGATTTTAGTCTTTAAACTATTGTTTCCTTTATCACTTAGAAAAGCTGGAGAACTGGCTTAGATAACCACTTGTCTGTAGGAAATTCTCTATTAGATTATTACACAAGTCTACATCGAAATTTATTGGGAATAAAATGAAACGGAGCGATATCACTGACCAACACACTTAAGTTCTAAAACCTTTCCTTTTCGCCAAGGGTTTTTAATGTACAATAAACAAAACTAAGTAATTTTTTATTTTTATGTTAAGAAAAGGGTGAATCCAAAGCTGATTTTTTAGAAACAGAGTTGGATACTTTTCTGTTTCGCCAGCACAAATTTCGCCAAGCAGGCTTTCTTGGTGACAACACACAATATAATCATAAAAAATGTTAATAAATGTTAGTTCTCATTGGTTTTTCATCTATTTCAATTCCTACTATTAACTCGCGCTCTCTATATATTTATTTATTTATCTTGGTACAATTTTCAATCGTTAATAAAATACATTTTAAAAAGCTCAATTAAGCTGAAATTTTATATGCATGATTATTTTAGATGTCAATACAATAATATAATAATATATAATAAAAATTAATTGATTAAAACTACTTATTTAAAGAATTACAAATACAACCACTTTGGCATCATTTTTGGCGACTTTTGTATCATAACTTGAAAAGGATTTTTCTCACGTTTTAAAGCATTCATTTGAACTGAAGTTTTATACACACGATTGTTTTGGATGACAATACGATACTTTAATGATAATTAATAAAAATTAATTACCACTTAATGCTGTAATTCTATCATATGTATATACATATTTATATTAAAAGTAACTTTTTTTATAAAAGTAGATAAAATAAAAATTTTCTTTATTGATCTAAGTAGGAAATAACTTGATTTTTTTTCTTTTTGTATTACTTGTTTTGATGTATTTAAAGGTTGCTAATGCCACCTGTCTGATGCTGTCAGATCGAGGCTACGAAATTTATTTCAGCAATGGGCTAGATGTTCGCCTTCCTAGCCATAGCTTTGAGCACCATTCAGCCGAATTGGGGTTTGATTTGGCTCGGTTACACCCCCAATTTTGAGGAAGCACACCCTAGAGGGGTTCATTGGTCTCCCACTTTTTTTCCTTATCCTCCAACTTCACGAGAGCACGAGAGGCCTTGCGGTTCGATGGGTATTTAGAGTGACCCATGCCACACAGGCACTATACAGTTGAAATCCTTCATGCCTTCTACGGAATTGTAACTCAGGCCGTATGGCACAGCAGTCAGCGTCAAATAAATACAAATACAACGTCAAATCAAAATAAACGCTTTTATCGCTACTGGCCATACTATAAATCCATAAATACCAGAGCAGTCCCAAGCTCGACGACAACAGAACTCTGAATATCTGACATCTCAATCGGATGCTGAGACACCAAAACCGTTGCATGATCAGTGTCGACAGCATGCTAAGTATATGGCATATCAACGAGGTTCTGAGATACCCTAACAGTCCCAAGCTCAGTATCTTCAGCAGGCAACTTACATGGCGTCTCAAAGAGATACAGAAATTGTTGAAGCAGCAAAATCTCGCAGACTCGCTGTTGCTGTAAGGGCACAACAGCGACGTCTAATATTCACAAGAAACACTAGTGGGTTATTCAATAAAGCTGCATTTGAGTATGACGAGACTTTTGATTACGAAAGCCACAAGCCTATAAAAATAGAAGTGATGAATGCAGATTTTGCGGTGCTCTTAAATGGAAAGAGGAATCTGCATTCATGTGTTGTTCGGGAGAAAAAGTAGCCCTTCCTTCAATAGACGAGGCAGTTGAACCTCTTAAAGAACTTTTCTATGATGAAACAGATGAGTCTCACCGTTTTCTGAAAAACATAAGGAAATACAATACATTGTTCCATATGACATCTTTTTGAGCGGATAACTTTGTTTCGATACAAGGATTTTGTCCAACTTTCACAACCCAAGGGCAAATATACCACACAATTGGCTCTTTGCTTCCTACTACCAATAAGCAAACAACATTTATGCAAGTTTATTTTATGGGCGATCAGGAAGCACAAGTTAATAGGCGTTCTGAGTAAGTACAATGTGTGGAAAGAAGCAAGGTTCAAAAAACGCAACAAGTTCTACTTGATCACAACATTGTAGTGCCTCCATTTAAAATGGCTAAAGATAGAGTAGATATCTTTAGCTACTTGCAGCGATAGTTACAAGGTTGTGATTCACCCAGATCGTGTACCACATGGTGAACACTAAAGACGATTCAATACCCCTAACACAAATGAAATAGCTGCCGTAGTAGTTAGTAGTGAACAAACTGCGTCTCGGGACATCGTTATTCAGGTGCATGATGGCCGGCTTACTCGAGTTCTAGACACTCATAAACTTTATGATGCTCTCGAGTGACCGATTATTTTTTTGAAAGGACAAGAGGGATACAGTTTTGATATTTCTCAGATAAATCCAGTTACAAAACAACCCATACCAAACAAAAAAGGGTCCTGCAAAGACTTTTATGCGTATCATATGATGGTACGTCGCAACAATTTTGATTTATTGCTTCGATGTAGACTTCTTCTTCTTCACTTTTTAGTGGACATGCACGTCAAAGTGAAGAGTAAGTGAATAAAGTTTATTGCCTTGAACCAAACGAAACTGCAAGCAGAAAATTATATACATTTAAAAAACGCGATAAGGAATGATGCGGATTTAGATACAAATAATAAGAGAGTTACTGGGGGAGTTCTAAATAAAAAAATCCTTTTATCTACAGACTTAAAATTTAACAAACATGCTTTTTTGCTCAGCTGAGATATGCAAACAGCTATTTATTGTTTAATTTGCAATTCACGTAAAATTAACTCATTAAAAATTTCTTTATCCTTCAATCTGCATTGTTTAATTTTTCAATTCACTCGTGCGAAGAACGGGTATACCAGCTAGCATTATGATAAAGATAAGTCTTAGGCAGAAATGAATAACTTTAATAAATAATTCAAAACTGATATTTTGTCTTGCTTTAATTTAATCGATAAAATTTCGACAAATCTTCTTTTAAACAATTAAAATCAAAAATTTTCTTTCAAAATTAGGTTGCAATAGAATTTTAAATTATAAGAATAATAAATAGCATACAAGTATCTTTAAATTATGTCGGAAACTTGTGTGCGTGTGTTCAAAGATTCTATGAAAAGAGACACAAATATCACACAGAAATTAATGCTTCCTTTATACATAAACGTAATTAAAACTATTACATACATTGATAAATCGATATGTCTCAAAAATGAATAAATAAATAAACTTATTTTTTATTCACGTAAAATTTACACAAAGTAGTTCTTTATGCGTTTCCTTTGATTTTTAAACCTCTTTATTAAAGATTTGTGAAAGAAACCCTGAATTTCGTAGGTAAATAGTTATTCTTGCAAACTTTTCTTAATCATGAAACATAATTTCCAGAAGAAAAAAAGGATAAGCCATTCAGGTTTACTAAATAATAAATGCATTTTCTTTCCCATAGATTCTTTTGTTTTTCTTATTCCAATTCATTTCAAAAACAGGGAAATAGAACAAAGATAGTTTTCAATAGATAAATTCACAGAATAAAGTTTCATGTTTCGCCCCCGAAAAAAGAGCAAATATATTAAGCAAAATGCTTTGTTTGATTGTTTGAATATAAACGTGGTTTTTTAAACACTAATTTAACTCTGATAACGGAAATAGTGAAAAATTCTGTTAGCGTGACATCACACACATAACAACTTTCTGATTTTCCTCATAACATCACTTCATTTGTCATCTACTTACGCGTATTTTGAATTTAATCGATACTATTTCGATCGATACGATTTTCACTATTTGACTGTTTTACCTGCGTGACAGAAAGTTAAATAAATCTTCTCACGAAAAAGTTAGAAGTATATTTTTTTATTTAAAACAATTATTTTTTTTATCAAGTTTTCAAAGGTAACAGAAACAAAACAAAAGCAAGACTTTTTTTACAGCTACTTTTAATAACATGTTGCAAAGGGTTATCTGGGGGGCTGCGGTAGCCCAGTGGTGTAGGTATCAAATCATGGCAGGCATGTCATGAGTTCCAACCCAGTACCACTAAGGACCTGTCGTGTAGAGGAGCGATGCACGTTAAATCTGTCTAGAGCTCAAACATCCTCCCGTTGGTATGGTCTGGTAGTTTGGAGAGGGGTGGCAGCTCAGGTGTCGTCCTCTTTACTTGACCATGGTCCAAAATTACGATATTCGTCGTCAAAAGCCCTCGTGCAGTTGAACAGTGCGACGTTAATATTCACTCACGCAACGGGTTATCTAGCGAGATCTCTCTCTTGAAACTAACCCTAGAATTTCGTATATGACGCTTTGTTATATTTAACTGTCACTTCTTGGTAGAAAAAACGTAATATTCTATTGAGATTGATTGGGTAAAATGGAAAATATGGAGGAGAGTAAGAAAAAACTTAAAGGGAAAGGAGGTCGTGAAGTTTTTTTTTTAATAATTAACGAGTTTATTTCAGAAAGAAATTATATTCGTTGTTCATTTAGAAGAATGATATACCACATAAAATCCTACGTATAACTCACATCTATACTTTCGAGGTGCAATTTTTAATTTTTAAGTATATTCGCCGTATAACTCGCTCCAATTTTTACGAAGAAACCACAAATATACTTGCGCAATGCTCGTATGTTTTGAAATCATTTATTCGAGGTATTATTCCAAGTTTTAGAATAAAATAGCATACTTCTAGACCTACATTCTTTATATTCATAAACAATGCCATGTTATTTAAATAACCAGTACTTCAGTCCATGAAAAAGTCTAATTTTTTCCTAGGCTCATATTTTTTTTTTCTGTTATTCTTTTTAAAGCTCTCATTTTATAACCGGCGTATGAAGTGCATCCATAAAGCTCGATCTTATATTTTGTGTTAAAAGTGTGCATTATACGCTGGATTTTACGGTAAGTTATTTAGTAATTTCGTGAATTGAAGCACCTATAATCTAGTTGGGATGTATCTAGCTAATTTTAGCATAGAAGTTATATTTAAATACCTTTTAATAATTTTATGAATATTTTCAGAATTATTAATTAACGAAATCAAGCTATACGAAGATTATCTTCAGCGGGGAAATATATATATTTTTAACTAATCTTCTTCACATTTTATCTGGTACTGTTTTGTTTCCAAAATATTAGATTAAAAGTCTTTGAAAAAAAAAGAACTTTTAAAAATTATTATGTTTCACTTTTTTATATAAACTGGCTTATGACTAAAAGACAAGGGAAAGTTAAAATGACTCTGTTAACTCTCTTACCAGATTCTGGAATCATCGAAATGTGTTACTGAAAAAAAAACAATAATAATCACCAGAAAAATGCATGTCACTTACCATTTTAAAATAAATGCTTCTGATGTTTCAAAAGTTATCCATATTTTAACATCATCAAGTAACAATAGTATTATTTTAGATCTATACTTTTTATTTCCATTCTTTACATTTAAAATTATACATGGATAACAGTAAAACCTATTAGCCTCTAATATTCAGCTTTTGAAAACACTATAAAACGAATTAAAATTTCCAAAAAAGCTCATTTTTTATTATTTATTAACACAATTTAAAGTAAATATTATGATAACTACTCCCCTCAAAAAAACACTTTATCTTTTCAAACTTAAGGATGAAAAAAAAAACGCTTATACAATATTGATGAACAAGATAAATATTAATAAATATAATCTTATATATAGTTAGATTTTTGTAATAATGCAATTTTTCTACAAAGATCATTTTATTGTATGGTAGATATCATAAATTAATATTAAAGGGGGGAGGGAAAAGATAGTCTCCTTCCCATTACTTTTACTTTTTGATGAAAATTTAAAATTCCATCGCTTGAAAATATATTTTTCAAAAATTTAAAATTTTCGCGCGCTCTCTCTTATTTTTACACTTTATCACATTTCATAATAAATTAAAATTAATAAAGAATTGAATACCTTATATTTCTTTTACTTTAAACTTGTTTTTTTCTATATATAAAAGATAGCCACATTAAAATTTCATACTTATTTCATATATTAAAATTAGATTTGTTACCTTTAGGAAATATACTTCTTTTCCTTTGAAATACATTTTCAACGCTTTCTAATTAAAAAATATTTTGCAAAGAATTTTCATTTTTCCAGAAACAAATATTTTTTTCAAAAACTGACTGTAAAATTAAATGCATCTATAACTTTTTAGAACGATGTCTAACATAAAAGAAGGATTTTTCCCCGTCCAATTATGCTTTCCATTTCAGCTATTTCATATTATCTTTTCTTTACTTCGTATTCTCTTAATATCTAAGACAAAAGGTTTCTGTTTATAGATAAGATTTTTCTTTTTAAAGAAAACTTTCCTCTTTTTATAGCAGTTTTCGCATTAATATTTTTAATACTTCTCCACTGAATTTTCTTGAGTTAATTTTTGAATAGTTTAATCTTCTTTTATTGCATACTTATTAAAATATTACCGAGCCGTATATGGTTGACTTTATGCAGCAAACATATTTTTTCCTCCTTCTAATTTTATTATTCAGAAAAATTAAGAGAAAGTAATAAATGAAAGTTCTGAAAAAATGATTAATACTTTTTTTATGTAAGTACTTACTTTATATATGTTCTGTTTTATATAATTTTGTTAACTTTTATGGTAATAAACTTTTAAATAGAATTCTTATATATATATTTATATAAATTTCAACCTTAAAAAGTAATCTTAAGATTGGTATTTCTTTCGTATTTATTGAATGTCTTACACTCAATAATCCCCAAGTTTTATATTGAAGCATCTGATTTTTTTTATTCAAATTTTATTAAAAAATTAATCGGAGTTAGTTTAATACGATTCTTTTTTTTTTAGCTTAAGAAATTTTAATAAAGCGTATATCAAGAAACATGAATTTAAAAAGAGAGCTGATTGGAAATAATTTTTAGAAAAGTAACATTATTTAATTTGGCAAAATTTAAAAAAATATATATTTTAAATGTTAAAGTATGGATTATTTTATGCAAAAATTCTTTCCAACAAACAGGACACAGTTTGATCCCTTTCCATCGGAAATTAATCAAAAAAATCATTTTGTATGCGAAAAAATTTTAAAAAACGAAAAAAAAAAAAATTTAATTTAATTAAATATGCTTGAAAATATATTAGATTATTACTGAAATTTTATAATGCTAAGTTGTTTTTTCTCTTGCCCTCTAAAAACATAATTTATACTCTTTAATTTTATTTTCTCAAAGATATTTTGCCCAGTACGATTATTTCTTGAATAACTTAGGGATACGAAATTTCAAATTTAAACCCAAACTATTAAAAGAATAATAATTAAATGTAGTGATTTTTATTTAACAAGAGAGAATTTGCGCACTAGATACTAAAGATGGTGATCGCGTGGGGTGACGGAATCATAAAACGGGTGCTGTACTGAAATATGTTCCAAGGCACTTGATGGCTGCATCATGCTAAATGTACTCTATTACATGCTGCAATTAACGAGCTGTCAGCATCGGTTCTTTTGGAATACATCCATCTCTTACGAAGCTTTCGATCTACGTAGTCCATGAAACTCGCATTTGAATGACGGCATACAACTTACTTGAGATCTTATGTAGTCCATGAAACTCGCATTCGAATGACGGCATACAACTCACTTGAGATCTTATGTAGTCCATGAAACTCGCATTCGAATGACGGCATACAACTCACTTGAGATCTTATGTAGTCTATGAAACTCGCATTCGAATGACGGCATACAACTCACCTGAGATCTTATGTAGTCAATGAAACTCACTTGAGATCTTATGTAGCCAATGAAACTCGCATTCGAATGACGGCATACAACTCACTTGAGATCTTATGTAGTCCATGAAACTCGCATTCAAATGACGGCATACAACTCACTTGAGATCTTATATAGTCCATGAAACACGCATTCGAATGACGGCATACAACTCACTTGAGATCTGTAAAGTTGATAGACTTTTATCACTCTGCTAAAAAAAATGATCTTCATTCGTTGTTGTAGATCTCGGTGTACTTTGAGTATTCTCGATATGGGTCCAGTTTCGCGAAATTCTTACAAATTGCAAAAGACATTTAGCATTGCATCTAACTTAAAGGCCCCTGCTATTGTAATTGACCGGCCTCCAATCTACCAAATATTCTCCATCACAATTAATGTTTTAAACTTTTCATGGCTTAACCCTTTATCTACCGCAATATGATTTACTGCAGTTTTTTTCATGCAATATTTTTTTATTTATCACTACATTGAAAATTAAGGGATATGCATAAACAAAATACTCAAATTTGGGAAATTTAATTAGTTAGAGCTATTTCATTAATTTAAAGATATTCAACTGTAAAATTAATTATACACACTGTTCACTTAAAATAAATAGTCAAATCGTTTTCTAAGGTCTTCATTAACATACAAAAAAATATGACACTTACCTTTTGATAACAAATGTTTTTTCGGAACAAAAGTGACAACTTTCGCAATCCGCTGAAAACGCCATCAACTGAAAACCCAATTTCATCTATAAAACTATTCGCCTTCCCCACTAAAATACTCAACATAGATCCCGTGCTGCTATATATCTTGGAAGAGTGGACTTGGAAGAATATTCCTGCTAAGTATCGTCAGAGTATTCGTAAAAGTGGTTATTCTATGTAATTTTAAAATGAGTGTTACTTATAAGTACCGTCGATAGATAAAGGGTTAACATTTTATCTGATATTTTATGATAGTTATATGCGTAAAGACTGGTAAAAACATTTCTGATGATCAAAACAGAACAAAAAGATTAAAATTAGCGGAACAATAAGTTCAAATAATGCTTCTTTCTGGTAAAATTTCTAAAACTTAAAACTTCCTTTGTCATTTCCCATTTCTTTGGGAAATGAAGCTCGTTGAGGATATATTGACTCGTTTCCTAAAGAAGTCTTTGTTTGGGCAACTATCAACGTAACTATTCTAAAATTGAGAGCTCTTTTTTGATTATTATAAATGGTATTTTTTCTTCTCATCATTATACAGGTAGGGTTTGTCAAATTTCCAAAGTAACCCAAATCTTACATTTCGTCATGAAAATTTCAAATTTAGAATCGGATAGAGTTGCTTCTTTTTTATCCACACAAAGTCATAAAATGCTTCGGGGATTCCCAATACATTTTTTACTAACTTCAAAAACAACGGGAAAAACTGATCAACGAGATGTAACAACCATTTTTGTATTTACTTTGTAAATTTATCCTGTTTGGTTTCCTGTTATCAATATTAAATTAGATCTGAAATTGAATATCTCTCTTTTTTGTTTGCTTGTATTTTCATTTTCCATAAAATATTTTTTTTTCCTGAGGGTAAAAATTAAGAAAGATCTTCACTTAAAACCAACAATTTGTTCTTAAGCTTAGTCTCTCATTGCCAAATCCAAACAAGAAATTATTTGTTACCTGAAACTTAATCACTTGTGCGGAATATTTTTCAAGTCAAAAGTTTTTAATCTTTTAAACCCAGACCTGCAAAATAAAATTTAAAAAACTCGATAAAATAAGAATGTGTACAGTCGGGGAAAAATTAGAATGGAAAAAACAAGAAAAACCTTTAGAAAAAAAAGTGTGAACATCTTAAATTTTTTCGAGGTTTGATTAAACTTTACATATTTGTTCGTTACGTCATTGCTTCTTTCAATACTAATGAATTATTCAACAGTTCTTCTGGGTAAAATTCCTGAAAAAAAACTGTTCTTTTACCTGCTTAATCCTTTTGTATTTAAGAAGGGATGAGTTTGTGGGTTTAAAGTGGATTTTATGCATAAGAGATTTCATTTTATTTTTAAATAGTATCTACTATGTGTATTTAGTTCTCGAATTTTCGAAGCATCAGAAGTCACCCGAATATACTGAAGATCCTATGATTTAAGGTTTCGTTTACCAGCAATTTTTAATTTATTACTGCAATAAAATTCATAAGAACGTTGGTCTGGAATATTAAAAGAGATAACAAGAGTAATAATAAATCAAGATATTTTTAAGCATGTTTTAAAAACGACATCTCACCCAGCATTTTATTGATAAAATTTTAATTCTGTTTAAAATAAATCTTTAAAAGCTATTTTTATGTGTGAACAAATGTATGTCCAAAACAAATTAAATGAGAAATAATTTTTTTTCGGTTCTTATAATCAATTATTATATAAATGTCCTTAAGACACAATCTCAGGCTCGGTACCCTTGTAGTCATGGTCACATGCTCGTGGCCAGCAAGTCATCAGTTTGAGTCCAACTGCTGAGTGAGTGAGTGAATATTAACGTCGCACTGTTCAGGTACACGAGGGCTTTTGGTCGAGCCATATTGATACTAAAAGCTCCGTGTAGAGATCAAGGGTCATATTCCTCCTGTGGGCATGGTGTAATAGGCTGAAAATTGAGGTAATAGATCGTGTCTTGTCCTTGTCAGTTGACCATGGTTCTAAATTATAAGTTCCGTCGCCAATAGTTGTACTACTGCTTTAAAATGCGACGTTAATAGGCATACAGTCACTCACTGGGGCAGAATTTATCCGAAAATATATCACGTGCACAGTATCTTATCGTTAAAGGTAAGTAGAATAAGGTAAGGTATATTTGAAATCATTTCAGAAAAGGTTTAATCCTTAAAATGAGCAAAAACATGAACATTTTGTTAAGTTATAAGCCTTATATATTTTAGCACTATTTTTTATTCTAACACAATGGACTAAATTCATGATGGTCACATGATAAAGGCAATCACGTGTTTCCCATTGATTAAAAATTTACATACTAGTTGTTCACCTTGTAAAGTTTAGATAACATTTAAATTTGATATGATTGGGTAAAGAGTTCACGTGTTAAAATTCTTCAAACAGTTTTCAAAATTTAAAAAAACTTACATTACACGAATACTTTTAAATTAAGTGCATTTTGTTTAACTATGTGCAATATTATATCGTTGACAAATATGTACTATCTAAAAGAAAATTTCTGCAAAAAGCAAAAGTGGGCAACAGTGAAGCACATGAACTAATTGGTTGAAACGCGTGATTATATTTTTGACATAATTTTGACGTCGCATTAATTTATGAACTGATTGACTGAAAACACGTGACTCAGTTATGTGACTAATGACGTAACATGAATTTAGTCCATTATCTTAAAAACAAAAGGCGTTACAGCTTTTCGTAATCATTTTTGTGATTTCCACCAAGTTACGTATTAAATTGATCAAAATTATTCATGTGCTTATGGCATGAGACAAATGGCACACAAAGATGATTTGTAAATTCATTTTTCTATGTTATAATCTAGGAAATTCACTAAAACTCCCTTTAACCCAATGTTCAAAAGTTAAAATTAATTTTAGGATTGTATTCTTTTATACCAATATATGACTGAATTATTGAATTTATTTTCGCAGTACCACATTTGTCTCTCGTGTTACTAATAATCAATTTCATTGAAAAAATATCTTAACTCTTAAAATTGCCTAAACTCTCTACTTGATTTTTCCAATATAATGCCGTAAATTCATATTTTAAATTTTGCTTTCCTGCAAAAAGAAAAAAAAAATTATTATTAAATATGTCACTTAATATTGCTTTCTTAAAATCACTGTATGCAGGATGGTGCAGAATTCGACTGACAAATTCAGAGGGGTGACAGTAGATAGCATGGGGATGACAAATCAACATAGAACACGGGTCGCAAACCATGTTTAGTCGGAGTAATTCGAAAAAAAAATTATGAAGGGTGTGATATTAGGTGAAATGATAAATGGCAATGAGATATAAGAAATACATTTATAAGACGTATGGCATGTTTACAATACGAATAAAGCATCATAATTTTCGTCAAAAATGCAACGACAAGTGATATTCAGAGAAATTTTTCAAAGTTGCGGTCGCGTTGATCATAGCACACCCGCGACACCGGCACACGAAGGATTTTTGGACGCTTACAAGCAAATCCGGTGTGCTGGCAATATCAGGTGAAGCGACGATGATTCATGCCGCGAGAACCTCCGTAATTTCAGGTAGCCCCAGAAGAAGAAACCCAGAATATTGAGGTTAGGGGAGTGTGGAGGCCAAGCAACACAGATTCCCCACGTCCAATCCACGTACCGGGATACTTTGCGTCGAAGTGGTTACGCATCGTAATCGAAAAATGCGCTGGTTCACCATCATGCATGAACCACATGTCCTGGTGCGTAGTGTCCAGTATTTCCTGCAGCTTTCTCACATAAAGCTATCTCTTTCGTTATATATCTTTTGAGAGTATTTCAGTGTCCTATATAAAAAGAAATATGATGCTAGTAAAAATAAGTTATGAAAAATAATAGCAACAAAACTTTTACTTGGTTGACTCGTTACTTATTTTCTTAAGAATTTCTGTTTTCGGACTTTTTGTGAAACATATCACAATAAGAAATAAAATACTGTCTTAAGGTATCCTACTACGTTCTGAACCGTGATTTTACAAAAGCGTATAAATTGATAATATTTATGATATTTAGAGTCACTTAGATTAGAAAACGTATATAAAATTGTTTTAAGAATGTTATAACAATAAAAATGTATTTAAGTACAATATTTTGACAAAAAGTGAACATAGAAAGACCAATTTACAGAACATTCTCCTTTTATTAAAAATGCTTCTATTATAATAATATTTTGTCTGCATATAGCTCAGACCTCTGTACAGAGGCTGAATTAGAATTTTTGAACTATATGACTTAGAAGTGGATTTATCCATATTTTACTACAACACAGAGAAAAATTTTAAGAAAAAAACGCCGATAATTATTTTAATTGATAGTAACTCTGAAAATAATGTGATTTTTTCAAAAATCCTAGTTCAGACTCTCTGGAGAAGTATTTATTATATATATATATATATATATATATATATATATATATATATATATATATATATATATTTATATATATATATATATATATAAATTATTATAATTATAGAAGCATTTTTTTATAAAAGGAAAACGTTTTGAAAAATAGTTGTTCTAAGTTAATATTTTGCCAAAATAATGTATTTAAGTAATTGTTTTTGTCAGAATGTCCTTAAAACAATTTTATACATGTATTCTAATCTAAGTGACACTAAATATCATGAAAATTATCCATTTATGCGTTTTTTTTAAAAAATCATGGTTCCGAACTTAATTGGATACATTAATGACTGTGAGAGAAGCGAGTCAACCTACCAATTGAGCTTATTTCTGTTAATTTTCATCCTCAGTGTGCTTTTGTATACATCCTTAAGATCTATTCCAAAGGGATTTTGTGTTTTAAATATTATTTTTTTGTAGTTTTTAAGAATTATTTCTCGCAACCCCCCATGTTCAATATTAATAGTGTGTGCATATCTGTTTATATTTTTTTTACATATTTTTACTTTTATCCATCCTTTTACATTGTTGGTCTTCTTGTAGAAGATAATTTTCACGTTCATGTATATGTTAGAGGGAAGAGAAAATTCTCAGGTATCAAAGCTTAAATTTTAATTTTATGCCTGAATACATGCACGATACATTTAAAAATATCCATGCCTTCTTCTGGATTCAAACCCAGAAACAACGGCACAGTAGTCGTCTCGCTAACCACTACACCGGATGGAGGGCAGTTATTTTTTATATTTATCCTTATATGCGGATTCATTTAGCTAGCATATATTATAAATGCATTTAGATCTATATTTTGGTGAATTTTTAAAATTGAAAATCATTTCTTTAAGCACCGAAAATCAATTATCTAAAATTTATTTATATATAAAAATGCACATGGTATTTATCGAAAGCTTATATTTAAATTCATTGTTTTTTCTGTTAGATAGCAATAGACTTTTTCAGTATTGGGAATATTTGTTTTCATATATTCTGTAAATATATAGTCTGCTAATATTAATCTTAATATATTCTTTTATGATAGAACTCGTCCACTGTTATTCAAATGATTTTTAAATTCACTATATCACCAAGCTGCTTCATGAAAATTAAATTAATTTGGAATACCTGGTAGACACACTGCTTGGGCTCCTAATCATGCATTTTTGACATTTTTAGGTAATTTTAATGAAATACAGAAATTATCGCTCTTAATTAATATTAATCCTATATCTCTAGCATCGAACTTTTCATTTGCGCAAGCGAATCGAAAATTACGTTGAAAGAAATCATTGTTAAAATCCACGCATTTGATATTCGAACAATCCGAGGTTTAAATACCTTAGGGATCTAAATCAAACAGTTAAAATTTCTTTCGGGCATTTTGCAATTGCATGTATGTTGAAATTAAGGAAACATACCATGGAAACAATTTCATGGTTACGGTTACCATCTGTATGTTAGAAATATTAATTGATGAATGATATGTATCATATTATATTTAATATTATATTGTTCTTTAACTGACATTGAGCTTGGGCCTTGAATTTGTATTCAAGAGTTTATTCTTCTTTTGCCTTTTGAATAACAACATTTTGAAGGATGACTTATTTCAGATTGAATGTTAGCTATCATTCAAAATCGCAATTATTAGTATATTATGTATCTACACACATGTGTATTGTGTATAATATAGTTGTTTTCAAATCTAATTTATTGTAATCTCTTATTCAATAACACAATTTTAAAATAAAATAGTATATTGAAGAAAGCCAATGTGTCTTAATGTCAGAAGAATATGAGCTAGTGACTATTTAGCATATTAGATTTATTGCTGTCATAGAGTTTCTATTTAGCATGATTACAAAGAAAACTGCTATTTTAGCCTACTTTCTTGTTTACTAAATAGGAGATTTATTATATATATATATTTCTTGCAACAGTACTGGCTATGGGACTGCACTAGTCCACGTCCCACTAGTGTGTTTATGTTGGCCAAGCGTTAAGGTCAGCTACACCTACAATGGGCCCAGGAACATCGCGACTGGACATTGAAAAAGTGTAAGAAAGTGGCCTAGTCAGATGAATCATCATTGTTTCCTTTTCATCACGTCGAAGATCGTCTCTCCCCATATACAGTAGGTTATGTATAGGTTGAAGGGGGTGGTATTATGCTTGGATGGATGTTCTCGAGGCAGCACAGACAATGGAAGCTGCAGATTTATATGAGCATAGCTGCAGATCAGTTGTACCCTTACAAGGAGTATGTTTTTCCACCTGTGTGGAAATGGAATCTCCCAGCAGAACAACACCACAAGTCACAAGACTAGAAATCTAGAATTGTGTTAGAATGTTCCCAGGAGCATAAAAATGAATTCCAATTAATTTCCCGGCCTCCTAACTCAGATGATCTTATTAATTTGATAGTGCACATTTGGGTTTTTATAGAAAGGCATCTCAGAGATGAAATATCTTAATATCGGATTATCTCAACTTAACATGACCTTCACTTGGACATTTGGTATAACTTTCCTCTAGTTTTCTACCTAGAACTTGAGGCACCCATGCCAAGGTGAGTTGCGGCCGTTTTACAGACAGAAAGAGGTGTAACGGGTTATTGAGTAGATGTTCATAATGTTTTGGCTCATTCGATATATATATATATATATATATATATATATATATATATATATATGTGTGTGTGTGTGTGTAACATAGATAGATATTGTATCACAGTGAAAACTGTATGCTACGAAGGAATGCCCGGAGAAAAATACGAAGCTTAAAGTAAACTGCAGCTTACCGAGTAATGTAAGTAATCCAAAAATACAACTAACCTACTCTTCACGAGCAAAATGTAAAATAAGGAACCTGAATATTTTACTATAGTCGTAGCAGAGATGCCAGTTCGCTATTGATGGAGGCTCTTCCAACATACAAACGAGTTCACGAGGAATTAAGTAAACGTATTCAGAAGTGATATTTGATCCATCCGTCATATAAGAGCATACAGCTATGTACACTCGCTTACAATACACTATATGTGGGGAAGGTGGTTGAAAAAATGCTCAACATTTGAGGAATGTCAGTGCAACCAGATGGACGTCACTATGGCTAGAATGATGGGTCTGCCAACAGGCTTTGAAGATTCTGCAGTTTTCTTCGTTGAAATCTTGCAGAAGCTACAGGATGCTGATATACCACCAATGTGCTCCCATTAGGTGATTTAAGTCCCATTATTTTAAAAAACAACAACACTTCCGTTTGAAATGATGTTGGATTAGACTCTTGAGCAAGAAAATTGGCAAGGATTCGTGATTTTTAAAATCACGCTTTTTTACGACACTAGTAGTTGTGATGTACGAGTTTGGCGTCGACATATAAGTAGGTTCAATCCAACTGCAAATGTGTTTGGCCAAACCAGTGGACATCATGATTTGGATTCCAACGATGTCTGAATGACGATTTGTAACCAATAGCATCTACCCATTCTTCAGGTGGATACCAATACCAGTTCCATCAAGTTTATTCTATATACATCATCCAATTAGAACGTCAAAAACTCAAATGCTTTCCTAGTTATAACAATATTACAAATGAAAGGCAACAGTTGGAGAATGAACAAAAATAAAAGTAATCCTTAATTTATGAACAAATGACGCAAATTAGAGAAAGGCAATTAGTTCGTTTACCATCGTAAATAAAACAAACTACTAAAGTAGATCTGCAAAGAGTGAGATCACCCCACTTGCTGCAATACAAACATCACAAACGATGTTTCCGGGGGGAAATGAATATCTGGATTAATTTCAATGATAGATTCTGCATAAATAAACGTACAACAGAATTGGTTTTAACTGATTAGTGACTCTTCACCTATTATAATGAGATGAAACCTTCCGCACAGGCATGTTCTAAACCTGCTCATTTGGATTTACGTCTGAAAGATCGCACTAGTTTTTTTATGAGCTTCTTATGTTCAGTTGTAAGACATTCCTCTACAAGTGGAAGCGGTTGTGGTGCTTCAGATGAAATATGAATAAGAACTGCGGATCCATAGAACTTTGAAAAGATAAGTAAATGAAGTTCCAAAATCTCATATCTATACAATGTAACCTTAACAAAGTTATACTCTTAAAACGTGTAGGTCTGGTCTCATCCGGAAAATATTATCCAACCCGAACTCAAATCAACGCCCAAATCAAACTGGCGTGATATTTATCTCACTCTGCAATGTTATTAGGTTGGTAAACTGACATGTGCTATCTCCAGATTGTGTCTCAGTAAATTCATTCGAAATGCTTCGGGGAGCTTTACATTGTACTTGTAATTGTTTAACTAGTGCCAATTTCTCGATTCTTCAGCAAAGAGAGCCCACATAAGCCATCCTTCTTGAGACTTCTGTAAGCTCCTGTTTTGTAAATCATTGTTCCTGTGGTTCCAGAAAGCACTGAATACAATAGTTTGTGAGGTATAATCATCTTGTCACACAATCACAGGTAAAAATTCCGGACTCTCTTACTGTTGTTACTATCGGTCGACCGGTTATGACTGGTTTACCATGGTTCCCACAGTTTGCAAATTAATCCTTAGCAATATTAAAGAAACTACATACTTCTGTGTCTATATTTATCCACTATTTAAAATTCTAATGATTCTACCTTTTAAGAACATGTCGATTTCTCTTCTTTAAGCCTCAGTCAATACTTTGAGATCAGTTTAAATACGTACGGCTTCAAAAGTTACATAAACAATCAATTCTCGAATGCAAACTCCCCACATTTTACGGTTCGGATGTTCAACAGCTCCATCCAACGTCCGGACAAAAATTCTTTAATTGCACATCAATAGATCGCGCATATACAAAACTGGGCTTTACAGTTTCGGTTAGCCCATTCTTTTCTACAGTTTCCTAACTCTGCTTAACCTTTAAGACAGCAGTGTTTTATATATACTAGTTAACATATTTGACTTTAAACTTAATTTTGTAAGTATCTTCACAACGTACCTAGTATAAAATGCGCAGTTTTATGTATATTAACAGGAATAAATTTAAGCTAAGTATTCTCTTTACTTTTCATCGTTTAGTAAAATTTTTGCAAATATTCAGTCTGATCATTTTGATCTTTTTCTAAAAAGGTGGGGAGAAAACCCTATTTCAAATATATCAATACGGCTGCATGCACTAATACACACAGTGTACAGCATCTGATACGCGTTATATTTGATGATGCCAGTGATTCTTCAAGTCAGCATAGTGGGATAATTTAGGATTTTTCGTGCCAGATAAAGCATCACCCTCGACACTTACATAGTTTGTATAACAATTTTTGTCGTTTACTTTTACTTTTTCTTGCCAATATGGCATTGTCGTTGAATTTCAAATAAAGTGATTCTGAATGAGAATATTTGACAGAAACCGATGAATACCTCAGTGAATCTGATACGGATTTATCTATTAGGGATGAAGGTGAAGAAATGGATAAAAATGACAGTACACATGTAACGCATGTGGAAAAGCTTTTTGTTCCAAGGAACATTTAGAGCAATTTTACGAAGATTTGTAATTTTAATTCTGATTTTCCAATTTTTTTCAAATTTTCCTAACCCAGACATTTTGTAACTTAACCTTTGTAATTTTATACAGTCCCAGTAAAAGAAAATGTATCTAGTGCTGGTTACATTTGTGATACCGCCCCTTTGGTTTACCGTATCTTTCATTGTCAGCGTGAACTAGATGTGTAGGGTTTGCAAAAGGAATAGACATTTTTGATTCTTAATATGTCCTTATTAAGAATAGAACTTAAATGTCTAACAATTTAGATAAATTTAAATAAGCGAGAATCTATAATAAACAAACACACAGTGATAGTTAAACCGAATCGCGTAATTTAGACCACTTTCTCTAAGTTATAATTATTTAATCCGCCTACTCTCACTTCTAATAATATTACAAATCCTAATATCAAATAATCATTCCTACCTTAATCCACACTTAGATTCAATCTTTATGTGGAAACGTCTGGGCGCGCGTGCAATGGTTTCCTTGTTTTAATAGTTTACTTTCCAGGTAACTTCACGATTGGCTGTCAATACACGCTTGTATCTCTTTCAAACATAACATTCCCCAAATTGCCATCTCACTTACTGAAACTTCCGTTATTTAAAAGCTATCTTATTTGAATTTCTTTTTCACATTTCACTTCTTGGGTTTTGGATGGAAAAGAGTTGCCAATAATCTTGGCCACCAAAGAACCCAGAGGTTATGTTAAAGAAAAGACGCGTGAGCCCGTCACACACTATCTGTACATTTAAATAAGCCATGTATCCACTTGAGGTTACAATGGGCTTTTGCGCTATATATAGCTAAGCATCTGCTAAACTTTAAAATAAATTAAATAGAATTTGAAATGTACTTCAATAATTAAATTTTAAGCTGGCAAAAAATACAATGTAATGGCTTATTTATTTACTTAGTTCAAATGTAAACTGCACATTGGACAAAAATTAAAGTTACATAATGTCACATAATTTTATTTTACAGTTGATTTGCATCGTCATCTAAATCCCAATTTTCAAAATGGAAACCATTTTCTTTTATTACTTATAACATTTCTATTCGTTCATTTTGAAATCAAAATTATTTTTTCTTCTTTCGTTTAAACATTTTCGGCATAATTACTATATGTGTGTGTACACAGCTGTAATATTTTCATGTATTGCCTTTAAGTTAAAATGTAATTCCCATTCTTGTAGTTATTTTACATTAACTCTCTATCGGCGTTTAATCATTTTTAAAGTAATATTTTAATCTGAGAATATTTTATAAATTCGAAGGCAGACGATTTTTTTCATCTGGTTGCTAAAGAATCTAAAAAAATTACATCAGATAATTTAACTGTACTTAATATTTTTTTTATGCAAACGTTTCTGAAAATGGAATTTTATTCAATTCGTTATAGTTTTGAAATTAATTAATTCACTTGTGTATGCTCGAAATGAAAGATGTAGATACAGCGTATGATGCATCTACTTTTGTATTTGATTGTATTGTTAGGATTAGCCATATATCGAACAAGAAAATGATAATTTTCAAGCAATTATTAAAACTATCCCATAATCGCGTGCATTAAAGAAAAAGATTAACGACTTTTAATCGAATATTATTCTTTCGAATTCCAATTTTCAAATCAAAGGGATTATATTAGTTTCAGTAAATACTTTGCAAACAGTATCGCTCTAAAAGCAATTATGTACTTAAAATAATATTTTTGATAGTTTTGGAGTTATATTATTATATTTTTGAAGTTATACTTAAAAAAAAAAATCAATTCCATCAAGCGAAGAATTCTTCAATAAAGGACATTGCATTTTTTTTATTGCAAAGGACTCGCATGAGATTAACTATCAGTAATCTTTTTCCTAATTTTTTTTGTTTTCTATTGTTATATAAAATAGCAACTGTAATAAGAAATTTATCCCTAGAAAAATAGGGAAATTTACAAATTCCCTAGGACAATAGGGAATTTGTAAATGATAAATAAGTGTTTATATGCAAGTAATGAATATATTCGTCCTTTTATATCCATCGTGTCAAAAAAAAATAAATTAGGTCAATTCCTACTTCGATCAACAAAGAAAAATTTTATTTCAGCTACTTTTTATTAAATAGTTACAATTAATAAAAATATTATATACTTTGGCATAATCTAAAAATTAAGTTTTAAATTTTTTTTTATTAATCATCAAAAAAGTATCGATTGTCACCCAAAAACAATCCTGTAAAAAAATTTCAGTTTAACTGAATGTTTAAAACGTGAAAAAAACCTTTTCACTTTTAAAAGAAGTTGCCAAATTTTTAAAAATGATGCCAACGTGGCTGTATTTGAAATTTTTTTAAAAAATTTAATTTTTTAAAAATTAAAAAATTTTTAAATTACTATATTGTCTTAAAATAATTGCGTTTTTAAAAATTTCAGCTCAATTGGGGTTTAAAATATATTTTTTTAACATTGAAAATTCCAAAAATATATAAATAAATATATAAATTGTGAGCTTATAGTATGAATTGAAAATAATTTTTTTTTCAAAATTATAACCCGATCTATAAATTCAACCTCGACTTCGGGGATTAATAAAATCCCACAATTCGCGTTTCATAATATTACTGTATCGGGGGACACACGGGGGGGTCCGGGGCCCGAACCCCCCAAAGCCTTGATTTTTTCCCCGATTAATTAAATTCTAAGTATATAGTAGTTTAAATTAAGTATTTGTTATTTTTTAATTTTTTAATTAATCTAATTGTTTATTCAATAATTATTTTTTTACTGGTTTTTTTCCCCGAAATTGACAAAATCAAAACAGCATTAAAGGATGGTGAACTTTGACCCCGGACCCCCCTTTAAAAAAATTCCTGTGCGCCCCCTGGCGTATCTTAAATTTTTAAATAATTGGTTTTTAAACAGTTTATTTTTAAAAAAAATTAAGTCATTGCATTGTCGTCCCAAACAATCATGTGTAGAAAATTTCAGCTCAATTGAACGCATTAAAATGTTACGAACAAGCCTTAGAGTTTTTGACCTGGACATAGTTACAATGTGAGTATATATAGAAAAATCATTAAAAAGGAAAATGTTGAAAAAATAAAACTGAGCCTTACAATCTTCCCTTCCAAGTTTTCAGTCAAACAAATTAATTCCAAAACTGCAAGAAACAGAAGAAAATTTAACTGTCAGATAGCATTGTTACATTATTTTTGAAAAATTGTGTAACAACTAATGTTTCAATTGAGCTTTTCAGATCTAGGAATTTTTTCCCCAGATACATAAAAAAAATTTTTTAATTTTAAGAAACAAAGGGTTTTTTAAGAAATGCCTGGAATCTAAATATTATTTAAAAAAAATAGAGCTAGAAACACATAATTACAATAAGATAATTGAAAAGCTGAATAAATGATAAATTATAATAAGCTTAAATAATTAATAATATTTCAATTACTAAAATAAATCAAAATAGAGGAACAAATTTTAAAATCGTCTCATCATCACTGCAGCTTTTTAGTATTTCTACAGACGGTATTCTTATTTTTTTCCTTAATTAACTAGGAGAAGTGTGGGAATTATTAAGATGACTTCTTATTTGGAGCGGGGCGAGGGTAGAAGCAATAATATATTAAATCTTTTGAAAATGGTGGGTCACACCAAGTAATTTGCAACGCGGAATCTTTTGAAAATGTAAAACCAAGACAAATGTTCGAACATTTTTCTAATGGCATTCTTCTCGGAGGAAACGAAGACCTAGAAGCACTCTTCAAGTAGAGCCGTTTGTCTTAAGAGGAAAATAAAATGTCGGGATTTTAAGGACTTTCATTCTTTTTCGGGTGGTTATTAATCCACAAAAGATTTCCACTCGTTTCAGTTTATTTTTTTCTGCCTTTTTATTTTTATTTGGAACTTATGTTTCTCTTTTATTGATGAGGATGAGATTTGTATTTGCGAAATAACTAGAAATGTGCAATTCATGGGAATTTGACTTTTGCTAGCTGACATTTTGTCTTTATGCGTTTATTGAAATTTCCCACCATCTTTGATCCTTTTCTGTTTTCCTATAAAAATAAAATCGTTCTATCCAAAAATGCGTGCATGTATGCATTTCATATGAAAAAAATTCATAAATAATTAAAAACAATAAGATGTTTTAAATAATCAAAAAGTTAAATAGATAATATAGTGCTTTAATTCCGTTTTTAAGCGGTAAATTCAAAAGCTTGGCAGGGGTAGCTATATGTAAATGATAGCACACTCGTGATTGGTGTCTTTTAATGGTTAATGCCGCTAAAGACTAGCCGTGTAGGAAGGCCCGTGTACGTTTGAACAGCCGAGGTACGAAGTTTTTTATATTGCTGTGGGGTGGGAATTTAGAGGAAAAAATTTATTTTAACAAAGTTCTCGTCAATTTGCCATGGTTCAAATTTGAGAGATTCGTTGTCATAAACCTTCGTTTTCATTCAAAGTGCGATTTTATTAAACAATCATTCAATCAACTATAATGTAGTTGAATGAGATTGTTTGTTGATTGTGCCTACATGATGTATCGTAAATTGATGTATGTAATCACTTTAACCCGAGAGAAGTCATGCACTGGATACTAACATTAGTGATCATGTGGGGTGATGGAGTCACCCCGAATCCTTTATGTTTTTAATTATTTTTATTGTACACGATAAAAATCGTAATCCCAGTGAATAATTTAATTAAGAGAAAGTATATTTATCTACTTTTAAGGACTTTCAATTTTTCAATTCCTACACACAAACACACTATTAGCTCGTACTCTCTATATATTTATTTATTTATTTGTTTATTTATCTTGGTGGAATTTTCAATCGTTTATAAAATACATTTTAAAGCTCTCAATTCAGCTGAAATTTTATATACATGATTATTATGGATGACAATACAGCAATTTAACTATAATTAATAAAATTAAATGATTTAAATTAATTATTTAAAGAATTACAATTACAGCCACGTTAGCATCATTTTTGGTGACTTAGCGACCATTTTAGCGACTTGTGTCAAAACTTGAAAAGGTTTTTTTCTCCCGTTTTAAAGCATTCAGTTGAACTAAAATTTTATAGACACGATTGATTTGGATGACAATACGATACTTTAAAAAAATAATTAGAAAAAATTAAGTACCATTAATGTTGTGATTCTTTTTTATGTATATACAATTTCTATTAATTGAAACTATTGAAAAAAAAGTAGCAAAATAAAATTTTCTTTGTTATCCTAACAAGGGAGAGGGGGGAGAAGATAAGAAAAATTTTCATTTGGGATCGGGGGCTTTGTAATAGTAGTAATATTTTAGGTGTTCACCCTAAATTAATTTCCTCGAATGGCCAGTAAATTTCGAAGAAATCAGCCTTCGAAATTCTCAGTTTTTTATACAATTAAATTTAACCCAACAAGTTCGTAGCTTGATTGGAAAATCGTTTTTTTGCTGTGTTGGGGTTAGAGTTCGATTCCACGCGCGATCAACTTTTTTTCCAATTCATATAAAATTTTTAAATTAAAAAAATTTATGAAGGGGGTTTTTATATATTAAATGATATTTTTGAATTATTTTTGTATTTTTTAAAAAAAAAAAATTACTTTAATTATATATAAATAATTATTAAATTTTTTAAATATATTTTATATTAATTAATAATATTTATAATAAAATATATAAAAATATATTAAATGATATTTTACAAAAAATAGTTGCAAAAAAGTTTTATAATAAATTTAATATACTATAAATAAAATATTATGTATAATATAAAATAATTTATAAAGTATATTATTATTATTAACAATTATTTAATAAATAATATAATAAAAAATTGTCTTTTTTTTATGTTTTAAATTAATTATTTTCAATTTTATAAAATATTTAATAAGTCCTTTTCAAATAAATGTATGTAATTTCAAAAAGTTTATTTAAATAATTTTAATAAATTTATTTAAATAATTTCTATAATAAATTAATAATAATTTTAATAATAAATTAATAATAATTTGCTTAATAATAATTATTATAATAAAAGTGATTAATTAATTTTAAAAATAGTAAATTTAATTTATTAGTATAAACTGATTAATTAATTATAATAAATAGTAATTAATTTATTGTATAAACGTGATTAATTAATTATAATAAATAGTAATTAAATTATATAAACATGATTAAATTTAAATAATTTTTAATAAATAAAATTAATTTACTAATTTTAATTATTAATGATTTTCATTAATAATTATTTTAAATATTTTTATTTAATCATTATTTTAAATATTTTTTAATTAATAATAATTTTAAATATTTTTAATTAATATTAATTTTTAATAATTTTACTAGTAAAAAATTAAAATTTATATATTAAACTTTTTTATTTTATAAAATACAAAATAATTACAAAAAATATAATTTCATATTTAATAAACCTTTCATAAATAAATTTATTTAATTTAAAAAAATAATTATATGAATTGAAGAAAAAAAAACGATTTACCAATCAAGCTACGAACTCGTTGGGGAAAATTAAAAAATTGTAAAAAAGCTAAGCATGAATTTCAAGGCTGATTTCCCCAGATTTTTTTTGGCCATTCGAGGGAAATTACATTGGGGGTGAAACCCAAAAAAGAGTACTACTATTAAAAAAAAAGTCTCGATCCAAAGGGGAAACCGGTGTGCCCCCCCCCTTTGTGGTTTTAGGAATTGACTTAAAAATTTCTTTTTAATATTACTTGTTCTTTCCTGATTTGAGAAAAAACCTAATCAAACTGAACTAAAATGTTTCAAATACGCGTGACTTTAATGAAGAACACCATTCACAGACACTTTTCAATGACATTACAGTAATGATATTTTCAGGCATGACTGTCATATATTTTTCAAGTTATTGTAATTCTTTGACCTTAGATGATTGATAAACAGCACGTGAACTTCTTCATGCTTGTGTCATTTTTGACAGGGTACAGTGTGTCTTGTGATACGCCTGTGACATCACATCTTTCATGGAGATTTTTAGATAGTATTTGAAAATTTTCCTTTCAACTCAAAAGTTGTGTGTTCATCCCTTTTCCCATATTTATTTTCGCTACCAAGATTAATATCCGTTTTTGTCATCAAGTTCTTCCCTGGCTTGATCAGTTTCAACTTTATCCAATAGAGATCCCAGATGGCCATTACTTTGTTTATATTCTATTCATTTACATTTATAAACCATAATGAGTCTTACAACACAGCAATAAGAAAACACAAAGCCGTTAACAGGTGAAAAATGCAGCTTGGTCACAGAAAAGATTTTGGAACAAAAGTGGTCGCGTTAGGATCTCAATCATGCCAAAAACTTTAAGATTGAAAAAAAAAATTGCAACACACAAAAAAGAGGGGTTTCAGTGACAAATACATTTTAAATCTTATGAAAACTGTTATATAGGAGGATACTGACAATGTATTCAATAACAAATAATGAGTTCTCCCAGAATTAAAGATTTCTTGAGCCTGGGGGATTCTGTGTGACCGCTCCCATGTTAAACTACTCAGTTAATAGAATTATTCTAATAGTATGCGACAGTGCTTCTCAAACTGTGAGGCGCACCCCCCAGGGGGCGTGATAACTCTATAAGGGACGCGCGAGCATACTGAAAAGTTGAAAACAAAAGATTATTTCAAAAAATTAATAATTTTTTGAAAGTAAATCAAACAAAATATATTTACACTTATAAATATATCAATACTGCACAAGTAAAACTTTATAATTACCTTAAAATACAAAGGGTTGGAAAAATTTTTAATAATTACCAGTTACCGCACCGGTTGGCCATATATAAAATTATATGTAATTATTAACACTTCTCTGGATCATATTTTTACGGCTTATAATTAACCCCTTTGGGGGTGCAGTTTAAAAAGTTAGCCTATTCACCCCCCCAATACTAACTTTTTGCTCGCATGCACGCATATATGGTGTATTTTGGGGAAGGGACAAAGGGAACACACACATATATATATATATATATATATATAAGAAAATCCTCTGAAATAAGTAAATACTTCTCAAACAATATTAAGGTCACTTTATTGCATTCCAAAGTCATCGGAATAATTTTATGGATGGTAGTGAACATATTTCGGAAAGACGTATATATACATCAGGGGAAATTTACGAACTGACTGAGTGAGACGTTTATATACGCCGAAGACGAAGAGGTTAAATTCATATTGTAGTTTTAGCGTCAAAGTATCGTGTTATCTAATTCAATACATCGTTATTGAATGGAGGGGGGAAGGCCCGATGAAAATTGTGTGTGTGTGTGTGATTGAATATTGGGTCGCAAGTATTGAAAAATTGAGAAGCACTGGTGTACGAGAATTACTTTTTATTTCCGATTTTTTTTAAAAAAATGGAGATATAAAGATTTTTTTTGCGGCTTTTAAATTTATTTAAAACATTTTAGTAAAAAAGGCTAATATTAATAAGAGAAAAACAAATTATTACTACCAAAATTGGGGAAAAAATTTTGGGGAATTTTTTAAAAAAAGGACATAAAAACGGTTTCCCTCTCTGTACAAAAAGTTTATGAACAAATTCTCAAATTTCAATTTTGATGTGTTACTTTGCTATTCGTTTTTGAAATAACCAACCTACAGGATAAGAGATGTTTTAATTTTTTCCAAAAACTAGAGCACTTTATCTTAGTTGTTATATGAAAAATTTTTAAAAAAATAATGGGGTTATACTTACATAAGGGGTCTGTAAATTTTGTTTATAAAACAGTACTGGGGATAAATCCGGGGATTAAAACACTTGTTCTGTTATAAAGAATATACACAAAAAAATTTTCCCGTTAAATTTTTTAAAACTTTTGAGCAATCACTTCCTTTTTTAGCATTTTCAAAAAAACCCCTTTCGAGGGAAAAAAAGCAATTTTTTAAAATATGGCATCTGCTTTTACTAAAAAAACTTGCTTTTGTTCTAGAGAATGGAAAAAAAAAAATTTTTATTTTTTTAAAAGGGTAATAAGATGACTTTTAAAAAAAACCTAAAAAAATTTATTACTTTTTACTTTAAAAATTTACGATTTTAGGGTAGTCGCATACCTTAAAAGAATACTCTCTTCATTTTTTTAATAAAATGAAACTAAATTGCGCGCGTGTTTAATATAATGCGAGTCAAAACAAAATATTAAAACCTAAAATGTTTTATTAGGTATTATTTTTTTTATTGTGGATAATCAACTATAATAATGGAGTAAAATATGTTGATGTGTTAGTTTTTTCTTCATTTTCAACATGAACTCGTTTACTTTTTTTAAAATTAATTTTTCATACTTGGATAAAAATTGCTTGGATTTATATAATTGAGAAACATAAATAAAAAAAACTTGTCTCATTATTTTAATCTTTTCTAAAAGCCATAAAAATAAAATCCAAATAAATAAATAAAACCTTAAAAAATGTCATTCATAAACCTAAGCCTAAAATTATCTTGCTTTTCTGTTCATCTCTAGTATTTCTTTTAATGTTTCAAACCAGAGTTTTTCGTATTTCTATTAATGTTGTGTGTGAAACATAATTGTAGAGGTATTACAAAAAAATTCAGTGAGATAAACATATAGTTTATTTAAATAAAAATGAATTTTAACGAATAGACTTTCCATTTCCAAATCAACCTTTTAAAAAAAGGGAGGAAAAAAACTCAAACAATGTCAAAATGTCTAGAAAAAGGCAGGTTTTTATCTGTTAATAACAATTAAAACGTAGCTTCAATGATAAGTTTGCTCGTAAAAATAATTGTTATCTATTCCAGAAAAAGAACAAACTATGACTAGAATAAAAATGAAAGCGGCAAATCATTATTCCTATTTAGTTAACT
Organism: Trichonephila inaurata madagascariensis; assembly: GCA_019973955.1. Taxonomy (NCBI): domain Eukaryota; kingdom Metazoa; phylum Arthropoda; class Arachnida; order Araneae; family Nephilidae; genus Trichonephila; species Trichonephila inaurata. The sequence goes on from BMAV01013857.1 coordinate 46,584, forward strand.
TTATCCAACAATTTCTTTACATGAATAGTTTTTTATTTGTATTAAAAATAATTATTATCAATGAATAAAAATCTAGGATTAAAAATTATTTCGATGTATTTCTATTTTTTTTTATTTTTTTCTTTTCAAACATTTTTTCCTCTATGACTCTTATTTTACTTTTTCCTCTCATATTCCATAGTTTATCCAAATTAATTTCATCTTCAATTCATCTCAGTTCATTTGAAAATGAAATGAAAGTTATTCGTTCTTTAATTCTTCTGTTTTAAATCATTTTATATTCAGTGGAAGATAAACAAATGAAAACTTCTTAGCAGCTATATCGAGAAAGCTCTAAAATTTTTAATTTAATAAATGATTCTCTCTAAAAATGTAATCTTAAATATACACTAAAAGTTTTACAAATTACAGAATATTAAAAAAAGAATTTTACCTCTTTCTTTCACATTAGTCTTTTCAAAAACTGAGAGTCCTGTAAAAATTAAAAAAAAAAAAACATTTCTATAAAATTTCTCTTTTAAACAAAAAGCATTCTTTCTTAAAAATTCTAAATTACTTATTTGTTTATATTACATACTTCTATTAAAGTTTATAAGGGAATGTCTTATTTTCACATTAAAAGAAGTTTTGGTGATTTTATCTTTTTCAAACTTTCCTCTTTTAATTGCGTTTTATATGTAACATTTTTCATTTCTCAGTGTATTACTGTTTTATGATTATTACGTTAAATCTGCTTTCGAGTTATTCGAATCAAAACATTATAAAACATTAATTCAATGTTTGTTTATTTATTTTTTTGAAGTGATTACTTCTTTAGGCGCGTTTTGCTGGAGAGTGAACTTGAATGATGCGTTTGAAAAAGCCAAGCATTGTTAAGTTCGTTTTTGTAACGCTCATAACAATGGTAATAATACTACTGAATGGTAACAATACTACTCGCAATACTACTACTGAATGGTAACAATACTACTCGCAATAATACTACTGAATGGTAACAATACTACTCACAATAATACTACTGAATCATTTGGGTTTAATGAGACATGTATCGGAGAAATTTGTGTAGCTAAATATAGAGCAGAAAATGAACAAATAATTCTAATGGTTACTATTTATATTTCATAAAATCAAACAGTAGAGAAAATTATCAAATTCATTGACAAAAATTAAGTTGCCCATACTTGAAGCCGAATCAACTCTTCTGAACAAATTGCCTATTATTTTAAGTGGAGGTTTTAATGCAGATACTTCAAAAGACAAATCAAAGCATTTAATACATTTTTTAAATTCAAAATTCAATTTAATTATGCCAAATGATACAAATGAAAGCATGACAAAGTACGGAACAACGCTTGACGGATTTTTTTCAGATATTTAAATAATTTTTAACTAAAGTATTTACAACCTATTTCAGCTACCATAAACCTATTGTCTCCTTCATAGAATACATTTTTAATTCACAAACATGATTGCATATTTCGCAAAAAATATTACTTTATGAGTACAGACATATGAATAAATAACTTTATATGACAATATTAATATCCCTTGTTTTTTATCCACCTAACTAATCCTGGAATAACATTAAAAATTAAAAGTTATCACTTCTATCATGTGTTCCTAAGCACACACACTCTTTTTTTTAAAAAGATAAATAGGTTCAAGTTAAAAAAAGATGTGTAAGTAAGTGCTTATATAAGAGTAGCCCAAAAGAAAAGTGGAAATATGTAATTGTATCAAAATGAGTGCAGCTATAGCATGAACACCAAACAAGGACACGAAGAAACCTAATAGAAGTAATGGACATTAATCGAAAGTAAAGTCGTACCAGTATAAGGATACGTTTAAATTGGAACAACGTGCGGTAGCACGATTTCTAATTGTAGGAGATGAGTTTAATGCGGACATCTATCGAAGGATAGTGCCATTCTATTGGGAGCATTGTTTAGGTAGAACATCTTGGAAATATTAATGTAAAAGTTTTCGAGAAAGGCAGAAAACGATATCGGATCTCTATGACAATGTCCAGCCATTTGTCTCCCGTGAAATCAAAGCAATTTTTAAAAACAAAAGGTAGGAAATATTTGAACACCCACCCTGTAGTCCGCATTTATCACTTTGTGACTTCTAACCCTTTAGGCCACTTAAGACGGATGAAGAAATGTAGGAAGCTGGACAGGACTTCCACAAGAATCAGTCACGTCCTTTCTAGAGTGAAGAGAAACACCTATTGCGGAAACGATGGGATGTGTTTTACAACACTTAGAGCAATTAAGAGAGACAGAGCTAATAAGTTTTAACCACAAACATGAGATGTGGACGATACTTGAAATGGCCTTCCGTTCACCAAACTTCCACACATCGGCAACGGGGAGACCTTAAGCCACGACAGATTTAACGAGCATTATCCCTTCTACACGACATGTCTTCAGTGGCACAAGGGTTCGAACTCATGAAAAGACGTTCACATGTCCATCACTGTGACTACTAGGAGGCTTTCCACGAAAAAAAACAGGTACATCACAAGAGAACAGAATTGCAAAACTTTCTGCCTATTATTTCTACTTATTTGGCATGGTACTTATCTATTTTTAACAAAGTTTAATTACTTATAACTATTACTGATAGCTGATGATAAATTATTCTGAAAGACAAATTATCACTTGTGTAAACAAACCAAAATAATATAAAACTCCAAAATGTACAGCAACAAACTTAAACAAAAAAAAGAAGCAATGTAAAGAGAAAAACAAAAGAATAAAACCTATTGATTTATGTTACAGAATTTTAATGATATTAAGCAACTCTATTATTTTATAATCAATTAACAATTTTATTATATACGTATATTTTCAATATTTAATGCACTTGCAAATTTTAATTGCAAATATTAATTTTTCTTGGAAATCATTTTTATAACATTTTTTTTAACTTTAAATATTTAAAAAGTGTCACCTGAGCACCAGAATCCCACTCTCAAAAATGTTCACTTCAAGCTAACATGTGAACTTCGAGTTAGGCCCGATTTAACCTGCATTAGCTTATCTATACGATGTCACTGAAAACCCACCGTATAGGGGGACGATGCACATTAAATCTGTCGAGAACTCAAACGTTCTCCCGTTGGTGTGGTGTGATGTGGTAGTTAGGAGAAGGAGGTGCCAGCTCAAGTGTCATCCTTGTCACTTGACCATGATTCGAAATTACGAGGTCCGTCGTCGCCAAAAGCCCTCGAGTTGCTGAATAGGGCGACGTTAATATCCACTCACTCACTTACTTTATATGATGTGTCTACAGTGGAACCAAAACAAAATAACTGCTGGATTTTTTTTTGTTGTTGTTGTTTTTCTGATTCGAAAAAGTACTTTTTTTTTCAAAAATAGTTTTTGCACAAAGAAAGATCAAATTCGAAATGATTTTCTTTATTAAGATATTTGTATTTTAATTTTTACATTTATTTATAAATCTGTTTTTATTCAATTTATTAAAAAAGAATATTTAATACAGACGTGAAAAAAAATTATAAAATAGATGCTAAAATAGTTTTAAAAAAAGTAAGGCCAATTCACAGGTGTATAGCATTAGATTCTTTTTATAAAAAGGAATAAAAAACACTTTCACAGTTAAAATAAACTTCTGTAGCCCTTGCCAATATCCAGTTATCATTCCAAGCAATATATATTTCTCCTTTCCCTTTTAAATCCCAGATAAGGTACATTCAAACCCTTTTACAGCGACTTACAGAATGACACATCCTACAAAATACGTTTCTGATTTCGTGCTTGTCCAAAGAACTCACGACAATTGTCGAGATTACTTTCACCAGATGAAACATTCCTGGCACTGTCTCACCGCAATCAATACATTTTGAATACCAAAAAAAGCCGGAATCGCGTGACAGTTGCGGAAATTCGTTTCTTGTCATTGGGAGATGTTTTCGGAATGTATGAGTCCGTTTTCCTTGCAGACAATGCAAAAACCTCAGCTGTAGAATTTAATTTATATTTTAATTGAATGTATCCAGTGAAAATCAAATATTGCCGTAATTAATCTTTTTCTTCCTTCTTTTGTTCTGCCACATGCATGTAGTAATAGAAAAATGTATTATAATTAATCAAAAGCATAATTCATTTGTAAATGTAAAGATCTGTAAAACAGAATTCTGAAAATTTAACTCCTGTTTTCCAAAAATATATCCATTAGATTTTCATTAGACTAATTACTAAAGTAATTGTATTATTTAAGGCAAACGTAGCAACTCTTGGAGAAATTCAATGAAGTTTACTTTTACGCAATCATATTTATCTATATTCATCTTTACAGGTGAGGAAGTCGACAATTGAGCTGGCACCCTACTTAATGACGTTGAGCCACAACATATTGAATTGTTGCAAGGAACAATTTGAGGCATTAAATTATTTAAAAAGTACAAGACTTGTCTTCATGTAACCATACAAAACTAAATCTTCATGAGTTTAATATTCTTCTAAAATTAAGTTCATTAGTGGTGAAATCAGGCAAGAATTGTAGCATAAACAAAATTGAAAAGAAACAAGCTGATTATCTGACCAATTTATTGGTTGCTAAAAGAACACCATCCATTTTGGTAGTTAATTATATATTGAAACATATAATCTTAAAAGCAACACCATTGTTTTTTATTACTTGATTTTTTATCCAACTAAACAAATATGAATTTTTCCAAATTTGCCATTAAATCTATAAATGTTAAGAAGATCGTAGTCATAGGGCAATTTTTTTTTCTTTTAAGTATATTAGATACTTTTTTATTTGTGACGATAAAATTTGCCATTTTTTATCTGAACAAAGATATCTTATTGAATGGATTATTTGAAATGTTTTTAAGAAAACCAAACATGTGTGAGAAAATATTAATATTTGAGAAAGCGAGATAAATTTATTCCATTGCTGCTGATTTCACAGTGGAATACGAAAATAAATAGACCAGTAAAATACTTAAGAAGCATGTTCTGTATAGTATTTTTTGAAGAACGTAAAAAATTTAAAAACCATACGTAGAGCTCTTAAATATATAATTTTTGCTTTTTTTTTTCAGAAGTCAATTAAGACATTGTGTACTTTAATTAGTATTAGAAAGTATAATTGCTTTTTCTTTTAATTTATGTGTATATATATATATATATATATATATATATATATATATATATATATATCGATTTTGTAGGAATTCTGTGTGAAAAGCTGATGAGGACTTTCCTAAGGCATCTAGACTTTCTTCTCTGATGACACACATATAGGATATTTAAGATGTTTTAGGATTTATTAGTCTTCTTTTTAATTTATTTATATCTATAAATATATATATTGCGTCATTTTACTTAAATTTGGTTCAATTTAGTAGGAAACTTCAAAGGTATTTGCGAATGTAGGACTTTGAATTTATTCAATCAAACAAAAGCAATAACAACTCTCCTCTAAAAAGATTTTTTTTGCTGTTGTTGGGGAGAATTAAAATTAAAGCTTAAAACAATCCTTAATTTACTTCGGAACAGAAATTGAGAAGAGGGCGTGTGAAATGCTTTGTTAATTGCTTTTGATCCAATGTTGCTGAATTGTGAAAAAATCATCAAACCCATTCATCACATTACATTTCAGAATTATCTTAAATATTGTACCTTGAATTAATCTGAATATAAATTTGAAGGCTTCAATTAATATCTATGTATAATGTTTCGTTAATTTAACTTTATATGAGGAGTGATTATCTCCATGTCTTTAACCTGATACTTTTTTTTAGTAATAGAAGCGTTTAACTATGGATTCTAAAGAATAATGAAATTCTATTGACTTACGTTTTCTTCTCCATACTACGTTTGGTTATATGGTAATTTCTGATTATGATAATGCGAGGTGCCTTGCTGTCTGAATGTTGAAATATTAGATGAGGTATTAGAGCTGGCTTCGGCTGTATAGACATCGTTGCTATTCTTGCTGTACTTTTTGTATCCCGGTTTTCAATTCGACTGAAATTGCTTCAATTAATCATAGTATCTTTTATTCCTACTGTATCTCTCTCAAGCTCCAACAACAAAAAAACTCTCATCCATACTATGAAAGAGAAATAGTAACAATTGTCTAGGTGGTGTTATTAACAGTATACATACTAAAATATACTTCGGACCACACAAGTAGACTTATTACATATTAACGCGCGTTTCTAAAGTATCTGTGGTGCATTGTTTACAATAGCTGTGAAGATATGTGTTCGGGTGCAACAACAATTAATTTTCTGTACTTCATTTCAAAGTTAAAACTTTTAAGTTGAGTAAAATGGTCTTAAAAACACCACATCTATTAGTAGAAGAATATCAACAATACCTGGTTTTTATGCTACTTGGATGTTAGTTCTCCACTTTCAGGTTTTTCCTAAAAGTCTATTTGCAATGATGTAATGCTGTTTACAATAAGGCACTGCACATCTTCAGTTGTACCTGACTTTTCAAGTAACTTTAATAAAACGGATGTTTTAATACAAGTTATCAATGGCAAATTATTGTTTCTTACTTTAATTTACATAAGCTAGACATACAACCCATATGCATTAAGTTTATTATTTGCATAGATGTATAGAACTATTACTTGTTGATATTCCTGACTTTTAAGAAAACCGTAGAATAATTTTTTGAGGGGAATTATTTGGTGCCGGAGATACAGATTACAAATTACCATAAAATATCGTAGGGGAGCATCAGCATCAAAGAAATAATTCCAAAGATGTGAGAGACTTGAATCTCTCTCCTGCGCACCTAGATGTGTGGGAGGAAGGGAAGAAACACTAACCATTGATCTCACAAAATAGCAGCACTCATTCAATTAATATCAACACGAAGAGAATGTCCGAAAACCAACAATATAAATGTAACAACAACGAAATACGGGTCGTGGGTAGCCTAGTGATTAGAGCATCGGACTCCAGACCGAAAGGCCTGGTTTCGACGCCCGATGCCACCAAATACCCTCCGAGTACACACGGAATACGTGCTCGTTAAATCAGTGGGTCCGAAAGTCTTGTGGGCTGAATCACGAGTGCAAGGGACTGGAGAAAATTTCCCTCCTCTTCAGTTCCATGTCTAAATTGTGGAGGTGGAGATAGGTGGTGTCGCCATCTTTCGTCCCTTTGGGGAATTTCGCCGAGCTAATTCATACTGTCACCTTGTATGGTGCTCAAGACCAACGACAAGCGTACTTCTAGCCTCTTGCCACGATGAATTTCGTGGGCATCGATCTGACTACGTCAAACATGTGGCATTAGCCACAATACAACAACACAATGAAATACAAGAATTATTAGGAGACTATCAAAATCGATCCTTTCTTTATAGGATCAAATCTATTATCCTACTTAGTTTAATATTAATTCAACTACAGTGAACAACCGTCACTGTAAATTTTCCTCTATTAATAGAGGAATATATTTGAATTACACAATAATTTTGTAGTGATACCTCATCAGTAGCAAACTCACCCTCTCTGACTTCTTGCTTTGTTTCACTCCTTCTCCGTAACTAGTTAGAAAACCTGGCTTATATATATAGTAGACTTAATTTACATATCATGGTTTCTTCTTCAAAAGGGTTGGTTGTGAATAAGCATAATTTTTCCCAAAGTTTCCCCCAAAGGGGAAAGGGGAAGGTCTTAATAGATCCGTCATAAAGGTTTCATATTTATCTTTGAAATATTTACAATACTGAATACAAAACGTTTTGCAATGTATACTGAAATAAAATCCGAAAATCACATTACCCTTTTTCAAAGCTTATTTATTTACGCCATAAGATTTCCTTTGGAATTAACTTATATCTCTAATTTTGCTTCATTTTCTATTACTCTCGACTTATTACAGCAATAACACGACAACGATTTAATATTCCACATAGTACTTCAAAGTTGAATAATTCATTTAAAATTCGGTGACAAATAGTGTTTCAGACTTTTAGTTGTGTCTGCTGCCATTGGCATTTATATAAATAATAGCAAATCCGAGAATTATATTACACTGTATAAACAGATAGGAAGATACAGTGTTCTTTCGATACGCTAATATATAAAATAGACCAACGGACATTGGATGCGCCATCCAAAAATTTCATTCCATTTACTTTGATCAAAATATTTCGAAGTTAAGGTACAAAGTTATTCAAAAATGATCATAGTCATTATTTCTTTTCTTCTTTTTTTTAAAAAAAATTCAAGTAAACAACCCAATAGATATCAATGCAACAATTAATGCAATGAAGAATGGAATCTTTTTGAAGGAATGATTGTAAGTTTTTTGCCGTTAGATACGAGAACACAAATGAAAAAAAATTAAAAGGGTTTTACTAGCCTTTCGATTTTACAAAGAAATTAATTTGGGAAGAAATGCAAGAAAAACAGAGTGGAGGAGTAAAAAGTGAAAGAGTTCACAAAAGGATTTTGCAAACTCAGTGCATTCCACAAAAAGTATTTTGCAAGGAGAAAAATTTTTTTAGTCCAGTGCAAAAAGGAAATTGTAGTCTTTTGTAACTAGATGAGAATCCTAAAAATTTTTTTTTCCCCTCTTTTTTCTTTTTTTGTTTTTTTAATGTTTTTTTCCGAAAGAAAATTTAGACAAAGGGGGGAAAAAGGTGCAAAAAGGGCTGAGTAAAAGTAATTTTTTTTTTTCGTGTTCAAAAGTTGCTCTTGCAATACAGATGGTGAAAAAAAAATTAAATTTTTTTTAAATTTAAAAAAAAAACCCCCCCAAAATTTTTTAAAAAAAAATTTTTTTTTTTTTAAAAATTTTAAAAAAATTAAAATTTTTTTGGGGGAAAAAACCCCTTTTTCCAAACAAAAAAAATTTTTTTTTAAACAAATTTATATACTTTTTGGGAAAAAAAAAAAAATTTTTGGCCCCCAAAAAAAAATTTTTTTTTTTTTTAAAAAAAAAAATTTTCCCCAAAATTTTTTTAAAAATTTTTTTTTTTTTTAAAAGGGGGGAAAACCGGTTTTTAAAATTTTGTTTTTTTTTTAAAAATTTTAAAAATTTTTTTAAAAAAAAAACCAAATTTTTTTAAAAAAATTTTTTAAATTTTAAAAAAAAAAATTTTTTTTTTTTTGGTTTATTTTTTTAAAAAAAAAAAAAAAAATTTTTTTTTTAAAAAAAAAAAAAAAAAATTTTAAAAAAAAAAAAATTTTTTTTTAAAACCCTTAAAAAATTTTTTTTTAAAAAAAAAAATTTTAAAAAAGGGAAAAATTTAAAAAAACCCCTTTTTTTTAAAAAAAAAAAAAAATTTTTTTTGGGGAAAAAAACCCCGGGGTTTTTTCCTTTTAAAATATCCCAAAAAAATTTTTTTCCTTTTTTTAAAAAAATTTTGAAAAAATAAAATTTTTTTTTTTTTTGGGTTTTTTTTATTTTTTTTTTAAAAAAAAAAGGGGGGAAAAAAAAAAAATTTTTTCCAAAAAAAAAATTTTTTTTTAATTTAAAATTTTTTCCCTTTTTTTATTTTAAAAAATTTGGTTTCCTTTTTCAGGGTTTTTTTTTAAAAAAAAATTTTGGGGGGAAAATTTTTTTTAAAAAAAATTTTTTTCAAAACCCCAAATTTTGGGGGGCCTTTTTGGGGCCGGGGGTTTTTTTTTATTTTTTTTTCCTTTTAAAACCGGGGGAAAATTTTTTTAAACCCTTTTTTGGGGGGTTTTTTTTAAAATTAAATTGTCTCGATATTGCTCGACGTCGATATGCTTAAGTATTTCTATTAAACATAAAATATTTATGTAAATAAAGTAAATATAGCAAAAAATCATAAAATATACCAGAAACCGCAACATTTACATGCATCATTGAGCAGTTGAGAAAAACGAATTCTTCTGCATGGCAACACCAAGACCGCATTCATCACAAATAACTGCGCAGGGTATGAAATGAACTGAGATAAGAAACGTTCCTCGACCAACTTACTCTCCAGACCTTTTACCAACCGACTACGTCGTTTTCTATTGATTCGAAAACTTCTTGCAAATGAAAATCATTTAACAATTGAACAATATCTCAAAATGCCTTTGAAGAACTCATTGGTTCAAAACTCCAGAGTTCTATATGCTGCTAGAATAAATAGATATTTTTCTTAAAGTTAAATATGAATATATCTTATTGATTCTTATTTAGATTTCTTCCATCATCCAAAAATAGGCTGAGAAGGACCGGCTGGGATATTTCTTGTCAAACAATAATCCTGGGTCATTCTTGGCTTTTTTAAGTACATTCAGTTTCGTGACTAAGTTTCGTAATTCGGTGATATTTGCTAACCGAGTTTGATGACTTAGCGATATTTTCCAAATAAATTTTCTGCCAAGCTTAAATCTGTAGACTAACATTGCCAAAGAGGTATTCTCCTTTACTCTACAAACCAGCGGTTCTCAAACTGTGGTCCACCAGCTCATGGGGTTCTGCAGCGACTTTCTAGGGGGTCCAAGAAAGTCCCTCATTATGTGCTGAAATTTTCCCCTCTAACAAACATTAAAAAACCTTGTGGTAAGATACTTTTTTATATTACGTTGAGTGAGGCCGTACATGCCATTTCCCCATGAGCAGCCCAATATAAACTAGCCTTTGCTGAAAGCTCGTAGAAAGATGTGCCCTTCTAGACTAGATCACTAAATTGCTCTTAATGGAAAATTTCTGCTGTAACATGTATTTCAATCAAGAACATGAATTCAGTTTCTTAGTTCAATTAATTTGATGTTTACTGTTTTCTTTATAAGGAACAGAAAAAAATTAGAAACGTCTATATAAGTAGCAGAGGCAGTCTTAGAATTGTTGGGGAACCGTAAAAATGCTCAGCTATGCGTTGGGACTCAGGGAGGTTTGTTTTCAATAATTGGGGGTCCATGATGTCAGGTTGATACGTAAAGGGGTGACGTGTGGGTTGAAAGTTTAAGAACTGCTGCTGCAAACGATTTTTCAGACCATAATACCCATTCAGCAAAATGCGGAAAAAATTTCGCAAAAACACATAATCAAATTAATAAAATAAGTAATTTATTTCAATTAAATTAGCTTCTGTCCTCAACATTACGGAAAAAAAGTCAAAGAATGTTAATAGAAACATTTAAAAAAGGCATCTTCCTAGACAAAAACAATTTAAATTAACCCTTATAGTCATGGTTCAAGAAACATATCTTGAGTCCTTAAACTGAATAAAATAAATCACAAATAAATAGCTTAAGATTTCAAAAATGTCGAGAAGTCTCCTCAAAAATTACAAAATGTATAATTTTTTAATAAGAATAGCAGACAAGGACAATGGTGATGTGATAAATATGTTTTTTTTTAATTTTGAGATCGTAATTAAATTAGCTAGATGTAAAACATGTCGGTTACAAAATGGACTTGTTTATGGAAACATGTAGAATCAGAAATGTTGAAACATTATTCCGACTCGTTAATTATTTTGACAGTCGCACCCATCTGATTAGAATGTTTTATTCTCACTAATTACATACTGTTAAAATGAGAACTATGGTTTGATAAAATATTTTCTTTCCAATGACTAATGGCTTCTGATTTAATCTTGAAACGCTGGATGGAGAAAATTTAATTACCGGTAATACACTAATTTGTTAAGATAAAACTCTGCGGGTAGCTTCTTTTATTCCATTTAATCATATCTCTTAGTTTAATAATAATTTACTTTCTTTTCAGAAATTTATACGAAGATTTTTTTTATTTTAAATATATTTTATTACTAGCTGGTATACCCGTTCTTCGCATGGGTGAATTGAAAAATTAAACAATACAGACCGAAGGATAAATGAGTTTTAAGAGTTAATTTTAGGGGACTTGTAAATTAAAAAAAAAAGTTTTTTGCATATCTCATAAAAAAAAAACCATGTTTACTTAATTTTAAGTCTGTAGATATAACAGCTGAAAAAAAAGATTTTTAATTTATAACCCCGAAATTTAATAGTTAATATTAAATCTCTATATACAATGTTGAATTTATTGAACAATCTCTCTATATACAATATTAAATTTACTGAACAATCTCTATATACAATATTTTTACTGAACTATCTCTCCTTAAAAACAATAGTCAGTTCAAAACATCAAAAACAGTAGGGTGAAAAAATCTGAAGCGGGAGGAGGGCCCGGGACATTTGACACTGTCGGGGTGAGGGACCGGTTTTAAAACCTGCAAGAAAGGGGTGAGGAAAAGGGTGCATGACATTTGGCCTGTCGATTGAAATAAATGATCCTATTTGGGAAAAGGATATTATTCACCATTTCATTGGTTTTAATTTTATTTTCTGGAACACTAATTTTTTTTTATAATAAAAATAGCCAAGTTTTTTTTTATAATATTAGCTATCTGCCAGTGACAGTTTCGTCAAAATTAGTCCAGCCGTTTCAAAATTAGCCGGAACAAACAGACGACATACAGACAAAAATTTTTTAAAATTTATTTTTTTATATAATACCTTATATTCTTTTTTTAAAGCATTTAGTAAAAAGCTGTTAATTTCGAATTACAAACAGACACTTCATTTTTTATTTATATGTATAGATTATTAGTTATAATACTATTTTAACGACAATTAGATCAAAAAGCCAGTTTTATCGAAAGAGTCTTATTCCCTTTTTTTTTAAAGCAAATTACAAACACTGTATAACAACAATAAAAATAATGATAAGTTTTAATGTGAGACATGAATTTATATTTTAGGTACAGGAAAACTCTAACTATTATCTTACATTTATATCGAAGCAATCTCTTTCATGTAAAAAATTTAATTTCCTACATACATGTTACCCGTCCTGTAAAGAGGCAGATTATATGTGATAGGTTCAAATTCCTTACTTGGATCCATGTGGAAGATTAACGAGATGGGTATCAGCTTAAGTATCACCATCATCACTTAATTGAGATTCAATATCTCGAGGGGGATCTCAAATAACTTTCGGCTTGATTTAAAGTACGATATTAATATACAATCAATCAATGAAGCAAAGGGTTGTCTTAAATCATACATGCATTCAAGAAAGTTAGATACACTACTGTTTAGAACATTTCAATATTTTTATTATTATTATTATTTCTAATGGCAGATAATAAACAGTTATTAACAGAGTTCATCCTTCTATCTAGTACTTCACTGAAAGCTGGTATCTCTTTTAGTGCGGTGCCATATTGGCGGATACCAATCACCGCAGGTAATTTTGACCTCGTTTCTCCCGGGGGGAAACACCCAGTCTGGCGATGCGAACCTGTACTAGGATTTAATTTTGCCTAGAGAAGCCCTAGGGATCTTTTACATGCCTTATAATCATACGACATGACCGCTGTTGATTTTCTGCATCATGAAAATCCATCGATTTAGGCCGGTGTCGAGCCCGCAACACATTTCAATATCTTCGAGGAACCATAAAAATATTAAACGAAATTGGTAAGAAATGCAAAATTATTACAATTAGAACATGATGTTTACAAATAAGAAATAGTCAAGTATTTGTAGGGTCAAGAAAAAAAAAGTTATTAAAGGGTGTTAAAATAATAATTCAAAGTTATAATTTATAAATGTATATGAAACAGATATAACAAAATATAGAAAAAAATATATAGTAATACGTTAAATTTATTGGTTAAACTGTTTTGTTTTTCTTATAATTTTCTGCACCTTTCTTTTAATTCAATACACTCTGACAAATATATATATATATATATATACTAGCTGAATGACCCGGCGTTGCACGGGCTTCTTCAAGTGTACAGCTTTATACCTTGGAAGATTCACCTTCCTTTTCAGTGTCAGCACTTCCTGGTGTGTGTGTGATTTCTATATACACTCAGGAACATTAAAAATAGCGACCCAAGAAGAAAGCATCGGATTGAAATGAAATTTAATACACACAATGACACAGATGAGAGATTCACTTGATTTTAAAAACAAGACAATTAAACGGAGTACAGGGTGTGCAACGGCACAAATACTGGGCAACTTCACTGGCGCGTTGGACCACCTCAGCTACGCAATACATGCCACCACACGGTCCGGCATTGAGTTGGTCAGACACCTTATGTTGTCCTGAGGCAGATGGGCTAAAATCTTCGAACAGCCCACTCCTAAATCATGTACAGAGTAACACGATGACATCTGCCGTTTCAGATGATCCCACACACGTGCTCTACAGGGGACAAAATCGAGGGGCGCGGGCCGGCCATGGAAGAGTCTGTGAAAATGACGTAGGAAGTCTTGAGCAACTCTTGCTGTATGGGATCGAGCATTATCTTGCTGGAAAATTGCCCCTGTGAGACCATTTAGGAAGGTCCTACATGGGGTCGATGAATATCATCAACTAGCTTTTGGCCGTTAGGTTCCACGCATCATAATTAAAGTGGACCGGCTATCACCAGGCTAGACCCCCAGACCATTAGACCAGCTGTGCGGGCAGTGTGACGTAGAACGGCAGTGTGGGGGGAATTGTACCGCTCTCAGGGCGCCTTCATGCACCCGTACACGGTTATCATCTGTCCCCAAAACAAACCGGGATTCATCACTAAACACAACCTTTTGCCAATCCGGGACATTCCCACATTGATCTGGGTTGGCTTTCCTGTAAACGCAGTTGCCGATGTTCAGTGTTAAAGAGAGTGCACGGAAGGGAGCTTGGATTTAGATTTGCTTCTGCAAAGGTGTCTACAGAAATTGTTTATTGGAACAGTATTGCTACGCCTACGTCTGCTCGTATCGTTGAACGAGGTCACTGTGGGGTCCCTGGGGTGCTTGCCGCACACGATCCTTCGATCCTCTCTCTCCTCGTGAAGTGTGCTTCCCTCGTCGCTCCAGACCCGGTTTTTCAGCGCGTGGGTACCTTCTCGTGTCCACTGTTCCAAACAATTTCTAACGGCACACTGCGAACGATCCACCTGGCCAGCAACACGGCGCGTCGACCAGCCTGCAGTTTTTCATCCCGATGATCCAGGCCTCTCTCAAACTCGCTTAACTGTGAGAAATGTCTTCTAGCACGTTTTACCTGGCATGTTTCGCTTACCAAGTCTTCCACAATCGGCGGGTAATCGTCACGTTTTATGAATCATCAATTTGCGCTGGCTTATATAGCACCGTTTTTCCTGATTGTAGCGCCACCTAGGCGTGTATGAGCATGCGTATTGGCACAAAACTTGGATCATTTGCATATTACATTACGCTGTACTTATTTGCAAAGTTTCGCGATTGTACTTAGCTTCCTTCTTGGGTCGCTATTTTCAATGTTCCTGAGTGTGTCATTAAATACTCTTTTTCGAAGTTTCTTCCACATTTTTTTTTCTCTGGCGGGTCTGTTTTATAGCCCACTTGGCAGCATTGCAAGGGCTTTTTCGTGGAGTCTATTTTATCCCCCACGGGAATTTCCCTTCTCCCTGGACACCAGTACTTCTGTGTGTGTTACTAAAGGAGCGATATGTGAAGTGATTTCTATATTTATCTCATTTAAATCCTTTTCAGAAATTTCTTCCACTTCTCTTTGTCAGACAGGTTTTTCCATTCGCTTAGCCCAGCGCGTTGCATGGGTTTTTCAAGTATAAAACACCCTTTTCTCACCGAGGGATAAGATCTTTTTTTTTTCAAATTTCTATTTTCGATTAAAAATTTACGAAGCTAATTCAGTTTTGTTCTCAAGAAAACCGACACTTACGGATTTTTTATTAAATAAATAATTTAGTAATTAATACTAAAACGCATTATAACTTTGATTCTTCAAATAATATGTTAATTTATATCAATTTTCGTTAAATAATGAATCAAAAAACGTGTACCGTTAGCTATGAAACTACTGATTTTATCTGGATGTTTGATTTTTCAATTAAATGTTAACTGCGAAAAAGAACAATTGAGGTGAGCCTAAAAATTTGCTTACATTCCTTGTATAAAATAAGATTTAAAAGGAAATAGTAGTATTCAACAAAAACAGGGCAGCATTTTCCTATATTTTAAGGTTTTTCAGTAAATTATTTCTCTAAAAGGAATCTATCAATTTCGATGCATTATTAAAAACTAAGATCATATTAATTATTTTACAATGAATATTTTTTAAAATTCAAACTTATAAATTGGATTTGGAAAATTACTGGAAAATTCATTTTTTTACACTCATTATAAAAGAAAAAACATTCAAAAAGAAAACATCTTTTTCTGACAGAAAAATCTTTTATCTGCTTACGTGCTCTCCGTAAGAGTTTTACCCATGTGCACTATAAGAGCTTAAACTCGTAGGTTCTGAGGTAACTTTCCCATAATTAACTAATACTGGCATTTGGCGATTTTTCACAATTTTTCGTTGTATTTTGCAGCTTCCCAAGGCGGAAAAAATACATCTTTAAAAGCATATTTTTAATATAAAGAAAGCAGAATTTTTTAATTACAAAATTCCAAATTTTTTGAAGTTTCACAATAATTTGTTTCAAATTACCTTGGCAGCGTTGAAAAGTTTATAAAAATGCCAATCTGCTTGAAAATAGTTTTATCTTTTTTTAGGAACTTAAATTAGAAAAATTTAAAACATTGTAAAAATTGAGATTTTAATAATATATTGTTAATCACATGTTAAAAGATTTATTTTTAAAAAAAGTTAAATTTAACTCAGTAGAACAACGTCATGAAATTCCATTTTGGCTGAAAACTGATTTTTGACGTCATATTTTTTTTTGTAACAATAAAGTTTTAAACAACAATGCGAAAAAATAAAATTTTGGGCCCCCAAAACTGAAAATTAAAATGGTTTTAATTAATATTTTTTAAACTAATTGCGATATTAGTCGAATTGTAAATCAAACCATTCTCAAATTTTGCCCACCAAAATTTCATCAAAATCGGTCCAGCCCTTAGGAGGTTTAGTCATATACACACGCACAGAAGATTTTTATATATAAAGATTTTTTAAAAAGATATTATTAAAAACCTAAAATGCATGATTCGTCACATTTTGCAACAATAAAGCCCTTTACCAGTTTGGCTGAAAACGATTTTCGACGCCAACCGTCTTTTTAAAAAACCTTTTGTTCAACAATACGGTAATGTTGGGGTTGGGTTTTTTTTGAATATTTTTAATTAATATATTTTAACAAAATAATATCGGACCGAATTGCGATTCTAAGCCATTCTTGAATCCACTTGAAACCACACAAAAAATTGCATCGAAATCGGTCCAGTCGTTTAGGAGGAGTTTAGTCACATACACACGCACAGCAGATTTTTATATATAAAGATATATGTACATATACACGTAGAAAGAAACGAGCTACTATCACGAAACTTAACAGGTATATAGTGTATCAAAAGATAAGAAAATCATTGCAAATTCAGAACAGGTTGTTTTATTAAGAAGGTATGGATCGAAAAAGTTATATAAAACTCGATGTGTAGTAAATCCACCACAACAATACAAACCAAAACACGACGTGTCATCGAATCAGTGAAGTCACCTTATGACTTTTCGTATAAGATCATGCCATATTAAATGCAACTAGCCTGCACAGTTTTCCCGGGGACGGCGGGTTCCCTTTTCAAACACTTTAAAGTGCTTTTTGGAGAGGGTTGTTGACAGGGCGGTGCCTAAGAAGCATTTCTGAGAGTCGCGAAGTACGTGGACGATCGTTGTCTTGCCAACAAATGGCAACTGGGTGACATAATAGCATAACTAGTACAACTGATGTTAAAATCTCGCCCACGTAACTGCGTGCCTTCAAAGTGCTTTGAAGAACGACTAAAGATGATCGAGTGCTCCCCACATTGTCACCCCTTGCGTAAACTCCGTATGCTTCTCAACAACAAATACCGGATGGGACCAGTACCTGGCCAGCTCCAAATGTATATGTGCTAGTCATTAGCATTCAGACTGAATCAAATCACCCTAAAATCACATGCCTTAGTCATTTCATCTTCCTGAGATGGGAAAAAATTTCCCAATCGATACTGCTTGCGATGCAGGGTCAGTGGTAACCGTCTCAATGGTTATCAGCTCTTATTAACTTCGTCGGCCAGTCTCGGGGTTTTTCCTATATCCCCCCCCCGGTTTTGGGAAAAGGGTAAATGGCATCGTCACCCGACTTTATTGAGGGGGGGATTCATGATTGCGCGATCATCAGCGTTTTTTTATTCTGGGCCTTAATTTCGACTATTTATAATATTTTCCGTGTTAAATTGTTTCCAACACCGATCAACTACTGTATCTCTCTAACGGAGGTGGTGATCAAACCCTCTTAACCCTCTTCTTTTCAAAAAACTACACGTCCCTCTCAAATCAACAATTGTTCGTGCTGGCGCCGGTTACGTCTCCAGGGCATCTCCAGTCATAATACAGTCCATCCAAATCAACAGATTTATTTGAATAACCCTATGGCACGAGTAATCATGCTTTTAAATTCTTCCAGCAGGGCATCTCATATACGCATAGAACGCTAAATCTTGTCTCGTTCGCGTCTAAATTTTAATAATTTTTTTTATTCTCACCAGACACTTTCCAATTATGGGATGTAGTCAATTTCTTCCGGGGGGTTTTATTTTTGTAACAAAGTTTACTTTGAACTCCTTGAACCATATTCTAACACGATCAAATTACAAAAATATGCTCGGTAGCCTAGTGGATTAAATCACACATTCTCGTAATAAACATTATCTAATCAAAAAGACCCACCGTTTAGAGGGGGGTCATGCCTTTCTGTGTGGCTCGGACCCCCAAAAGGGGTAAAAGATAGAAGAAAGGCTCGCAGATGTCTCCCCACTGACCAGAGCCCCGTTTTGCTTTAAATGTAATCTAAATCGCCCCCCTAAAACATACAGTTTTTTCCCTTGAAAAAACCCCACTTTTTTCAAAATCAATCTAGAAAAAAAATAATAATATCCCAAATTTCCAAATGTTTTCAATTCCCACTATTCTCTGCTCTCTTTTATTTTTTTATTCATTTATCTTGGGGGAATTTTCAATGTTAATAAAATACATTTTAAAGCGCTCAATTGAGCT
The DNA here is from genome assembly GCA_019973955.1 of Trichonephila inaurata madagascariensis. Taxonomy (NCBI): domain Eukaryota; kingdom Metazoa; phylum Arthropoda; class Arachnida; order Araneae; family Nephilidae; genus Trichonephila; species Trichonephila inaurata. The sequence continues at coordinate 65,599 of BMAV01013857.1, forward strand.
AAATTTTATATACATGTTTTTTTGGATGACAATACAATAATTTTAAATTATAATTAAAAAAAATTGATTAAAACTAATTATTTAAAAATTACAAATACGCTACGTTAGCATCTTTTTTTTGGTGACTTGTCTCAATACTTGAAAAAAGGTTTTTTTTTTTCACGTTTTAAACATTCATTTTTAACTGAAATTTTACATACCGATTGTTTCGGGTGACAATGATACTTAAATGATAATTAATAGAAATTCGCCACTTAATTTTGATTCTATCCAATTATTAATATTTAAATTAATTGTAACTATTTACTAAAAAAATAGCTAAAATAAAATTTTTTTTTGTTGATCTAAATAAAATTGGACTTTTTAATTTTTTTTTTTTTGTGTGTTATTCAATAAAACGTCTAAAATCCATGTTTTTCTTAAATCAACGATTTATAAAGAATTTCTTTTCTTTTTTTGAAATTTAAAGTTAACTGACATGTTTCGAAAAAAAAGAAGAAAAAAAAACATCTTACCACAGCATAACATTTTAAAACCTCTTCTTAGTACATAACATTTCAAAAATTGCGTAGATAGTTTTTTGACTAAAAACCCTTCTCAAGTGCCAAAATCATTTAATCTTACGCCTACTGACTGATACAACCTGGTTTTCTTCACAAGCCGTTCTCTTCCCTGTTGTAAGACTACTTTTCTAAAAAAGGAAATTAATTTGGACGCCCAAGGGTGTGCTCAGCAATGTAAGACTAATTAAGATCCCCAACACAAATTCGAAATTCATGTTCCTTTGATAGAAATCTAAGAAAACTTTTATTCTCATTTGCTAGATAAACTACACTCTACTCCAGTTTCTTTCCTAAAGGATAAAAAATATATAGAAGTGTTTTAAATTTACCACAAAGCGAGACCGTTTAATGTGAAAGTGGAGTAAGTAATAACAGTGCGATTTCATTATAAATTTATGTTTTCACCAGTTTACTAAAATTGTGCTAATAAAGAGTTTTGTTTCAGCTATCAATAAATTGTTCCTGACCGCTTTTCAAATGCCTGATTTCATCAATAATGTGAACTTAAATTTTAAAAATACGTCATAAAGTGATAAATAGTTCTCATAATTCGTATTGGCTTCAAGTGAACAATTCAATGATGAATTATAATAATCCATATAATATCAGAAATGAAGAAGCATCAAATTATTAATAATTTTTCAGTAGTTGTGAGGCCCTGCCCTGTTTATCTCGATAATTGTTTCTTTGTTACTTGTCTTTCTTTTTGGCGTACTTTTGAATTAAATGATTCTTCTTAAAGCTTTTGCCCAAGAAAGTGGACTTGGCGAAAGTTATTTGGCAGGATCACCAATACAGTAAAGTTACAAAGGAAATATACTCGAAGTGGGAAAAGAGCAAGAAAAATAATTTCATTTGATTGATGCACGAAGTATATACATACGTGTGTGTGTTGCATTTTACTCAATTAAGAGTTATTTTTTCAAAATCTAATAGAGTAAAGGTTTGGTTCTTAAGACACACACACTCATATATGTATATATATATAGTTTCATAATTTATATAAAATCAAAGTTAAAAGAGACGAAGTTAACACTTCTAAGTACTGAACATTTTTTCTGAATAAATCGTATAACAATATAGGTTTTACTAATAAATATTTTAATAAATATATTCACTAATTTTCAATTAGCAATATTATAAATAAAAATCCATTTTAATAACATTTCCCACTGGGATCAAACCTAGATAATGTGTTAAGGACTATTGACCAAATAGATACTAATACTTACTATATTTATTTTAATATCGGTGTTCAATATTATGTTATTCTTTTTGATTAAAAATGAAAAGAAGTCAATTTAATTGTAAAAAATTTCCTTTTTAAAGGAGTG
>BMAV01013858.1:0-22771 GCA_019973955.1 Trichonephila inaurata madagascariensis
GACATTTCCAATTCCGGGTCACAGCTGCTGCACTGCAGTTGTATGTAAGACGGTGTCAGCTGAAATCTGACCTATATTTTACCCTACTCTACTTTTTAATCACCACACTTCTCGTAAAATTAACTCTCTGTTTGCTAGAAGTTTCTGTGTTGCGTACGGTCTAGCATTCTCATCTACTGTAAGTGTCCTATTGAGGCAAGAAAAAATTAAAATAATTTTTTCGGAAGGAATAATGGCACGTATATTGCCCATTCTCCAGATTTCTTTCCGTATATTCTGAACTATTCTGAGCGTTTGATATCATTTGCAGAGATGCGCCTGCTCTGAAATCTGTGTAAATCTCTGTCGCCTTCATTTTACCCTTGAAAACGATAATAATTAAGTTATTTTATTTTCATCAATTAAAGAGAGATACATAAATATTTTATTTTTTTATATTTAAAAAAATGAATATCGCTTAATCCTTCCACCTTTATACATTTTTCATTTTTTTTTAAAAAAAAGTAATTTAGTATTCAATTAAGGAAATCTGGAGAAAAGTAATAAATGTAATGAGACATATTTTAAAGAAAAATAAATCTATTCATTTGACATGAAAGTACTGAGATTACCATTTTAATTCTTTGCATTTATAGAACTAGTTAACATCTACAAGCACATAACATCTTATGCTTAATCTTATGACAGTTTTTGGATTAAGGGGGTTCACCCATGTGACAGCCTGTTTTTCGAGCATTTTAGGGAATTGTTTTTCACGACCAGTAAAAAGAAAGAACTTTAAGCTTTTTTTTTATCATTTATTTATATTTATTTTTATTTAAAGAGTATGTATATAAATTGTTAGCCAAAAGTACCAAATAGAACGCAAGTTATAACGCTCTGAACACACCCATCTCAAAAAATTGGACGCTCACTTCCTCCATGATTCCGGCTGATTGGATTACCTGAAATAAAAAAAAAATAGGGACGTTTTCGTGGAAGCAGAAATGCTCGGACTGAACTATATTAAATTGAAAATACTAATAACTGTATTTTTGGTGGACCACTGAATAACAAGTTTCGAATTCCATTTTTTTTATGTTTCTGTTATAAAAAATAAAGTATTAATATTTTTGTAATGATCGTTACTTTTTCCAATCATCTGTATATGCTGAGTGTACCATACAAATCTGAAGTCATTCGGTCAAATCGTTCTTGAGATATAATGGAGGAAAGTTTGAAAACACAATTTTGAGAAAAACGTGTTTAATATTTTAAGTCTGGTTAAAACTATTAAAATCTTAACTTATCCTTAATCGGTGATACTTGGTCTATAAAGTACTCATTCCTCTTCCTCTTGGAATTCTTTCAAAGCAAATTGTTAGCTTTTGTATCAATTCATTCTTGTTTAACGGCATTATTTAAGCGCAATATGCGCATTTCATCTCGTTTCTGTACTTAAGTTTCCATGTGGCATCTCATAGTCGTCCCATAGAGGTACCCCATAGTCGTCAATACTTTTATTACTCTTACAAACCTTCGTTAAAGATAATGACAGATAAGTATGTAGCAATTTCAACAATCTTTGTGCCAGTGTGCAGATGCTTTAAAACAAATTCCAAATCAACGAATTTATAGACTCATTATTGTTTTGGGTCTCTACGAGATAGATAAATATCTTTTAGAAGTCTTACATATTACAGTTTCAGAAATAGAGCAAATACTGAAGCAAAATCCAAAACGCTACGGGCCAAACTTTGAGCGATTAGAGCCTCCACGCTCATATTGTTTTTTAGTTTTTTCGCAGAAGCTGATGTAAATTCCTCATCATTTTGGGTGGTAAAATGGTTTCCACTAAATTTTCGCATTTTGTTACGACCAGGAGGAACATTTCCAGTCGTACTTCCTCTTCGGCCACTCATTGCGAAAATAAAGAATTTTTAGCTGTTGTGCTCTTCGACCAAGGCTAAGAAAAGTTCGCCAAAATATTCAATAACAACAGATATTTCTTTTTAAACCTGTACTAACTTGTCTTGAATATTTGTATAGAAGGGAATCTCAGGTATCAAACCGAATGTATACAATAGGGTCCAGCCTTCGAATGCCAACTCAGTGCTCTGAACAGCTTCTTCTAACTGCTGTATCTTTATAAAGACTTCTTATTTTTTTTTAAAAAAAATCTCTTTACCACCGAATTTTAGACATGTTAAAGAAGCAGTTTATGAAAGAAAAAAAATTTGAATTTTTGGAATTCATCACATGGGTGAGCCCCCTTAACATCAGAAAAAATTGCAAAACCCTTTCTTACAAGTCACAGTAATGAATTATTAATAATAAGATTAAATGAATTACACATTTAATATTTAATATAAAGATATTTAATTTGAATTATTTTCATCTACAGTTCCTACAGTCTTATGATATTTCACAATATCTATTTTTTTGCTTCATTTTGATTTTAGTACATTCTTGTACATTCTAATAAATATTTACTCTAAACTGAAGAGTTCTACAATATAATTCAGTAGTGAAGGTGAATGTTGGGTGAGAATACTATATTCGCAAAAATTCTTCAAACAGGAATTCGCATAGTAATATCTGTCAGCTATTATGTTACCTAAAACATTGGGTTTTATTCCATGGTAGTTGAGTACTTTATTACCTGCTGATATTGCAAGAGTAATTATGGATCTTGTACAAATTAAGTACATTTTAAAAATTAAAAAAATAAAAATTGAATTCACATTTTCTTTTTCTTTTTTTAATTACAGCTGTTTTGATCTAGGGGACTGACGCCTTTAACCCGCGATCCCCCCGCGCGGGGTATTTGTACACCCAGCAACAAGAAAAGCCTCCACAATTCTAAAAATAATGCGCAGAGCCACGATTTTTCTGGCTGCCCCGTTTGGTCATTGCCTTCAGACCTGATGTAATCAATTTGCTAGGACGATTCGAATGTAACGACCTTAAAGTTTATTTGGGGTGCGGGGGCCCCCCCAGTGATTGAGTTATATTTTCGTACTGGCATCTACGGAAAAGTACGTTTTACTATTTCCGTTTACGTTTTTTTTAAATATATTAATATGCACGAAAATTTTATTTAAAATTTCAATAAAGCGGTATAAAAAAAAATAATTCTATGAAAAATTTGAAAATACAATTTTTTTTTAAAAATTTAAACGTTTTCTAGAAATTGTGACAAAACCCAGAGAAAGGGGGGAAAAAAAAGACTTTGTCTTAAATACTTATCAACAGATTGACAAAATGAACTAAAGTTAAATTGATAACTGCATGATTTCTAACCAAAATTTGGGGATGAAACTTGAAATTAAATTTTATAATACGGTGGTGTTTATACCAATGATGAAATTGGGTTTTATATATAGATATTATTTTCCGAATATTAACCTTTGGGCCCTTGCGAATTTTTATCATCTACAAACTGCAGGAATTTCCCTTTTTCTATCATTCGGTTCTTTGAAAATAAATGGCATTCAATATTATTAGGGAGATTAGAATGGATCTTGTCCCCAGGGGGATATGAGATCGTTTCCCCAAACCCTTAAAAAAACACTCAAAAAATTTTTACTGACACAGAATATATTAAAAAAGCATTAATCCCCAAAAAGAGGTGTTGCACTGTTGTCCCGGTAAAAGATAAAAAATATTGTTAAACTATGAAAAATTTCTCTGAAATTTGAAAATGATTAAAATTTTTTTTTACTTTTATATTTATAAATTAAAAAAGTATATTTATTACTGGATAAGCTTTATTGGGTTTATGAAAAAATATAACATTTTGCAAAAGAAAATTTTGGGTTTAGTTTAAATTAATCTAGTCTCATTTGAAAGCAATAAATTTAAACAATTTTATTTTTAATAAAAAACCCCTCTTATACTTCATAAATATATAAAATTGATTTAAAAAATTTTTTTATTTAAATACCGTGTTAAAAAAGTTTGGGGGGTTCTCTACACCCGCGGAGACGGTAGAAAACCGGCGGGGACCCGGGGTTTCAAACAAAATCTATTTCGAAAAAAAATATCTTGTTTTCATATTTTTTTTAAAAAAAAGCGGGGTTTTAGCAAGTACATATGTTATGACTTTATGCCTTTAAACCTTAAGAAAATTACATAAACGCGCATTTTCTTCTGTATCATATGAATTTAAAACCCATTTGGCAGTATGATACAGAAAACGAAATATACAACACATTTTATCAGAAAAATAAATAAAGCAATTTTTTTTAAAAATTTGTATAATATTTGAATTTTATAAAAAAACAGCTACCGTAAAAAAGAAATTTTTGAAGAAATGTTCAAACTAAAAAAATCTTTTCCATATAAAAAAAAAGTTAGATTCTTTCACATTATTTAAGACAATCTTAAGGTATCCGACTACGTTCGGAACCGTGATTTTGCAAAGGCGTATAAAAAGATAATATATATGATATTTAGTGTCACTTGATTAGAATACGTATATAAAGTTGTTTTAAGAATATTATTACAATAAGAAATTATTTAGTTTCAATATTTTGACAAAAAAAAAATGAACATAGACTAAAATATTTTCAAAATATTCTCTTTTTATGAAAAATGCTTCTATAATAATAATATTTTTTGCATGTATATAGCATAGATCTCTGTAGAGAGTCTGAACTAGAATTTATGAAACATATAATTTAGAAATGGATTTAACCATATTTTAGTAAAACAGTGGGGAGAAATTTTGAGAAAAAAACGCCAACAATTATTTAATTTGGGAGAAACTCAGAAAAAAAAAAGGGAATTTTTAACACTCCTGTTGGGCCCTTTTGAGGTTTTCCTTTTTTAAAGCACACACACACACACAAAATATTATTATTTTTGAAGTATTTTTCTTATAAAAGGAGAACGTTTTGAAATTACGTATTTCTAAGTCAATTTTAACCAAAATATATATATTGCATTTAATTAATTCTTCTAAGGACATTATGACAAAAAGAAATTTATACATGTATTCTAATCTAAGTGAAAATTAATCCATTTAGAAATTGTCCATTATGCGCTTTTTTAAAATCACAGTTCCAAACGTAGTCGGGTATCTTAAATCAGTGATCTGCAACCCCCGGTCCTCGGACCGGTGCTGGTCAGTGGATCAAATGGTACCGGGCCGCCTAACGAACCTTAAACCATTGCCCTTTTATTTAGTGGTGCATTTATTTCGGATTTGCGCAACTTTCCACAAAAATCACGTTATATTCCACGTTGCATCACTTTTATTCATTTTTAGTGTAACTATATTTTATTCTGAAGGCATATTTATAAATGTAACTAAATTAAATCAAAACAATCTAAAATATAAACAATCAACGTGTCCCACCCTCAGCGGGCCGCGGTAAAATTTTCAAACGTCGACCGGCCCGCAGCGATAAAAAGGTTGCGGCGCATTGACTCAAATGAATAATTAATTCGAATTAACATGAGAGAAGTTATGTGAAGACTATTGGAGACAAGACTGTATAATTTTTCGTCTGGATTATATAATGCACCGACGTTTTTTCAATCCTTGTTAATGTGAGGAGCTTGGAAATCGAACCATGCTAACATCAGCCATTGCATGGGGAACTTCATTGGATGGGTCACTCAAGAACACCATGTATGGGTAAATGTTTTGATTGTAAAAACTTGTTTAACAACTGTAAACATACATGTATATAAAATAAATAATTGTTTCAAAAAGCATGTTTTCCTTATGCTTAATAATTTCTTAATATAATTATGTTTAATATTTTTTTTAAATAAATTTTTAATTTCTTTATATTTATTGCAGTTTTATGAAACAAGTTGCTTATAAATTAATTATGTAAGAGAATAAATGTTTCCTTTTTTCTAAAATTCATACCAGGGAGGAAAAAAATAATGCATTTTTCCCAAAGAAAAGAATATTTTTTTTTATTCTAATAAACTGAATATCCACAAGTTAAACAATCCGAATTTTTTTTTAAAAAAAGATTTCATTGCAAGATAAATGGAAATTTCAAGTTTTTTTTAATTGCTTAGTTTTTTTTATTGTTAGATCCCGCTCTAATAAAAAGTAAAAGAAAAAATATATATATAATCCTTTTTTTGTGTGTGTTAGGGGGGATCAAAATTTTACCTACTTAAACCAAGATTAATATTTTTTCTTAGAAAAATTACTTTCTAAAGTAAAAAAAAATGCTAAGCTAAAAGTATTTTAATAAATGTTTTGAAAAATAGAATAAAATTAATTAGGTTCTCTTTAAAAACTAATTAGCTTCACGTATTTTTGTAACACAATGCTTTATCTTATCAACGACTTAAAAACATCACTGTGAATCTTTTAGTCAAAACTTAAGTGAGAAATAAAATTAATAATTTAAATTTTAAATGAAATAGTGATATGAATGTTGTAATATATATGTATTTAATTCAAAATTTATTGATATGTGATGATTGAATGCAATTAAAATTATTAAAATGATTAATAATTTAAATGATATTTATATGGAGTTAAATGACTTTCTTTCAATCGAAATGTACACGTATTTAACATGAAAAACTTGGATTAAATCGGATGAATGATTTATAATGGTCGCAATCAGTATAAAAATAGATTCGTATCACAATGATACTAAAGATACACCTTACAAAACAGAGGATGGGCTTTGAATATGTAAGGACTCAAAGCCATGACGTTGAAGTGATAAAGAAATATTGCAGCTTAAATGACATCCTCTATCTTGATCGAGGATGAAATTGCGTTGTCTGTCATTAACACCTTTGTTATTACTACAGAGTACGATATTAAGACGACACAATACGATTCAATTGACATAAATCAGTCAAAAAATTAAATCTAATTTTTTTAGACTAAATTACTTTTTAAATACTTTTCTATACACTCAGAAAATTTCAAAGCTCTAAGTTTTAAAAATCATAGAGCTGTGACAATGTTTAAGTTTGTTTTTATTCACATCCCTAATGACAAATCAAAACTTTAAAATGAATTATCTCTCAAAGATAAAATAACTAGTTTGTCTTCATTTAAATTGCTAAGGCTTTTTTTTTTCTATTGTATCAAATACTTGGAATTTTTTTTTTACTTGTTACAAATAGTACATGTAACAAAATATGGTATGCCTCTTTCAATCAAAGCAATACTTATTTTTTTTATATAAAAAGAAATTAAATTTAGAATTTACACATTTTTTAACCAGCGATCACTCGCGCGGGGTGTTCTGTACACCCCAGCAACAAGAAAATCCTCCCAGGATTCTAAAAAGAATGTGCAGAACCCGATTTTTCCTGTAACTGAAATTTTGGGTCATTAACCTTCAGGCCTGATGCGTCCTTTTTTCCGAAAGATTGGAATGTAATATTAAAAAGTTTATCGGGGGGGCTGAAACTCCCGTGAGAAGTTGAGCATTTGATGTCGCTCTAAATTTTTGGAAAATTATTAAAATATTACTTTTCACTTTCTACTATCATTATCTCTTAACTATAATTATTTATTACTGGTATATGCGTTTTATATACTGGTTTATGAAAAATATAAAATTATTTTTTTAAAATAAAATTTTGTATGTTTAGTTTAAATTAATGTGTTAGTCTCTTTTAAATTGAAAAAATTTAAAATTTTATTTGTAAAATACAAAAACATTTTGTATTTATAAATATGTATCATAATGATTTAAATTTTTTTTCATAATTAAATACACGTGTTAAAGTTTGGGTGTTCTCTACACCCCGGGCGACGGTAGCAAAAACAGGCGCGGGGCCGGGGGTTTAAAGGGAATTTTCAATAAGCATTCATAAAAAGAAGGGTTGCGCGAATACCAATCATGTTATCACAAATCCCATACCAACTTTTGTTATACATAATGTTACGTCCCTGTAAATCAAATTTCATATATGCACGTCTATTTTTGTAAGGAGAGTATCATTTTAAAAACGACTTCATAAGATTCAAGTATTTTTTAAACAATTAAATGGTTAGCCTTTTATGAAATTTTGAGCACAAAATATGTTTTACCTCATGCATACACATAGGAGGCAACCAAAATAATTATGAAAATCATTAAATAACAAAATTTTGTGTAAATCGTACCATGTCATCTTAATAAACAAAAGAATCAATCAGCTTGTAGTACCTTTAAGACTGAAAAAAAATCATGTATTTCCCAAAATCCAACTTGTCCCAAAGATATAAAAGTCAACAACAAAACAGGATACAATTTTAGTACTTTCTTTAAAGTTCTACATAATCTACTGATATTTAAGACCCGTATGGGAAACATATTATTATAAAAAGAGCATCGATATGTCTTCTAAAAATATTAAAAAAGATAATCAGTTAACGTATATCTGTAAGTACGTAGCATTCCTTGAAATAAGATATTTCAATTAGCTGCATAAAGACTAACTTAGTTAACTTAACTTAGTTAGAACTTGCTTAAACTATTTGAATGTCTTCTAGAAACGAAGGAATTTTTTATCCTTCAGTAAAAGGCTCAATATATCAGAAGTTAAGATTAAAATTATATGTGCTGCGAGGATCTGACTAGAGTAAGATGTTTTATTTAACGTGTGTGGCACATTTGCAATGTTTGAAAATACTGGATCTATATTTCAAAAGTTATCTGCTTTTCTATGTATTTGACTTGGTCAATATTAGAGGCTTTGATTCAATTTTTTTGTTGAATAGAAGAAATTAATCAACTTTTTCATTAGCTTAGTTATATCAGTCTCCTTTTCAGGATTGTTTTGACTCTCTAATATCATTTAGAGTCAAGCATAAAATACACTGATAATTTCTTTCAACTTATAGTTTCCTTTTGCCTTCACAAACAACAGAAATTTCAAAAAATTTTTAAGGGTATTCTCATTTCAATTTTTCTTGATTTCTGAAATTTTTTTGCCATTTAAAAGCATAACTCCTTAAGGAGCCTTTTTAATTTTTAACATCTTTCAAAATTTAATGCACTGATATTGTTCAATTTCTTTCGAAGCGAACTTTCTGGGTTAACAATTAACTCTTTAAGTTTTAAAAAGGGGGGGTCGACCAATCTCAAACTTGATGGAATGCAGTTTTAAATTCTTTAGTTCCAATAAGCCTAGTTGAATGTTGTGTTTCTTCACCCTTAATAACTTGAATGAAAGAGACAGTGGTTGAATGTCCTAGACTTATTTAGGGCACGTAACAAAAGCAGTTTACTTTATTCTATTTCTAGGGTAGCTCCTGAAAATATTCCTTAGATTTTTTTTCTCTTTGCTTAAAATTTTGCACAGAACATATCCTGAAACAAACATATCATGAATATGACACTCAAAAGCTTTTTCAATAAAATTTTAATCTACAATCTGTATAGCTGGGACAATCAATAGCACATCAAGTGCTTGATCACGAGAAACTACTTCAATTTTGAATGTTCTTGTCTAGTTATCTTAATGATTAGCTTGGTTGATTATATTTAATTGTGCTTTGAATACAACTTAGAAATCATAACTCTTACATGCAGAGAACTTAGCAATATGATGATATAAGAAGCATTCTGCTCCTGAAGAACATTAGATGATTGAATTTCCGAAAATTCCTGCTGTATATTGTCTATTTTTTTTCTCATATTTAAGACATTTTCTTTTTTCGTTATATTTCTTCCACTTTTCCTTGAAGAATATCTTCATTCCTTATTTTTCGGTCTTAATTTCCAATCCCGTATCTTCTTGAGTGGCTTGCATTTTCAATTATATATTTTTGTTCAGTTTTCATTATTTTATTTATGTCCTTTGAAACATTGAAATGTTGCCTATTTTTCGAACGAGAGAATTACTGGAATTCACTTTGTAAAAGATTTAAACATTTAATAGGCAGGTTCTTTCGGAAAAATCGAAATTTTTTATCGAAAATCTTTATTAAATACAAAACATTTCCTTTTAATAGGAACAATTTAATGCATGCATATAAATCCATAAAAGAATAAATTACTTGAAATATATCAATTTAAATCTTTAATCGCAATATAACATAAAACAAATAAAATCCACAGTTATTGCTAGATTTTAACTTTAATACCTCCATGTTTCACGTAATACGATATTATTTGGGCTTCAAAAACCCCCCCCAATTATCCCTTAATCCCCTTTTTAAATTTTTTTACGGTATATTTTTTAAAAAAAAATGAGAATTTGGAGATAAAATTTTTCGCCAAACTTTTTCCCCCAAAAAATGATCTAATGTTTAAATTTTGATGGATTAATTTTTTTTACTAAAAATTAACCCCCGTAAAAAAATTTTTAAAAAGGAAAATAACGTACAAAAAATTTTATAAAAAAATTTTTGTGGGGAATTTCAAACTTTTGTTTTATTTTTTTATGTAGTACTAAATATTTGCTTTGCGAATGCTTTAGATTTTTTTTTAAAATATTGAAACAATGATCCTTTATCTCTATATTAAAGATACTAAAATAATTTTCCCAAAGTCTTCTATTTTTTAAGTCTCTATTTGTTTGTATTTGAATTTCTTAATTTACAATAAGCTAATTCCTTAAGACAAAAATTGGTAATATTCATAAATTATTCTTACAATCTAAACAAGTTCCCCTTAAAATGGAAAAGAAAAATTAACCATATGTAAAATTTTAAAAAAATTCCCCAAAAAAATAACTTTGCAATGACTGAAATCGTCAGCCAATCAAACGTGTGGAAGCTTAACATATTGTTTGCTTTGTGCATTGTGTCTCACACAGTTAATTACCTCAAAAAGATCTAAGACAGTGTAACATGGAAAATGACAAGGAGCATGTGATACATTGTTTTTTTAAAAACTTAATAAAAGCGGGGGACCCCCTATTCACAATTTTTTGGAAAATTTTTAAAGGAAGGGCCAAAAAATAGATACATGTCGTAGATGGTTCCTAATTTTGGGAAGGGAAAATGAGGGCAATAAAATGGGCGCCCATAACAGGCTGAAAAGAAGGATGTTACCACTCCATATGGTAAACCTCAAAACCCCCATGCAAATTTGCGGATCTTCAAAATACACCGGAAAACCCTGGGAGAGGCGGTTAACGGGTTATACAAAAGTTGGTAGGGTCTTTGGGAAAATAACCCGGGAGCTAAGCACGGGGGTGCCAAAACCCATTTGTGTTTCCCCGCCTTAACGGTACAAAATAATTCTTGACATGGTGTGACAAAAAAAAAATGTTGGGTGCCCCTTTCGCGTTTTTCAAACTGGGGCGTTCCCCAAAGGGGGGGGTGATTATTCGGGGGCCGGGCAATTTAAAAATCGAAAACAAAAAAATTATTTAAGAAAATTTTTAATTTATGGAAAGTAAGCAAACAAAATCATTCTGACATAATAAAAAAATAAATACACATTTATACTGATATAATGCACTTATAAATGTATCAGTACTGCAAAATGTATTTTATAATTAATTTGACCACACTAAGTTAAGAACAAGTTTAAAAATTACGAGTGACCCCATGGGCTTGTGCCATATAAAAAATTATATCAAAAAATAATATTTATCTTGATAATTTGTACAATTTATAACTAATCCTTTAACTGCCGGTTTAAAGTTATGCAAATCGCCCCCCAATGCCACCGTTTCCCGCGCAGGCGCTCGTAAGTGATGTATTGGGGGAGGGGGGGATAAATAAGCAAAAATCCTATGAAATAAGTAAATCCTTCACAAATACTGTGAAGGTCCTTTATCGCATTCCAGAGTCTTCGAAATAATTTTACGGATATCAGCGCTCAGAAGAGATCGCACTTCGGACAGACGTATATATACGTCCGGGACAATTATCGTTCTGGTTTAGCAAGACGTTTATATACGTGGGTGGCACTTAAGAGGTTAAAGTCGTGTTGTAGCTTTAGCGTCGAAGTATAATGTTATTGAATTCAATATATTGTTATTGTATGGAAGGGGGCGCAATGAAAACTTTGATTGGATTTTGTGTCACAAATAGTGAAAGTTTGAGAAGCACTGCCATAAAACCTAAAGCGTCGTAGGACTGGGTGTCGCCCTTCTGATCTGACTGCATCGACTTCGAAAGCTGAACTTCATCCCAAGAAGGTATTTTTGAGTGTGTGGTGTGATGCGCTGGAAATAATAAACTGGGAAGTCCTGCCCCTCAACCAAATCATCAATGCTGCTTTTTACTGTCTACCATTAGACAGACTGCATTCAAATATTCCAGCAAAGTGGTCAGGTTTCATCAATCGTCGCTGCGTTATCCCTCAACCTGGTAATGCCAGGGCATATGCTGCTGTCATCACTCTCTGAAAAGTTAAAGTCATTGGTTTTGGGAGGTCTTACATTGCTCTCTTTATTCTCTTGATTTTGCACCAACTGATTATCACCTACTTTTTTTAACTATTCCTTCACTCAGAAAACCTTTGATGATCTTTATGCTGTGAAAACTATCTTCCGAGATTTTTTGATTCAAAACCGGCTGAGTTTTAGCCCCGTGGGATTATCCCACCAAAAAATGGCAAGAGGACACAGATAGCAAGGAGGATAACACACAATCATAGATAATGTTCACTTTGCGTTTAGTAGTACCAGTAGTACTTAGTGTTTAGTAGTTTAGTTTTTACCAGTAAAAACTGGTAGAACTTTTTGCAATCACCCATTGCATTCAAAGGTAAACCGTTCATTTACAAAAAGTTAAACTTTTTACAGTTTTTATTGGTAGATTTTTGGTTAATTTTTCTTGCTACGTTAAGTTTAAGAATAAAAAATATATATATTCATAGTAATATTTTAAGAAAATGATTTGTGTGTGTATGCTTTTCAGTACAAATGCTATTAACATTATGATATCATTTAATACACACTTTAAATAACTAAGTATATTTTCATTATTAGCTTAAATGAAATGAGCTCGATCTCACGTGTAAGCCATTATTTGAGAGGTTTTTATTCAATAGAAGCTAATAACAAACTATCCTTACAGTAAACCCCAGTAAAGATACATACTCAGTCACGTAATACAAAATAACACATAATACATGATAATACACAAATAATACATAATGCATGGTAATAATACACAACTAACACATAATACAGGATAATAATACACAAATAATACATAATACATGATAATAATACATAAACAATACATAATACATGTTAATAATACATAAATAATCGATAAAGTGAAAAGTCAAAATAGAGATTGTGTAATGGTCAATATATAACATGCCCTAGGACAAGGGTCGGCAAATCGAGACTCTATGCATGGAAGGTTGCGGCTCTTCGAACTTCTGGCTACATAAATTAACAAAAAACTACTGAAATGTACTTTATTTACAGAAAATGAATGTTTTCCATTATAATTATCTATTGAAACTCTCTCTCTAACTTTATATGCGTCTACAATTAAACATTTGATTCACTCAAGATTTCTGTATTTAATTACGATAAAGTGCATTGGCAACCAGTCAGACCATTAAAATTAGCTTTAAAGTACTAAAAGTCTAACTTATTTGTGTAGAACTGGCACACATCATGGGAAGACAACCTTCCAAGTGATTTCCAATGATGTTTATTTATTTGCGTACATGAGTTAGGGAGCACTACCACGTGTGAGCAAGAAATGTGATCAAGAAATACACATAAATTTCTAACAGAAGTGACATTTGAACTGATTTTCACATGCAGAAACAATAAAATATCATTTTTTTATTATTTAATAATAACTTTAACATGAAATTTCTGGTTACATTTCTTAAGGTATTATGTTGATAGGAACCTTTTTTCTCGACGTTTGAAAATTTCATTGCTAACATTAATATATTTTGACAATGGTTTTTTTTCTAGAATTCTGTCTCAGAAATAAAAATATTCTTGAGAGTTCTTAGTTTTGAATGAGTGGAAAGTTACTTCAGGTAAGACTTCATTTAAATATTATAAAATATATATATATATATATATATATATATATATATATATATATATATATATATATATATATATATATATATATATATATATTAAATTGTGGGGCAAAAAGAGTCTTAATCACGACTGACACACCTCCTGCGTTTCCCTTTGTGGCTCTTCATAAAAATGGTTATTTGTGTAAATGGCTCTTTAACACATTAGCTATTTTTCTTTCACTTCAATGAATCTTCACTTCAGAAATTTTGCGACTACTTAGCTAGGACAGTGAAATATATTATAAATAAAATATTTTAATATATTACCTAAGATATTTTTACGCTTATTTAATAAGAAATCATGTTAAAGTTTCCTCAATTTTTAAGGATATTAATATTCCATTCTCCATTAGCTATGTATATTTATATAAATTAAAATTGACACCAATCTTTCCCTAAACTAATGAACAGTGAAAAAATTGAAATAAACTTTTTCCAAACTAGCCTTGTCTAGACGGAAAAAACAAAGCTATTTACAAATTTAGATTCATCAACAACTTTAGTATTTAAATACCACAAATGAAATAAGATTTTCCTGTTACCACATATGTGTACATGCAAAATTTTTAATTTATACATTATATCCCACGTGTTAGTTAAAACATTTCAAGAAATATATCTGAGTAAAGACAAATTGCAAAATTCTTTTGTTGTTTTATCTATGCTTTTAATAGAATTAGTATTTTAAACACTTTAATGAATTTGGCAACGATTTCAGTTTCATTGAATTTCATCAACATGTTTAAAATTAGCTGACTTATTTAATTAAATTGAATATTAAAATCCATCACATTATTTTGAAATTTTTTCTTTGGAAATACTGAATATATGTAGTGATGGTGAATACTGGAACGTACTTCTTTTTTCAAAAAAGTCTAAGATATTCAATTCAAAGTAGAGGCTTCAAAATTGTCTTTCATCATTTTATTTACAATCCGAATAACATATTACATATAACAACTTTTTAAACAATAGTATAAAATCAGGTGATATTTTTGTTCTTGTTGTTTCTTATCCCAGATGACGTAGCTTAGCTACACCATCTCAAAAAACCAAAAATCAGCAAAAAATCTAAAGTTAAAATAAGATTTCCTAAGACCTCTTCAGTAGCAAATTTCAAGCAATTAAGAACATGACTGGAAGATGTCTGATTAATCTCGCACCTTTGACACTCTAGAAAGATTTTCCGTCCCTGTTGAAAAGTAAGAGTTTTCTTGTGGTTACTAAAAAAGAGTGATAGAGCCATCTGTCTATCCCTAGGAGTATAAAGTTGGTAACACGAACGAAGTTTTCCCCCAAAATACCAAGAGTGAGCAGGAGGAGGGAGTATTTTCCAAAGTGCCTTTAATTCTTTCTTTTTAATGAAGGAAAACTCGTCAAAAGTTAAACAAGTGTTACCTCGAGAGGTGCCAGCAGTGGCAAACTTGGCCAAACTATCGGCTAACTCGTTAGCATTCAATCCAATATGGGAGGGAACCCTTGAAAGTGTATAGAGTGTATAGAAGATAGTCTAGACAAGATCCAGTATATTTAGGATTGTCATATCCCCGATGTTATCCAATGAGAAAAGTGCTGCTGAGAAGCACGACTGTCAGTTAAAACCCAATTTTTCTCAGAGACAAGGTCAGAAGTAGAGATGATAACTTTACATACAATAATCGAGTGGATAAAAATAATTCGAAGCATACAATAATGAAATGGATAAAAATAATTCGAAGCATAACTGTCATTACCACAGTTCCAAGCGAAATAATTAATTTCTTTTCTTTTAACTGTTAGAATTTCTACATTGGACGGATAAGATGCGCTTGAAATTTGCTTCCGTACAGATTAAGATCATTTGACATGGATTGCCACAAACACAATAAAAGTTTTATTTCATAAGCTCATTTTCTCTTTGTTTTTCTAATTCTGATATCGAATTTCTTTTTATAAAAAACATTTATCAAAATCTGATTTTGTGGTTTGAAAAAACCAGCAATATATTTTTGTTATTATTATGGGGAGTAGCATTGTTTAATTCTCGTTATGGAGGAAGCTGGATTTGTTGCCCTATAGTATTTTGTACGTGTTTTAATGGAGAAGGATTGGTGATTTTTAAGACAAAGATAACACGTTGACACTTTTTAGAGCGTTTCATATTACACTAGCACTAATGGGGAGTGTGTAACCTGTTGAAAAATACTCTTTTGAAAGTAGTTCTTAAATACAAGTGCAACAGGCTTATCCACCAGACGGGCATACAAGTTTGTAGTCAGGATGCGTGTGAAAACCACAAGACTGCCCCTAGTCAAAGTAAATCGTTCCATAACTCCAGATGTAGGTGTAGTGAATCAAGACTGACGACAATTTGGTTTCAAACGCTCTCACCCGACGCTATTCTTACCCACACATGAACATAACTGACCCCAAAGCATAACCGGCTTCCATCAGAAAGTAACACAGATCTCTACTCTATCCTTCAGTGTTCCGTAGCTTGGCATTGTTGTGATGTAGATTATAATGATATTAATCTGCGATCATTAACACAATTAGACTCAAGAATCATTCAATAACAGTCTGAAAAACTTCAAACGCTAAATTTATTAACATTAAAATGAACATTTAAATTTCCAAACCTAATCATATTAATCCAACATGCAATCATGTTAACATGTTAAGAAACAGTCATACAAATAATTCTTCGATCTGTTAAGTAAGCAGATCCCATGCATTTTTATATGAAGGGAAGAACTGATGTGTGTGTGTGCCTTAGGACAAAGACCATTATACACACACACACACACACACAAAGATTTATGCAAATTAGATGTGAAACATTCTATGGTGGTATGATTAAATAGCATCATGATCTGCCTATAGTCCACCTAGCGGAAATTCCAGGTGAGATAAATAATTGAGGTAAAAGCTGTTGAAAGTTTATTTCCAACATGTTGATGTTTTACACCGCATTGGCTTGGAGTCAGTGGAATGCACACTGCATCATGTATGGCAGCACTTCTCAAACTACAGGGCGCGTCCCCCAAGGGGGACGTGATAACCGTAAGTGTTAACCGTAAGTAAGTAAAAAAACAAAAAAAAATATTTTAAAAAGTTATTAATTTATTGAAAGTAAGCAAAATATATTCTGATATAATAAAAAAAAAACTACACTTGCAATGATGTAATACACTTATAAATGTATAAGTGTTGCATAATGTATTTTATAGTTAATTTAACAATTTTAAGCTAAGAATAAGTTTAATAATCACCAGTGATCCCACAAGTTTTTCATATATAAAATTATATGCGAACATTAACGCTCATCTCTATAATTTGTAGCGTTTCTAATTAATCCCTTAATTGCCGATTAAAAATTTCACCATTCCCACCCATTGATACCGTTTTGCACGTATACAAACGTATGTGGGGTATGGGGTTGGGCGAAAGAGACAGGGAATAACTATGAAATCCTGTGAAATAAGTATATCCTTTGCAAACCCTGTCAAGCTCATTTTATTGCATTCCAAAGCCTTTTGAATAATTTTATAGATAACAGTGAACAGAAAAGATCGTTTTTCGGAAAGACGTATATATACTTCGGGGACAATTTACACATTGTCCGAGAGAGACGTTTTTATACGCCGGAAGCACTTAATATATTAAAATTGTACAGTAGCTTTAGCTTCAAAGTATCGTATTATCGAAGTTAATACATTGTTTTGTATGGAGGGGGGCGCAATGAAAACTATAATTGAATATTGGGTCACAAGTATTGAAATTTTGAGAAGCACTGATATATGCTGAAGAAAAACGATTTCAAAGATGTATTTGTATCATAGTGCTGCCAACTACTGCTCGAATTTCTACTGCTGACAAGGTGCTTTGCGCCACCACCATACACCAAACACGTAATCTTCCCTCTCAGTATTGAACACGGCCTCTCAAAGACATGTCTTCTTGAGATAGTGTCTTAACTTAACCACTGCTGTTAATACTCTTACATAGTGGATATACGCCCTACCACTTTTTCCAACAATATCTCAGAAAGAAAAAAAATCCCCCTTTTCTTAGCCCTAAGGGTTGGAAGGCTACTTCTGATTTTCACAGAATTCAGCGTCACTACTCTTTTACATTATATATATTTCATAAAAAATTCGTTTTATAGTTCAGTACATGTAAGAATGAAAGATACAACCGTGATTTTCTTGCGAATTTTCCTAGAAACTTTGTTATATCTTACTGTTAAATACGTAAATAATGTATTTTAAACTAATTTGGAATCGGAAAAAGAATATGATTGAAATAAAAATTTTCAAATCGTGAGGAATACACTTATTGACTTTTTTATTCAAAAGTTATCAAAGTATTCGAATTTTTAACTAGGCAGATTCTAAAAGTGCTACCGTGTTATTAATAATTAAGGTTCGAGATATTTTAGTACTCTTTATTGGTATATCTACCCCTTCCTGGAAGTAATTATTTAGGTGAAATTGAACATTCCTATAAATGCACAATTACTTATATTTTCCACTGAAATCTAAGTTCAAGAATTTTTCTCGGCTGTGGCTTTCTTATATGTAGCTTGATTCAGCTAGATTAGTATCAGTAATTATGTACACACACATTTTTTTCTAAAACAAAATTTAATAGAGTAGCCCTTCATACCATAAGTATTGCAATGGTTTTTTTAGTCTAAAACACTGTAACGTGCCTATCTGCGAGCATTCACTAATCCTCTTGGGGTAAACCTATTTCTTTTAAATGTTGTTCTATTAAAAATTTTCTCCCGAAGAAGAAAACACGGTTAATGAAAATGAAGGGTTATATTTAAGCATTAACTTTTAGATACGCGAAGTTAGTGGTTAGTGGAAAGTAGCTGAAAGTTAATCAAGAGCTACTCGACCATTAATTGCTGAATAATTAAGGATTGCTAATTGACGATTTAGTCAATACATTATAATTGAATAATAACGACTGGAGATCGAAAAACTGAGAAAGGAATCATGATAGAACGAAGCTACCAAAGCGATCCAAGTGTAAGTTCATTGAATTATAATAAAATAATTAGCATCCTTTCTGCTGTGTAATTGTTCCTATACCTAATAGAAGTGTGCATTTACTATCCTGAGTTGTTAATAAAGTGAACGAACAATAAATTAAAATTTCGAATTCCATTGACTGCAGCTGATCTTTATTCCAAACCCTCAAGCACCTATACACATCTCGTTTATCACAAGAAGTAAACGGAACTAAAAAAAATTACTTCTATGAATTGACCTCAATGAAAAGCATTTACTTGTGTAAGTATGTGTTGAAAGATTATTAATTCAACTTGCAAACTATGGCTTCTGAAAGTTGTGACGGGCTCACGAGTCTTTTCTGTAACATAACATCTGGGTTCTTTGACGGCCAAGATTAATGGCAAATCTTTTCCAACCCAAATCCAAGAAGTGAAAATGAAAGTATAGATGCAAATAAGATAGCCTTTAAAAGAACAGAAGTTTTAGTAAGTGGGATGGCAATTTAGAAAAGTTCTGTTAGGAAAAGGTAGAAGTGTAATTTGACGGCCTACCAAGGAATCACGGATATCTAGCCATTACTACAAGGTGCATACTATTGCACGCGAGCCCAACAGCCTAACTAAAGGTGATTGAACCGTTGCGTGGAATTCAAGGTAGGACAGATTAATTGATATAAGAATTCGTAATATTATTAGAATTGAGAGTAGGCGGATAGTATAATTATTTAGATAAGTGATCCAATTGCGCGATTTGTTTTAGCTACGGCTACGTGTTTTGGTTTATTCTCACTTAATATAAGTTTGTTCAATATATTAGAAATTTAAGTTAAACTCTTAATAAAGTCATATTAAGAATTCTAAAATGGCTATTCATTTCGAGAGCCCCACACCTTTAATTCACGCTGACCCACAAAGATATGGTCTACAAAGATCGACCGTATCACAAAGTAACTCCTAATTTTCCGGAAAAAATAGTCATTAAGTTAGAAAAAATAGACATATTGTAACAACAACGTTAAATAAAGGAATTGAATTAATCCAAATCAAATAAAAATAGGACTTTTTTCTTGCAGTAGTAATTGAAATATATAATCTAAAACACTAAAAATCTGAAATTTTAGAAAAAAAAAAGATTTTTAGAAATAAAATAACACAAAACAGTTAACCATTAAAAAAAATTTTGTTTTATTGGTTAAAACATGTACATTTTGTCTAAAAGATGTGAGGTTAAGTAATTCACAATGTAACTGATTAGTTTAAAAACTAATAAAATTAGTTAAATATAACCGCCATTATAACAATTTACAACTTTTTCTAAAAATTGTTTTTCTCCCATTATTCCATTAAAAATAGAAATTCGCGAAGAAAAGAAAAATATTCATGCCAGATATATTAAGTTTTTTGCTCATACGCGCTAAAATTAGGAGAAGATAGAGATTAATTAATTAGAAAAAGAAAGCTAATTTGTGTGTGAAAGAATAAGTTTTAATAAAGGGTAATACAATAAGGAAAATAAGTAATTAATTTTGAGAAATTAATTTTCCTTTCTAAAAAAATATAAAACTTTATTAAAGTGTTTAAAATATATAATATTTAATTCAAAATTGATTATAGAATACAGCAGTTTATAGATAAAAAAAATTAGAATTTGCGTCAAAATCAGCTGCTCACACTTTGCTCCCGCTTACAAAAAGAACACATATCAAATTAAAAACCTTTTTGTATTAGTTAAGTATAAGAGTTCAGTGTTTTTATTTTATTTTAATTTTAAAAACAGCATTTATTAAAATTTAAATACATAAAAATGCTTAATAAAAATATTAAACTCTAATTTGATTTTAAATATATATTTATAGTCTGTAATGATGTAAATTAGATTTTCCATGCATGTAAATGATAATAGTGTTATCTGCTTTCATTAACATTCCTTTAAATTTCATTTTATTTTTTGAAATTAAATATCCAATAAGAAAACTAATTACTTGTACGCAAACTTCTCTTAAGATGTCTTGGTACCCCAAAAATGACCGAATTGTCGCTTTTGTTATATTTTTATTTAATTTTTTTATTCTTTGAGCTATTATCTTTCGATTGATATATCACTTTTGCATGGCAAGTAGAAGTTGGATAAAATTTCATTTGAAAAATTAGAATTAAAAAATTAGACAATTCAACAGAGAAAATTTTTAGAATTAGAAATTTATTAGAAAAAATTTAGAAAGAATTAGAAAAAAAAAATTTGATAAAAAAAAAAAATCTTTTTAAAAACAGAAATAATAAATAATAAAAAAGGTAAGTGTAATATATAAAGCAGGATATTGCCGAGGCATTACAATAATGTATTTTTTTTTTTACTTTTTGAAAGGAGAGCATGTAAAATTTTTAATTAAGGAATTTCATAATCATAATTTCATTTCTTATTCCTTATATATTTTTCTATACAAATATAATACTTCAATATTATGTGAAGAAGAACAATTAAAAAAAACAGACAAAAAAAATAAATTTAACATTTTTCTTGAATTTTCTTGTGAAAATAATACTTTCTAAAAATTGATCATTTATAAAGATGTTTGGGTAGAAAAAATACAAAATTGCTATTATTTTAAATACAAATACATAAATAATGTCTTACAGTGTATTTAAGTCTATTTTTTTAAGCTTTTATAACAATATTTTCAAATTATAAATTTAAAGTGGTTTTACTCAGTTGGTGTTTTTCGAAACATTAGTGCATTCAAAATGCTACTCCCACAATTATTTACAATAACTTTCATTTTTTTCCAGTGTGTTATATATGAAACATATAATAAAATTAGGATCCATTTTCCTGTAACCTGAATACTTTTTTTTTAAAAAAAAAGTTACAATGTTGGAGATATTGACCTTTTTGTTAATTTTTAGCATACATATCAAGATTTTAATTTTTTTCTCCAAAACTAATAATGTTACTGTAAAATCTATCTCTTAAGTTGTTTAGAACATTCTTAATAATATTACAAAAAACATTTCAGTTCAAAAGATTAATAATTACAGAGTGTTTAAAATTTTAAACTTTTTCCAAATTTTCTTTAAAAATTGAAATATTTATAATTGTGTGAATAATATGTGAAAAATTTCATATCGTATCATTTTCTTGAATAAAACATTACATGAAATGCTAAAATATCATTTTAAATACATAAATAAAATTTAAAAAATGTTCAAAAAGTACATGTCTTCTTAATGTTATTGAAAGATGAAGCTCAACATAGAGTAATGAAATAAAGCATAATAAATGTTGGTTTACAAAGTTTCAAATAATTCTTTCTATATAAGTTTCTACAGAATGCGTGATATTTTGCAATGGAGTAAAATTAAATAAAAAAACAGATTTTAAAATAAAAGAAATTAATTTTTTATTTATACATTTAAAATTCAGAATGGAAAGTAATAAGCTTCTTTAACATTAAGTGTGTTTTTTAAGGGAAACTATTCATACATGGGAGGTGTAGTGTATACTAGCAATTACTAATATTTTTTTAAGATATTGCTTATCGGAAAGTTATTCTTAAATTTTGCAAAAGTGTATTTAGTTCCTTTAATCAATTGCAAAAATATCATACATAATAAAAATGAAATATTTAAATGTGTTCCATAATTTTAAAGATGATTTAGTGAAATTAAAAGCCAAAGGTCTAAAGATAAAGCAGATGATTCAACAACTTAAGAGTTTAGTTACTATAATGTATCCTTAAAGAAACAAAATGCCATTTAGGGAAAAGAATGACAATTAGTGTAATTGAAACTGAATTTGAATGTTTAAGTTGTGTGGAATTTTGTGGAAAAATTTAAA